>JAANYP010003411.1:0-146827 GCA_020465985.1 Centrapalus pauciflorus
TGGAGGTAAGTTTTATTTCCACAAATGAACAGCTTGCAGACATTTTCACCAAACCTTGGATGAAACAAGGTTTAATTACCTTGTCAGCAAGCTGGGCATGTTAAACAAGAGTGACTAAGTGTTTCTCAAAGGTCTAAAAATCTGTGTGTTTCACACTGCTCAAGTTTATCAGAACAGCTTAGACAGAATAGGTTATACATGTTCTGTACTTAGTCATTTGTCTGAAAAATTTGAACAGCTTGAGCATACAACAGGCTGAACAAAATCAGTTTATTCGTCCAGCCTGCTCTGATGGTCCAATCTTCAAATTGTCCACTTCTTCACACTGTCTTACAAGCCATTGTCTTGTAACCTGTTCACCTATTGAACACAACTTGCTCTTACAAAAGAGAGCAGGCTGGAGGAACAGTTTGAAAAATGAACAGCTTGAAGATTGAACAGCTTGTGATAGCCTTGGTCATCACAGGGTTGACCAACAGCTTAGACCAAAAATTTTAATTACCTTTCTTCAAACATAAGTTACTTAATTAATGTTTTATTTAACTTAATTCCTGCGGATAATGTGGATTACGTGTGTAAGTGATTAAAAAGGACTCAAGTGGTCTGACAAACGGTCTGACATGGACAACCTTTCCGTTTTCCGTTAACGACTTTTTCAAATCAAACTGCCCAAAATCTTCTCTCTCATGCACACTCACATTCAAATCTTATAAATACCAAACTACTTTTTCATTTTCCTCATCATTTCCAGAAATCCTCAAGAACCCTAAAAATAGACTAAGTGTCTTTTGCTTCTCCAAACCTCAAAACTTCCCAAATGGCTCACAACCCTAATCTCTTTCTTCCAGTGTTCGTTGGTGATGATGTTGTCAAACACTCATCAGTCACCACAATGCTGACCATCAAATCCACAAACTACGTTGCAAACCTCACTATCCCCAAAAACTATGTGGGGAAAGGTTACGATTAAATGGTGGAGTTTCTGCAAGTTCATCCGTTGAACTATGCTATGACTGCAACTCCTGGTGTCCTGTACCAGGAGATGGTGTATGAATTCTGGTACACCTGTTCCTACAATCCCAACACCAAAGTCATCAAAGGAACCATTCTTAATGGGACTCAAACCATTGAGATAACTGCTGATCTTCTAAGGGAGGTTCTTCATCTGCCTGTTGCTGAGTCATATGATCTGCCCCAGCCTGAGAACGAGCAAATGGGAAATCTGCTACGCTTCTGTGGTGTAGCAGAACCCAAAATTGGAGCAACATTGTACAGGAAGGATTTGTCTCCTACCTACAGCTTTCTGTTTGCTTCGGTGATGATGAGCTTCAGCAGCAAAGTTGGTTCATTTGACCAACTGAGTAGAGATGAAGTTCCAGTTGTCCTACAGCTAGTGGATGGGACTACCCTTGATATGGCTAAGTGGATCTTTGTGAACTTGAGAAACCTGGTGCAGCAAGAGCCAAGACCAGCTGCTGTCCGTTATCCCAGGTTTCTGAGCCTCATTTTCAGGCATGTTTGTGGTGAGCAATTATACAACTCCCAGCCCTTACTTAAGTCTGCTGCATTCCCTGTCATAGGAAATAGAATTTTCCATACTCCTGTACTTCAAAATGAGCCTCCTCTATCCACACCAATGAGGAGGTTGTTAGGTTTGGTGGAAGGACCCTCTGCTGTGAGGGTGGATCCAGAAGCTGCTGCTCCTGCAAGAAAATCCAAAGCCAGGTCCAAACTTATTAAGAGGACCCTGGCAACTGCTGAAGCTGGGCCTGTGAAAAAGAAGGCCAAATCAGCTCAGACTAAGTCTGTTCCTTTAGCCTCTGTGGCTGAGGAGGAGCAGACTCCTCACCCTGGTTCATTTGTTGAGCCTGAAGCCTCAGTGGCCGGTGCCTCTGTGGCACAAGAGACCATGGAACAGGCCAGCCCCACTGTTCCTGACCCAGTCTCACACCCTGTCCAAACAGATCCTCTCCCCTCTCCACAATCACCCACTTCATCCATTCACTACCAACGCAAATCCCTCTCCAAAAAGAAACCAGCCCAAAGAACCACCTACTCTGTTCCCTCTCAACAGGGTTCAGTTGAAAAAGAAGCAACCCCTGCTGCCTCTCCTAATTTGGGAGAAGGTTCAGCTCATTTGGAGCCTGCTTCACTCCAATCTGAGTCTACCCAAAGTCAGCCTAGGCCCTCTGGTTCCTCCCAACAGGAACCAGTTGTACAAACGGAGATACCCACATCAACTATCCCAGCCTCCCAACAGGCTGAGGATATTGAAAGACAGGAGTCCTCTCCACTCCATACTGTGTCCACACTGTCCCCCACTGAGTCTGCACGAGGTGCCCACGCTGCTGGTATAGACCAATCAGCAGCTCAGCCTCAAACTTCTGCTCCCCATGATACAACTGTTCTACACCAAACAGCTGCTGAGGGACCAACATCCACAGCTGATGAACCTCAGGGATCACACCATCCCTCTGGTGAGGCTGCTCCCTCCATGCAAACTCCATCAGCAGGTTTCACCACTGCTGATGTTGAAATGCATATCCCATCTCCCAATGATGAGGTGCCTTTAAACCAAGGCACTGCAGAGGGAACCACCACTGGTCTTCATGAGGATGCTGCAGCACAAGCAGCATCTGAAAGGCCCTCAAGATCAACCCCCTCTCCTGGTGATGCAGCTACAGCCGCTGCTGAAGGACTTTTTGACCCCTCCAAGCTGGGCCATCTAACTTTTGCCCAGGCTATGGAGCTTCTTTCAAAAGTTTTTCTTCCCTCTCCATCTCATCCTCAAACACCAGCCTCATCATCATCTTCTCCATCTACCCACTCAAAACAGTCTACCCATACCCCTCCATCTCCTAAAGACCTGCCTTTGAAGGATCAGCTTTCCTTGCTGACCAACAAAGTTAGTTCTTTAGAATCCTCTATGTCTTCTCTCCCCTCTATCATATCAGACTCTGTGTCTACACAGCTTCAGGGGTTCTTTGATTCGTTCAAGGCCTCTTTCCCAACCACTCCACAACCTGATCACTCTCCATAGCTGTCAGCACTCACTGCTCAGCTGCAACATGTGTCCACATCCCTCTCCTCTATTCTTTCCATGCACCAGGACTCTGTGTCCTCAATGACAGCCATTTCTCAACAGCTGTCATCTCTTCTTACTTCTTGCAATTCTACTCTTCCCGCAACTCTGGCTAGCTTTCAAAATCTCATTGGCTCCCTTTCGAACTCTGTGTCATCAGACCTTGCTAATGTGCAAGATTCTCTAGAACTTCATCTTGCACAGCTGCAAACTCTGCTGTTCACAGCGTCTGATAGGGAAAATATTGTAAAGCTAACCTCCCTTGCTGATTCCCACTCCTCTTCTCTTCAGACCTGTCTTTCCCAGCTTACAGAGGTGAAGGATAACTTGGCTTTCTTAGTGACTAGCCTTGTTGGTCCCAAACCTTCTGCTAAACCTGCTGGCAAGCCTGCTGACTTTGTGTCTTCAGGCAGACCAGGTGTTGAAGTCGCTGCTTCATCTCCTTCAAAGGGGGAGAAGTCATCTGCCTCGAAGACTAAGTCTAAAGGGGAGAAAACTTCTTCTCCTAAGGAGATACCAGTGTCTGCAACCCAAACTGGTCAGCCAGCAGATATTTTTGAAACAGGTACAGCTGAAGGTGCCTCTCAAGCTGCTCTGCCTACTCAGGCTGTCTCTCCAAACCCTGCTCAGTCTAAGGGGGAGGAATTCATCTCTGAGGACAGGCCCAGCAGTAAAAGAAGGCATCTAATTATAACAGAAGAAGAAGAAGAAGAAGCAGAAATTCCTGAGGCTGCTATCACTACAGCAGCAGCCAAAGGAAAAGAAAAAGCAGATGTTGATCCCATGCAGCAGAAACAAGCAGAAATTCAATTTCACAAGGCCAGGGCTAAAGAGATGGGTCTTCCTATGCACAAGTACTTTGAGTTTAGAGAAGAACAGCTTCAAGCCCTGGAGGTCATGAGAAAAGAAGAAGAATCTGCTAAAGCTGCCAAATCTTTTGCACTCCAAGAAGCAAAGAAAATTAAAATGTCTACCTTGGAGGTGCAAAAGAAAATAATGGAAGCTGCTAGAAAATCAGTAGGGGAGAAGGAAAAGGAAGTAGAAAAAGGTACTCCGGTCTCTGTGACTAAATCTACAGTGCCTCATGCAAGAGCTCAATACCACTTTGACAAGTTGGCAAAGAAAAAGTTTCATGATGTTGCTGAAAGAAGACTAGCCAAGGAAGCAATTGTCAAAGCTGTCCCTGTATCAAGGAAAGGCAGTCAGTGGAAGCTGAAAATAACAAGGATGGGTGCAACAGGCCCAGAATTGGAATCATATGACCACACTGACGTAGCACAGATGGGGTACAGAGAATGGATTGAGCTGGCAGTTGCCCTGAGTGAATCAAGGTCAGAAACGGCTAAGGAAATCAGGGCATATGTCAAGAGATTGATGGAAAGAGTAAAGGACCTTGGCCTGATCTCTAAAGAAGTAAGTGAAGGTGTCTTTGTGACACATCTTAAAATAAAGGCCAGGAGAACTAAGAAGGACACAGAGCTGGAAGAACTCCTTATAATGATTGAACAAGGAGATTATGCTGTGGAAATTAAAGGAGTTGACCACAGCCTGCCTGAAGGAGTAGAATTTGAAGATGGCAAAGTAATTGAAGAGCCTGAGTTTGGGGCATTTTTTGTAGATCCCCTGTCTCAAAAGAAATGCTTTCAAAGAGCTTCAGACCTACATAAAGTTGGTCTTAAGCAGCTTGCAGCCTTCAGGATTGCCTCCTCCTTCAGACAGTCCAGCTTATGGAGAGCAGCCATCTGGGATGAGCTGAAAGGATTCTATAACAGAGGTGAGCTTCAAGATTCTAACTTCATGTTTCTCAGAGTTGAAATTGAAGAAATGGAAGAAACGAGGGAAGAACTTGAAAGAAGATTCAAACAAGGAATGCCACATCCAGTCCAGTGAAGTCCATCTACCATATGGGTAGGTGAAGAATGGAAGCTGTCCATCAGTTGGACACGCTTACCATTATTCGCTCCCAACAAAAACAGTCCAATGTACATAAGTTGTACTTTATTTACATTTGTTGTAATTTCAGTTTACATTAGTTGTAATATACATCAGTACATTAGTTGTACTTTTGTAAGAACATGTGTTGTTCTAATGTAATAAAAAATCAGTGTATATATAAACTGATCTTTTACTTTACGTTGATGTTGTAATTCAATTTCAACAAATGTATTGTAAGAATATATAATGATTTTTGACAAAACCAGCTTAGACTGGTTATTGCAAATAGGGGGAGATTGTTAGGCACAAAAAGGCCTCAGTCAAACCTGTTCTACATCTGAGGGGGAGATTTCTAATCAAACCTGTTGATGCATTTGAAGGTTGAAATTAAGGCCTGTTATATGCCTTATTGAAACCTGAAAATGATTCGCAATATCAGTCTAAAGCTGCTCTATGTGTTGCATGTGTTGCAACTAAGACAGTTTGTCCAAGCTGCTCCGTCTGCTGAACAGGCTGGACATAAACTGTCTACGCTGCTCTACACTGGTGAGCAGCTTGGGCATTTTTCAAGTGTTCTGTTCTTTGTGAACAGAACCTGTTCTTTGTGAACAGGCTAAACACTTTATGGAATACGTTTCCAAGTCTTCATGTATTTTTTTGGCTACAAGATCAGTTTACAAAGTCGAAGACAAAGTGGAAAACAGAACTGCTCAGCCTGCCCACACTGTTCTGTAACATGAAGACAAAAGGTTATTTGAAAAAGGATGACAGACCTTTTTCTTATATCAAAAAATGCCTTTACAAGGAAGAAAGACGCAAAGTTGACATTCCTAAATTGGTTAAAGGCAATGCAACAGTAGACAAAGTGAAAAGACAAAAGTTCTGCACATGTGAAGACAAGTCTGCTTTTCAGAAAAGTGCAGAAAAGTTATGTTGTCTTTTCAAACAAGACTTCTCCTTTTTCATTCCGTCCAATGAAGAAGTTTCTCTTAGATCCTCTGAGTGAGTATAAAAGGAAGCTTCTAAGTTCAGAAGAAGATAAGCCAAAATAGCTAAGTGCTGAAACCAAGAGTGAACGTGCAAGTGTGTTTTTCATGCATGCAAGACTGGTTATGTAATACAGTTTCTTTGTGTCTAAGCTGTTCTACATAAGCTGTTCCTCTGAGTCTTGTAAACACAGTGAGTGCTTCTTAGTGAGTGTATTCATTGTTAACTAGTTTGAGTCTGTCTTAGACTAGTAAATATACTGTTGTATCTGTCATCTCAGCTTGAACATTTCCGCATTCAAGCTTGTTTGTATTTAACAATTTGTTGATAATACATACAAACATTGAGAAAATAGTGTGTAGTTTTTAAATAGCTGTATTCACCCCCCCTCTACAGCTTAAAGCTATATACTTTGGAAACCTCTCGGGACCTACAAAGACTTACGAACATTATAAGGAATGTACCTAATTTGTCTCTGAATATGATGTGGAGCATTCAGAATCCCTGGACTTGGCCATCAGACAGGCGGTAGGATCTTCCGTGTTCTCCTCCTACACAGTCGTGTCTGATTCAGATTCCGAAGTAGTAACATACTCTGCAAGCCCAATTTTGTCTGCCATATAACAAATTCTGCCCCTGTCATCTTCATCATTAGATTCCTCATCTACCCAGTAGTCTTCTTGTGCTACCAGGGCCATCGCATCAGCTATCTTCTTTAGAACGTCGACCTTTCTTTCCTAGTATGCCAGATCACGCTCGAATTGATTTTTGCATTCTCGAGAAAAATGACTGGGTTTCCCACATTTATAGAAGCCTCTTGGGCTCGTCATTTCTAGGTCTGTCTCTACGTTCAACATGCCTTCTTCTCAGCGCAGCGGGAGTCCCGACTATCATCACGACGATTATACACCTGCCTATCATAATTCCTCCTATCATCACGTCTTTCAAAGCGGCGATCATCTCGATAATCCCTCCGATCATCTAGTGTGACACCCTTGCCACAATAACCACCATTTACAATACACCCAGGATTAATCACCAACATACAAATTACATAATGATCTGATAGCTTAATTAAGGTGCGGAAGCATAAAAGTACATAATAAAATAGAATTACAACAGAGTCAAACACCCTACGGTGCTATAAGGTTCCAAAACTAAGTCTACATACTCAAAGTTATTACAACATCCAAATTGTATTACAACATCAACCCCAATATTCAATTACCGAAGTGAGTAGTAGAAATCTTCAAATACTTCAACAAACGACCTAGCTAGAAGGTCCCGCAGCAGATTTCCCTTTTCCTGTAAAAAGTCAACAACTGAGGGGTAAGCGAATTGCTTAGTGAATACCATATGATTTTACGCATTCTGCAAATCCTTATGATGCCCCTAAGGAGTAACCGCGGTACTGCATACCGTATACTCCACACATTCTCCAAGTACGCAAACCTGAGCCGCAGCTCCTTCGAGATGACGCTCGGCATAAGAAAAACCAACCATCTGAGGCAGACATAACATCGGGGATGACCTACTGTCTATCCTGACCACAGAGGTGTCAAACTCTTGGTCATATAGCACAGTAACATTAGAGTACAGATGCGACCCTCAGGTCCATCGTTAGGATGCACAACAAATGAACGGACATGCAACAAGTATGAATGTGCGTCAACATATACGAAAGTTAGTAGAGTGCCAAACGAATGTGAAACAACATGCCTCAGCAGGCAATAGCAAACATAAAGCAGATGCAGTTTAAAATCAAAGGTACTCACAGTGGGTGCGTTAGTAAACTTCAAGTTATCTTATTTCTCTTCGGAATTTCAACCGGACTCGAAAGTACCCCCACTGTGGGTTAAACAACACCACAAGGGACCTGTTACATTTCCATAATAAAATCATATCATACACATGTTCCTCAACAAATGTACATCAAGTTGTACAATTTAAAAGTATTACAACATTTGGATCCGTCATTTGAAACTCGCATTTAAATCTCATCACTCGAGGTGTCATTATTCCCAATTAACCCTCCTTTATTTACCTTAATATGTTACAAAAGTTATCTCAAAAGTGTGTTTTATTGTCCATAAATTCGGGTCCTTAATAACCCATCCGAATTACACATGCACAACATAGAACTCGCCGAGTTCAGGTCCGAATTTCGGAATCCTTGGCCGGATTTTGGACCCATCCAAAGTACATTGACCCATCCGAATTCGGGTCCATCCGAGTTCGGTTCTTTATTTGATTTCGGTCCCAACTAAGTTCGGGTCACATCCGAATTCAGATCCCAACCGAATTCGGATCCAACAGTTACGAATTTTTGAAGATTTTTCAAATGTTCTTGGGAACTCGCCGAGTTCACTTGCAGAATTGCAGGTCGCAACTTACGGATTTTACTCAAAAATTTCTAAAACTAATTTCTAACCACATGCAATCCATAGTAATGTTATATAAACATATATTGAATGTTTCTAGCCCATTTTCCATATCATAAACACTCAAATTCATCCAGATTGGACCAAAAATGAGGAAAACCCTCAAGAACACAAAAACTCTTAAAAATCAACATTTCTTACCATTCTGGATGATTCAACCAACGATTCTTGTTTCTGTAGCTTCTACAACCTTCAATTGATGTTTATCAACTAAAATATCATACATGCAACAACAATCCATCAGATTCAAAATCCGAATTTCACATCTTTTCTCTTAAAAATACAACCTCAAACTTTAAAACAAATTTCTTACCTTAAATCCACATGAATCTTGTTTATAATCAGATAATTTCCACGAATCTTGTTCTAAAATTTCGAATTTCAGTTGAAATTTTAGAGAGAGGTAGAGAGCTCTTGAGTTTTAGAGAGAGAGAGAAATGTTTGTATTGAAAGACCAATTGCCCCTTTTATTCCATATTTTCCAACTTTGGCACATTTAGCCCCTCAACTTATCTGGTTTCATTAAATATTGAGTTTCATCATAATTTTCATCATTAACATTTTAACAATCATACTTAATAACTAAAAGTTGAAATCTCAATTTTCTTAATTTCTTAAAATAGCAACCAACTTTTAAATATCCAAATACATAATCATTTTTCATAATCCAACTTAATTATATTCATTACGAAATTTAAACTAAATATCCTCAAATTACGATAATAAAATTTTAGGATGTTACAGCATGGGCTCCACCACGCTCAAAATTCGTCCTCGAAGTTATTTGAATTCAAACAGATGATGACACTCCATTAATATATTTACCTTAATTTATTAAGTGTGGTTCGCTTCATGGTGATGCTCCCAATGTAAAAGCATCATTTCAATTTCTTTGCTTCTTAACTTCTTTACTTTCACATCCATAATATATTTTGGCTTTTCAACATATACTACACTTTCTTGAATTCTAATTCAGTATAATTAACCTAATCTTCATTACCAGTTGTGAAGAATTCATAAAGAGTTCCACATGAAACACCAAATGTTATTTCAATATTTCCTTAGGTAATTCCTTTCAACTGATTCCTAACTTTTCTGTTGTTCTAAACGAGTCAACACACCTCAGTGCTAACTTGTCCCTTATTCAAAACAAGTAGCACACCTCATCGGTGATACTAACAAATATGTTCCATCATTTACCCCAAAGTTGATTGGTTTTGGCGTCTCATCATTATAACTCTCCTTTCCTATCACAGACTCAGTAATGAGAGTCCTTTCAATTTCTTTCCAACATGTAAGGGTTCTACATTTCCATCAAAGCAATTGATCTTTTCAGTTGATACTTAAATCCAGGATACATGATCTCATTATATATTCCAATATGGTAATAGTCCACTCATTCTGATCATCAATCGTTTGTCGCTAAGTTGTACTCATAGCCATATATGTGCCTAATCCCACTTGCAAAGCAAACCAAGAGTTGAAAATGAAATAACTATTTTAATCAGACATAATCGATTCTAGAATACCATAATAATAATAACCTTACTCACGCAAATATGTGCAAGTCTTTCCAATAATAACTTTCTCGAGTTGGTATATACATACCCATCTAAATCAGCCTGTCTACAATTTTCCAATCGTAAAAAATTTCTTAACTCCAGAAATCACATACTACAAAATATAACCTATTGTAATCAAAACTCACGATTTGACATATTCAACTTTACACATATACCAAAATATCATCGATAATTACAATTACCGATTCCTCCAACATTGTTATTCAAATCCCTATTCATAATGTCCATAAAAACAGCTGGGGTGTTAATCAATCAAAATGTCGTGACCAGAGACTCGTAGTGCTCATAGATATTCCTGAAAGCCAATTTCAATAGATTCCCTCTTCGGTCCTCAACTAATCATATCCCATTCGTAGATAAATCTTAGAAAAATAATTAGCTCTCATGTAGCTAATTGAATAATCATCATTTCCCGGCAGCGGATACTTATTTATTATAATAAATTTGTTCAAGTCACGTTAATCAATGCACATTGTCAATGTGACGTCATTCGTTTCATAAATAATATTGAGGCTCCCCATGGCAAAGAACTCAATCTAACGAAGCCCTTATCCAACATCTCCTGATGTTGCTTCATCATCTCTTACATTTTCGGTAGGTGCAAGACAGTATGATTAACAAGCTATTGGAGAGCTCCAGGGATCAAGTCAACACAGAATTTCACTTGTCTTACAGGTGGCACACAAGACATGTCTTCCAGGAACACATATGGAAACATTTGGAACAACAGGCGCATCGGTCACCGTTCTCTCTTCAGTCTTGGTATCAATAGCATATACCATACAAAACTCACGACCCTAAGCAATCAGCTTTCGGGACCTAATAATCATCAATAGACATTGATCCCCACTTCTCCTTTCCCATATATACAAATCTCCCGCCCCTCCGGCGTAGTTATCTTTATTATTCTTTTATTGCAAACCATATACACAACCAATTTATTCCAATTATCATTTCATGTCACCAATCTCTATTGGAATCAAATCAAGATTGAAGACTACCTTTTCAATCACTATAGTACAATCATGATACACATGATCTATGTTAACTAATGTGTTACTTAACAATTTCAACATTAATTACAACAGACAACTTAGACCAAGGTATCAACAATAATTGATCGACACCAGAACCAAACAAAACTCATGACCACCTCCAGGTCCTCCTTAGATTCTGAATCGCAGTATTAGACTTTTCTTTGCTGAATAAACAAATTTCATTAGTGCCCAAAGTCTCTTTAAACTTTTTATGATTGATTAAATCACCATTTCATTATGTGTTATTATCCCCATATAGCATTATATCTCCCTTCCAATTGATTATAGCTCACGTACATATCTAACTTCACACCTAATATTGTATATTTCAAATCTCCTTCAATATTAACACAAGTCATGTATTCTCATATCCTCATATGATTTCCTATAATTTCAAGATTTGTTTTCCTCATATAATATTCATATATATATATATATATATATATATATATATATATATATATATATATATATATATATATATATATATATATATATATATATATATATATATATATATATATATATATATATATATATTGAAACAGTCTCTTTGATTCCAACTATATCAAAATTCTCACGAACAGTTCGAACCCTGTTGTTCTTATCCACAACCCTTTTTAAGTCAAAATATCAACACAATGTACCATACAATTTCTCTTAATAAAAGCTAATGCTACATACTTTATGATAACCATAACTTATTATCATCAATTCCTCGAACATGTCATATATGGTGTTAATACAATTAATTTCCAAGATATCTATAGCATCTTTTCCAATTCAAAACTTCAAAATCTATCTTGGCTATTCATCTAATGCCTATTTATATACTCGAGTATTCTCATTCACAAACATGATTATACCTATATTAGTAATAACATTTCATATTACTCAAATTCATGTTAACTTTAGAATCATAAATCTTCGATTAAATATTACATATAGAATCTTAAAGTACTCTTCTTCTGTAATTAAATGTTCAAAAATTATAACCATAGTTGCAGAGATCTCATCTCCTTCGTTGAACTTTTTATTCATAATTTCATCATGTAACGTAGTACATGTTAATTCTTTGTTCGAATTCTGCAAGTTCTGCTAAAATGACCCACTTTTCCACAATTATAACAAGCATCGGCCTTCCTTGGACATTTGTCAGCCTTATGTCCAAATTGGTTACAATGTCGACATCTTTTACATCTATCACGTTCATTTGTTCTTGACCTCAAATACGGTCCATTTAGTTCATCTCCTCCAGACTTTGAAATCTTTCCGATAGCTTTTTCTTCATGTTCAACACGAGGTACAACATCAGGCTCACCATATTGCCTACTAAACAACAACTTGAATTGTTCCCAACTAAAGGAAGTAATCAACTCTGATCCCAATTCTTTTTCCCAACAGTTCCACCATTTCTTGGCTTGTCCAATCAATTGATATTTAGCCAAACATACCTTGTACTCGTCCTTACAATTCATTTCCGTAAAAATTTGTTCCATAATTGTAATCCATATTTCTGATTCCTCAATTCTCAAAGATCCAGAGAATGTTGGTGGTTGCCAGTTTTTGAATGATTTAATTACATAGTTCATGTAATTCTCATTAATTCTGGTTTCGTACTCAATCTTTTCCTTGCACTTGTCTTTACGTTTCGCTTTATTCCTAAGGTTTACGTCATCCACAACATAATTCCTTTCATGTTCCATCTTTTCTTTTCTCTTGTCTTCTTTTCTTTTAACTTTGGCCTCATCTCGTGCCCGAAATTGATCTTGAATCATTCTGTTTTGTTCTGCCATCATTGATAGTATCATTTCCCTCGTTTCTCGTGGCGTCATTCCTCCTTCTGACATATTCTGAAAATTTAAACATGTAAATCATTTAGTGATCCCATCACATTGTTAACTACTACACATGTTTGTCCGTATGATAGACAATCTCCTATGATTACTAGATCGTAACCTATCTTAGTTCAGATCAATACTTAAACCACTACATATCATCACTTAATGTTTGAGACCAAGACCTCACGGACACTTGAATCTCAAACTACTGCTTTCATACCATTTCGTTGTGACACCCTTGCCACAATAACCACCATTTACAATACACCTAGGATTAATCACCAACATACAAATTACATAATGATCTGAAAGCTTAATTAAAGTGCGGAAGCATAAAAGTACATAATAAAATAGAATTACAACAGAGTCAAACACCCTACAGTGCTATAAGGTTCCAAAACTAAGTCTACATACTCAAAGTTATTACAACATCCAAATTGTATTACAACATTAACCCCAATATTCAATTACCGAAGTGAGTAGTAGAAATCTTCAAATACTTCAACAGACGACCTAGCTAGAAGGTCCCGCAGCAGATTTCCCTTTTCCTGTAAAAAGTCAACAACTGAGGGGTAAGCGAATTGCTTAGTGAATACCATATGATTTTAAGCATTCTGCAAATCCTTATGATGCCCCTAAGGAGTAACCGCGGTACCGCATACCGTATACTCCACACGTACTCCAAGTACGCAAACCCGAGCCGCAGCTCCTTCGAGATGACGCTCGACATAAGAAAAACCAACATCTGAGGCAGACATAACATCGGGGATGACCGTAACTGTCTATCCTGACCACAGAGGTGTCAAACTCTTGGTCATATAGCACAGTAACATCAGAGTACAGATGCGACCCTCAGGTCCATCATTAGGATGCACAACAAATGAACGGACATGCAACAAGTATGAATGTGCATCAACATATACGCAAGTTAGTAGAGTGCCAAACGAATGTGAAACAACATGCCTCAGCAGGCAATAGCAAACATAAAGCAGATGCAGACATGTTTAAAATCAAAGGTACTCACAGTGGGTGCGTTAGTAAACTTCAAGTTATCTTATTTCTCTTCAGAATTTCAACCGGACTCGAAAGTACCCCACTGTGGGTTAAACAACACCACAAGGGACCTGTTACATTTCCATAATAAAATCATATCATACACATGTTCCTCAACAAATGTACATCAAGTTGTACAATTTAAAAGTGTTACAACATTTGGATCCGTCATCCGAAACTCACATTTAAATCTCATCACTTGAGGTGTTATTATTCCCAATTAACCCTCCTTTATTTACCTTAATATGTTACAAAAGTTATCTCAAAAGTGTGTTTTATTGTCCATAAATTCGGGTCCTTAATAACCCATCCGAATTACACATGCACAACATAGAAGTCGCCGAGTTCCCATAGAACTCGCTGAGTTCAGGTCCGAATTTTGGATTCCTTGGCCGGATTTCGGACCCATCCAAAGTACATTGACCCATCCGAATTCGGGTCCATCCGAGTTCAGTTCTTTATTTGTTTTCGGTCCCAACTAAGTTCGGGTCACATCCGAATTCGGATCCCAACAGAATTCGGATCCACAACTTATGAATTTTTGAAGATTTATTCAAATGTTCTTGGGAACTCGCCGAGTTCCCCATAGAACTCGCCGAGTTCACTTGCAGAATTGCAGGTCGCAACTTACGGATTTTACTCAAAAATTTCCAAAACTAATTTCTAACCACATGCTATCCATAGTAATGTTATATAAACATATGTTGAAGGTTTCTAGCCCATTTTCCATATCATAAACACTCAAATTCGTCCAGATTGGACCAAAAATGAGGAAAACCCTCAAGAAAAAAAATTATTAAAAATCAACATTTCTTACCTTTCTGGATGATTCAACCAACGATTGTTGTTTCTGTTGCTTCTACAACCTTCAATTGATGTTTATGAACTAAAATATCATACATGCAACAACAATCCATAAGATTCAAAATCCGAATTTCACATCTTTTCTCTCAAAAATACAACCTCAAACTTTAAAACAGATTTCTTACATTAAATCCACATGAATCTTGTTTATAATCAGATAATTTCCACGAATCTTGTTCCAAAATTTTGAATTTCAGTAGAAATTTTAGAGAGAGATAGAGAGCTCTTGACTTTTAGAGAGAGAGAGAGAGAAATGTTTGTAATGAAAGACCAATTGCCCCTTTTATTCCATATTTTCCAACTTTGGCACATTTAGCCCTCAACTTATCTGGTTCCATTATATACTGAGTTTCATCATAATTTTCATCATTAACATTTTAACAATGATACTTAATAACTAGAAGTTGAAATTCTCAATTTTCTAAATTTCTTAAAATAGCAACCAACTTTTAAATATCCAAATACATAATCATTTTTCATAATCCAACTTAATTATATTCATTACGAAATTTAAACTAAATATTCTCAAATTACGATAATAAAATTTTAGGATGTTACATCTAGTCTGTCTCTCCGATCATCATACGGTCTTTCGTCGCGATCATATCACGTCCAGTCCTCTCTAGCCATATCCTCCCTGTCATCTCTCCTCTATTCCTCTCGTCGCCTGTCATCTCTTTCATCCCGTCTATCCTCTCTCCTGTCATCAGAATACCTACGTGGACCAGTGTCATATCTGACTTGGTTATTGGTCTTGTTCTGGTAGAAACGCTTCTGCTGAAGACGATTTGATAAGAATGCCATTTGTTCGTGAATGTCAGTCTCTTCAGCATCCACAGGTTCAGGCATTTGTGGTATGGCATATGGATATTGAGACGAGGAACTATTGTGGTGGTAGTAAGGCAAGGGTGATGGATTTGGCAGTGGTTCAGGAGGGTGTGTCTTGTTTGAGAGTAAGGCCAGGGAATCCGTTGGATTTGTGGGTGGGTTGATAGTCAGCAACAGAGAGGCCTGAGTGTTGGCCATCTGTTTGTGAGCGTCCACATCGCCCTAGTACTTCTTGAGTTCCTTAAACAGCAGATTGATGGAGACGTTGTTGATGTCCAGAGCTCTTATAGTTGCTCTGCTTGCCAGTGCCCATTCTGGAGCAAGGGAAGATAGAAATTGGATGTTGATGTCATCTCTTTCCCTTTTGATATGCAGTTTGTTGAGCTCATTTAAAACAACACAGAACCTTGTAAATGTGCTCTGAATGGGTTGTCCATCCTTGGCTCTGAACTCAGAGAAATTTGGCCTTGGCTTCTTCAATTTTGGCCCTATCATTCAAGTCTGCCCCAAGCATCTGCATCTCCAACTCGTACCACATTTCTTTTGCTGATAGTTCGCTGTCAATCCCGACTAGAAAATCAGCGATAAGGGCTTGATAGATAAGATACTCTGCACTGCGATCTGCTGTTTGTCTTTCCCTTTCTATGTCATTCTCAGGTTCGCAGACTGTCCTTGTTGCTGGAAGTGGAGGAACAACAATTGTTACTGCTGGACATTCAGAGTAAAAGACAGTGGGTCCTACATTAATGGATTGGTTCATGAGATGCCCATGGGCTGCATGTTAATGAACTTGAGTAACCGCTTTTTCCATTGCTCATATTCTTCTGGATAGAGAACTGGTGGTCTGTTCTCTGATCCAAGGACAAGAGCTTCTTTAAACATGATGATTTGGTAAGTGCTGATTATGAAAAATATCTTTGGAAGTGGAAACTTTTATCTTGGTTGAAGGATCTGATGTTCGGATGAGTCGAAATTCGGGTGATACGGATTTCGGGTGGAGGTACCGTCCGGGATTCGGATGGATAAATTCTGGTTGGGAACTGAAATTCAGATGGACGTGAGTTCTGGTTGACTAACCGAAATTCGTATGAACTGTATTTCCGATGGGTGATTCAAAATTCGTTTGAAATTTTAAAAAATGAAGGACAAGTGATTTAGAGAATCCGAAAAATGATTGGTTCGATATCGGGTGTGTTTGTGGGACAACGAAATTTTGAATGTGATCTGAAATTTGATCCGAGATGGTCCAAAAATTGATCCGAGATTGGATCCGAAATTTGATCCGAGATTGAAGTTTAAAAAATTTTCAGAATTGCAGAATTAAAAAAAATGTGTTTTAAAAGCTGAAAATAATTTCTAAATGGTTGTTTTGAATTTAGAAACAAGATTTGTGAAGAACAAGTAACCAAAAACACTCAAAAATATTGATTTATGTGCAAAAACCATGAATGTCACCTAGAATTTTTCATATTCGATTTGCAGCAAATAATCAAATAAAAATTGGTAATGATTGAACATTATTGCTCGAAATCATTACTAGATTTATTATCAATGATTATGGGACATAAAACACATAAAAACAGAAGATATAATTGAGATAAAGACGGATAACCATGGATTTTTGGAAGAACAGCGATGAACACAGCTATGAACACCAAGAAATCAGTTGAAATCCTCGTCAGTGGCTCTGATACCAATTGTTAATTCGTCCCAATAAATTAATCTTGCACTCACAGGTATAAACAATAATATAATGATTCATACAAAGAGAAAAGCACTCAATCGATGATGAATATGTCAGAGAGAATTGACAAGAAAACGGTGGTCGCTTTTTGCAATTTTGAATAATGACAAAGTTATGGGAAACCCTAGGAGGGTTCCCTTAAATATTAAACCAAGAGTGAAGGGTTTACAAACTATACCCCTCGACATCTAAATAAAAGAAATAACTTACATATGAAAGAATTAAATTACATGGAAATAAAATGCAACTAACTATTACAAAATAGGATCCACAGGGTTGAAATTTGAAGTGTAACAGGATTGAAATTTTAATTGTAACATACAGTAATGAACACACAGGTCTCGATGAACTCTAGCCCCTATTTCTGCTGCCGCGACTTGTTAGATATTTAATTTCAATCACGTGGTTTCATTTTGTAATAGATAGTGTTTATTGTATTTCCATTTCTTTATTTGTTATCTTTTCTATTTATTAGAAAGTTGAGGGGTATGTTTTGTAAACCCCTCAAACTATCCTAGGTATTTAAAGTTTGTAACGCCTAGAGTTTTGCACCCATGCAATATTGAATATTATAAAAAAGCGGCGGCTGAAACATTCTCTCTGCAATTTTGACTTTGATTGAGTATTCATTCTCTGTATCTTGTTTCTTGAATCATCATTTCTCTGTTTATGACTGCTTGAATATTTCTTGGGACCATTACAACAATTGGTAGCAGAGCCAACGAAGTGGATTTCAACTGATTTCATCCTGTTCATCGCTGTTGATTCATCGCTGCTGTTCATGACAAAAACCCATGGTTTTTCTTCATAAATCCTTCTAAATCTTATGGTTTTGCATGCTTTAATATTTTAGATTCATCGATAATAATTCTAGTAAACATTTTGAGCATATCTTTTCCATTATTACATTATTTAGGAGTTTATTTTGTTCAAAACCGTCCATGACTGTTCTTCGTCTTTTATCGCTGTTTTTGCTAAAAAAAATCAAGGATTTGGGTGTTTTTGGTTACATGTTTTGCACAAAACTTGTTTCTAAATTAAAACCGAGTACTTAGGTACAATATGTAGGACTTAAAGCCCATTTTTTAAAAAATCTAGGTTCATGTTCTTCATTTGATACCGTTCTATTTAAAGGCAAAAAATGCTCTATGTGTAATCTCGGATCCCAAATTCGGATCCTACTTCGGGTGATAGAACTTTGTAACAAAAAGTTCTTTGGGTCTTCATTGCTTAAATCTCATCCGAATTTCAGATCATCCATCACTGAACCTTCGTTCTTAAAAGCTCATCCGAAATTCGGACCAACCACTAGCTCGGTTCACTCCAACCAAAACACCAGTCATCCGAATTTCAGTACCACCCAAAATTCGTATCGTAATTAGCCGGTACTGCTTCAAGTGTCAATCGGTTTCACTTCATCCGAATTTCAGTCCATAGATCTACTTCTCAGTTTCCACTTCCAAAGATCATTTTTCAAACAACACTCACTATCCACTTTCACCATGTTAAGAGAAGCTCTGTACTAGGGTCAGAGAACAGACTACCAGTTCTCTATCCTGATGAGTTTGAGCAATGGAAAAAGTGGTTCCTGAAATTCATAAGCTTGCAACCAATGGGTCAACTCATGATCCAGTCTATGAAAGAGGGACCATATATCTTCTACTCAGATATTCTAGCAGTTTCATATGTCGTTCCTCCAAATCCTGCAGCCAAGGAAGTCCAAGGTCCTCAAGATGAGAGAGAAAGAGGGAATCAGGTAGCAGATCACAAGATAGAATACCTTCTCTATCAGGCACTTCCCACTGATATACTCGTCAGTGTTGACAGTAAAATGTCAGCGAAAGATTTGTGGGATGAACTTGAGATGCAATTGATTGGGGCCAATCTGAATGAGTGTGCCAAGATTGAGGAAGCAAAGGCTAAATTCTTTGAGTTCCAGGAAAAATATGGAGAATCCCTATATAGCACCTTCACCAGATTCTGTACTGTCCTAAATGAATTGAACAAGCTCCACATTCACAAAGACCAGGATGACATCAATATCCAGTTCCTATCTTTTCTGGCTCTAATATGGGGCCTTGCATGTAGAGAAACCAAGAATGCTCTGGAAATCACTAAGGTTTCCATAAGTGTGTTATTCAAAGAACATATTAAATACTAGGCAGACGTAGATGCTTACAAACAGATGGCTAACACTCAAGCCTCTTTGTTACTGACTGTGAACCAAACTCCAAAACCCAATGATTCCCTGGCATTGAACTAACAAAACACACATTCCTGAGCCATAGCCAATCCCATCACCTATGCCCTCCAACAACCAAGCTAGTTCCTACTCTCACTACCCATACGCCATAGCCCAAATGCCTGAGCCTTTGGATGCTAGAGAGGCAGATATACACGAACAAACGGCATTGTTATCGAATCGGCTTCAACAAAAGCGATTCTATCAGAACAAGACCAACAATCAGCTCCGATATGACACTGGCCCTCAAAGGTATCCTAGTGAGAGGAGAGATGAAAGGATAGATTAAAGGGATGATAGAAAGAGACAGGACTAGAGGAGAGACGATAGGGACGACAGACGCTATGATGACCGGAGAGAGAGAGGAGAGACGACATGAGAGACTATTGAGAAGATCGCCGCTATGAAAGGCGTGAGGATAGAAGAGATGATGACAGGTAGGAGATTCACCGACGTGAGGCTAGCCAGGACTCCTTCCGAGCTGATAATATGCCAGAACGAAGAGATGACCACCCAAGGAATGATGACCCTAGATCATCTGACGATCGTGGTTGCTACAAATGTGGGAAACCCGATAACTTTGCTCGAGAATGCAAATATCAGTTCCAGTGTGATCTGGGCTACTATAAAAGCAAGGTAGCGGTCCTGAAAAAGCAGGCTGATGCTATGGCCCTTGTAGCCAATGACGACCACTGTGTTGATGAAGAGTCTGATGATGAGGAAGACAGTGACCGGAACTGCTATTTGGTCGAGAGAATTGGGTCCGCGAATTGTACAACTCCCTCCGACACCGAATCAGATAAGTCTGTAGAAGGGGTGAACACTGAGGAATCTACAGCCTGTCTGATGGGAAAATCCAGGGATTCAGAATGCTCCACATCAGACTCTGAGGCAAATGAGGTACATTCCTTTTACTTTCATCAGTCTTTAAATGCTAAATTTGTAAAGAATGAATTTAAATGGCACACACAAATACTTGAGTTAGAAGCAAAATATAACGCTGAAAAAGAAAAGTTTGTCAAAGCGGAACAATTGGCTCAATCACTCAAAGAAACATCTGATACGTTTGAAAACAATTGGTTAAACGAGCATAGTTTGGTGAAAACCTTTTTAAGAGAAAAAGTAAAGTCTGAGGATAGGAACATTTCACCTTAAGAATTGTATTGATAAAATTACTAAGGAAAAGAGTTCCTTGAATGTAACATCCTAAGATATAATTATTGTAATCGAGGATATTTAGTTTAAATTTTATATTTAATGTAATGAAGTTGGATTATTAATGAAAATTTATTTATTCGTAAATTTAAAAGTTAGTTATTATGTTAAATAATGAAGACATTTTAGAATTCCAAATTATAATTAAGTATGATGAAATTTAAATATCGGTGGTGATAAAATAAAGATTCAAACTTCATATAAAGAAGATGCACAAGTGGAGGGGCCACTTGTGTCAATAACCAAAAATGGAGACATAAAAGACTCTTGAGCCTTTCAAGAGTTCATTTACAACTCTTCATCTCCAAAGCACACACACAAATTCCCTCAACAAGTTCTGCTGGAAATCAGATTTTGAAAGAAAAATTCGTAAAAAGGAGCTGATATAACAAGATTCAAGTCTGAATCAAGGTAAGAAAAGTGATTTTTCAGTTGGGATTTTGTTGGAAGAGCCTAAAATGAAAAATTCAGATTTTAAATCTGACAAATTGTTGTTGCATGTATGTTTTCATAGTTGGAAAATATCAATTGAAGTCCCTAGAAGCATCAGAAACAAGAATCATCCACGAATTCAACCTAATAGGTGAGAAATGTGGATTTTTATAAACTTTGGTGTTCTTGAGGTTTTTCTCTAGTTTTTGGTCAAATCTTGACCAATTTAAGTGTTAATGATGGGGAAAATGGTGTAGAAACACTCCATATATACTAATATATCATTTGTATCGATTGCATGTCACTAAATCGATTTTGACAAGAATTTTGGGTAAAACCCGTAGCTGCGACCTGCTGAACTGCAGGTCAACTCGTCGAGTCGGGTGGGATGACTCGGCGAGTCGCCAAGAACATCAAGATGGTAAGAAATGTTTTTAGGTGTTGAGACCCAAATTTCGGGTAGGGTTGAACGTCGGGTGTGACCCAACTTCGGGTGGGGGACCCGAACTTTGGATGGGTTTAACTTCTGGTTATATATCTTGAGTATAAATGAAATATGGCTGAGGATCCGAACTTCGGACTTCGACTCGTCGAGTCGAGCAAGGTGACTCGGTGAGTCGGCCTCAGGTCATGTGAAGTTCGGTTATGGTTCAAAGGTCCCGAACTTCTGGTCTAAAAATCAGATTCTTGAGATAACTTTGGCATTATATTAGAACATTTAATGATGGGTTCTTTGGACCTAATAGATCCGAACCTTGGATTTTAATATGAAATTCGGATGGTGAATCCGAAGATTGAACACTTTAAATTGTAAAACTTGATGAAAGTTTTTATTATACAGGCTTTGATGGTATTTTCCTATGAAAATGTAACAGGTCCCGTGTGGTGTTGTTTAACACATAGTGGGTAAAATTTGTAATTTCAGTAGAAAGCGTGAGGAGAAATAATATAAATTTGAAGTTACTTAACGCACCCACTGTGAGTACTTAGGATTGTATATGTCTACATTTGTTTTATGCTAGCTGTTGTTCATTGAGGCATGTTGATTCATATTCGTTTGGCACTCTACTAACTTGCGTTTATTTTGATGCACATTGTTGCTTGTTTACATGTTATTACATGTTCCGTGTTATTTGTTGTGCATCAACGTGATGAGCTTTCGAGCTACAACTGGTAAATCGATGCTACTGAAGCTATATGACCTGGAGCTGATCCCTCTATGGTCTTGAAGGGCAGGTGTAGCATCCCCGATGGAAAATTCCGCCTCAATTGAATGTGTTATTCTGTGCAATGGCACGATGGAGTTGCGTGGTCGTATGTGTTACTGTACTTCGTGTGCGAAGGGGTGCACGACATTTGTCGCCGATGTTACTCATTGTGTGCTACATAAAGACTTGTAGAATGTATATTATATGTACTCACTAAGCTTTGCTTATCCTTTAGTTGTTTACATTTTTCAGGAAATGGTAAATCCGCTACTGGACCTTCTAGCTAGGTCATATCTTGAAGTATTGAGGATCTCTACTACTACTCAATCAGTAACTGATATATGGGGACATCATTATACTATTTGGGATGGTTTATGTAGAAACTAGATTGGAACCTTGTAGCATCATAGAGTGTTTGACTTTTATTTTAATTATGTATTTCCAATTTCATGTAATGTACTAAGTACTTTCAGATAAGTGATTTATTATGAGCGGTGTTTAATCCTGGATGATGCAGTTGTGGTTATTGTGGCAAGGGTGTCACTACGTATGGTATCAGAGTAATAGTTTGAGATTCAAGTGTCCGTGAGGTCTTGGTCTCAAACATAGGTGATGACATGTTAGTGAGTACAAGTGATTATCTGAACTATAGGAAATGATCTAGTAACTATAGGAAGTTGAATTTCATACGGGACAATGGGTGATGTATTTAAATAGATGACATAATTACTAAACAAGTTATATGTTTAAATTTCAAAATATGTCTGGAGAAGGAATGACCCCACAAGAGACGAGGGAAATGATGCTATCAATGATGGTAAAGCAAAAACAAAATGCTCAGGATCAATCACGGGGCTTGAGATGAGGCCGAAGCTAAAAGAAAGGAGGACAAAAGAATGAATAAGAGGAACGACGATGATGATGATAATCAAGATGACAACACTGGGTCATCAAGTAAGCCCAAGGGTTGTCGATATAAGGATTTTAAAGGAAATGGAGCTGTGGAAACTATGGACTAGGAGATGCTGTTGCTGCACTAGAATGGATAACAACAACCGAAAGAATGCTCCGAATGAGCGACTACGCTGAGAAGGACATTGTCTGATTTGCTACCACTATGTTCAATAAAGATGCGGTTATGTGGTGGAATTCCATGGTTAATGCCTTAACCCTTGAGAAGGTGTCTGTTATGACCTGGGCTGAGTTGATAGAGATATTCACTCAGCAATACTGCCCAGCTGATGAGCGCTGTAGATTGGAAGCCAAATTCATGACACTGATGCAGGTTACCAAAACAATGTCACAATATGCTGCGGAGTTTACGAGGCTGAGCTTGTTTGCGCCTCATCAAGTTGACACTGAATAGCGGAAAGTACCAGATTCGAGGCTGGTCTGGATTTTAAAAGTAGGACGGGTATGAGCAATGTTCGCTACCCCATATTTGATGGCTTACTAGAGGCTGCTAGAAATGTCGAACAAATTTGGATTATGTCTGGGTATACGATTGGGTCTGGTGCCGCCTCTACTAACCCTACTTAGCCGTCATCGCTGAAACGATAGGTTCATCTCGCTCATCTCAGTATTCATCTCAGCAGTCGTACCATAGACCTTCTTCTTCATCGAATCGGGCTCGTGTATACTACATCAACACGGAACCGCAGTACTGTAATAAATGTCGACTTAAACATTTTGGTCGGTGCACTAACGGGCGTGCCTGCTTTCGTTGTGGAGAGTTGGGCCACTATCAAAATAAATGCCCATGAAAAGTCGATGCTTACCATAAGTGTGGTATATGGGGGCATTATAGTAGGAATTGTAGAAAGCAAACTCTAGCCGATCCGTCTTCGACACGATCTTCTGGGGGATCAAGTGGTGGTTCACTCAGCCGCCGGAACTAAGCCACCGAGGATACGTTCTCGTGCATTTCAAATCACTGCAGAAGAGGCTAGGGATGATCTAGAAGTGGTTACGAATATGTTTATTCTTAATTCTCTACACGAATTTGTTAGTACACCCTGGGTGACGATAGCAGTCTAAGTATAGACATATTTTGTAAAAGTAAATATGACTATTATTATACATTAACAAGTATTTGTTATATGTGTGTTATATTATAAAGACCTCCCCTTACAGGGAAGTCCTGAATGACTAGGTCCTAAAGAGCAATACAACATCAATCAAAACTAAGATAGATTAATAAAGTGCAGACATAAGTCATTACAGAAATTAGGATTATCATACAATAAGTTCAAAACAAAACTACAAAAGGACACCAGGACACTAATCTAATACATAATCACAACACATAGCACTGATCTACCCAAACCACCACCATTATTGCCTTCAATCAATACCAATTGTAGATTCAGTAGTACTCTAATGACTTCAAATTCATGCGTGCATATCCTAAAGACTTGGGTCAGCTCGACCTTTTCCTTTGATTAAACATGTAAAAAGATTCAACAACAACTGTAAGCGGGGCTTAGTGAGATTATAGATTTAACAGTTAACATGCCATGACAATTTTAAGCGGAGACTTGACTTTTGACTTTGACTTTGAGCTCTAACTTTGACTTTAAGCGCGATTTTGACATGACTGCCGCTATCAGCCAAACATTGTGAGACATAGGACTTAAGATCGGATGATGTTTAATCCCACGCACACACTTTTAACTGTGGGGGCCAACCACATACTGGGCTAGCTACCAATAACAGAACATGGGTAAACATCGGATTGGACTTAAATCACAGACTGACATGGACTTTCTCAGACTTGAATTATGCGGAAGCATATGAAAGCATTGATATCAAGGCAAATGACTGAAAGTATTCAAGTAATGAATTAAGATAGCAACAATAATATATCAAAGACTAATTCAGACTATAAAGACAAGTATACATGATGATATATTAAAAGCTATCATGGTCCACAGGGCATCACCGTACCAAGGTGTGCACAGGTAACATTCTTGCTGAGCATATAAGACTTTCAAATAAAGCTAGAACAACAATATGTTTCACAGGAGGACAAGCATGTATACAGTTACATCTATAACTTACAGTTATTGTTTTATTGCATGACTGTTGACTTTTACTTTGACTTTCGCAAGCGATTTGAATCCACCACCTGAGTTATCTCAGGATTTGACCTTAGCTTTGACTTTACTGACTTTAGCTCTGACTTTTGCTTTGATTTGCATCTCTGACTTTGGCTTGACTTTATTAACTGATCTTGGCTTTAATTGCTATAACCTGACTTTTCTAGCTTTGCCTTACAGACTCTGACTTTATAACATAGTTCAGATTTAGTTGAACCTGTTAATTAATTGGCAAATCAATTTACATAAGCTTTTTGACTTTACACAACTTAATTGTGTATTTCTATTGAATTCTCGGACTTTATGAAGCTTATGTATAGACTACATTATTTATTGACTTTTAATATCATCTCAGACTTTATTGAATTCATTTAATGACTTTATGTGCTTATATGCATAATCATCTTATCAGTTGAATGTTCCTACTATTTCACTTATACATGTTCATGGCATTTATAGGCATAATTATGAATATAATCATTACATTATTTGTATCTTTGTTTCTAATGGTAATGAACAATATAACAATTTAACATATGCTTATTAAATTGCCATCATTCACATTACACACCAAGGCAACATGATGAATTAAAATAAGGTGTTAAGGTGAGGCTGCTATTTATGAACATAATTCACACATCAAAGACTTATATATTGATCTCAATTTTGTTGTTACTCATACCATACATATCTATATACTTTCATAATATGCCCAAATGTTTATTTTTGCTATTGTGCTTTCATAATAGAACATAAACACACACACACACACACACACACACACACACACACACACACACACACACACACATATATATATATATATATATATATATATATATATATATATATATATATATATATATATATATATATATATATACTTATTACATGCAATTAAAAGGTATGATTGGTGTTGCCTTTATATATATATTTCTGTCCCTTTTTCCTATATTCGGTTTCAATTCACAGCACACACATTATGCACATATACTCTATGTTTATAAGAATTAAGTTGGAAAGGCTGCTGTGAAATTTTGATCAACTAAAAGGGTTGCTATTGTGATTATCTATATTAAATTACATTAATCATATATATATATATACAATGTTGCTGCTGTTGACACCTCAACACATACACACACTTTTTTTGATGTTAAAAGTCTATAAGTAGTTGTATTATATGGTGCTGTCCAAAATCACAAACACATACACATAAGTAATTAAATGAACTAGAAAAGGGCTGCTTCATTGTGTTTTAATTATATCCGAAATTGATGTTTAAAAGAGTGGGTTGTTGCTTTCTTCTACACACTCTGCACACACACACTTTATTTATGAAAAGTGAAACAAATTAAAGGAAATAATGGAGTATTAGCTGCTGGACTGTTCTGCACAGAATGAACACACACATTTACTCTTTTTATGATAAACAGAAAAAGAAAGGTTGTTGAACATAAAAGAAAGCAATTTAAAAGGATGTTGTTTCTATTTGTTTCGGTATTGAAAAGGGTAATTAGGGACTGTTGTTTTCTCTACACAACACACCAAAAAGGAAAAGGTTGCTACTGGAATTGATTTGTTTTGGTATTGGGTGTTTACCGAAACCTTAAGGTTTCAGTATGATTCTGTCACCTACACTACACAAACTTCACATACTTAGTTTATATATATATATATATATATATATATATATATATATATATATATATATATATATATATATATTAAAGAGATAAAAAGATTGTTGTATTGCTGCTGTTTCTGGTTCTGATTACTGCAGTGTTTCGGTAGCTGTGGATTACCGAAACCTTTGAGGTTTCGCTATTGGGATTACATGGTTTCGGTATCCCTATGATGGTCTCGGTAGTTTTGTGTAGTCTCAGTAGGTTTCTGTATTATCATGAAATATGCAAGTGGGTTTCGATATTACCATTACCGAAACCATAAAGGTTTCGGTACTTCATGCGAAACACACACTACGCATGATGAAAACTAGTTATCCGTGCTCTTCACACGAAGGGGCATTTCACTGCCCGTATTCACGTTTGGTTTGTAAAGTTATTTGTGTTGAATATGTAATCTGTTATCTCACTAAGTCGTACCTTACTGTTGAATTTCACATGTTTTCGGGCAAATGAAAAGAAGTTGCTGGACCTTTCACATAAGTTTTCTCTCAGTTAATTGGTGTCTTAGAAGCTACTTGGCAACTGAAGATTATGTAGCTTTGGGGCGGGGTTCTGATGCGTTTGAAAACGAACAATGATGTTGTAATAGTTAGATTATGATTACTGTAGACTGAATAACTTCTTATTCTTTAGTGTTGATGTACCTAAAACTATTTTTATTGCTTTAAACTTTAATCATATGTTAATATTGGGCTTGCATGTTGATCCTGGAGTTATCTAATGTTGCTAAAATGGAGGATGTCTCAGTTTGGTATCAGATCATTAGTTTGAGGTTTCAAGGGTTCGCAAGGACTTGGACTCAAACTTAGGTTATGATATTAGAATGGACTCCTAGGAAATGATCTGAACTAAGATAGGATTGACATGAACCACGGGGACCAATAAAGAGTTGTGAACACTTAGGACTATAAAATATGTGTTCTAAATATATTTTGATATATTTCAGAAAATGTCTGGAGACGATATGACTCCATAACAAATGCTCCAAATGATGCAAACCATGATGGAGCAAAACAATGAACTACAAGCAAAAAGAATGGCTGAGCAAGCTCAATCATTCGCTAACTAGCTGAGGGCCAGGGATGAGGCCGAGGCTAAACGAAAGGCTGATAAAAGGAAGGACAAGAAACACCAGCAAGGTGCACAAAGTGATAGACAGTAAGATTTGGTTCTTCCGACAAAGCAAAGGGATGTAGATTCATAGATTTCAAGAGTAGTGGGGTCATTGTCTTTGATGGGATTGGAGATGCCGTGACCGCACTAGCATGGATTAATACCACTAAAAGAACATTCCAAATCAGTGACTGTGCTGAGAAGAATAAGGTTCGATATGCCACTGCAATGTTTACAAGAGATGTCGTCATGTGGTGGGATGCGATGGTAAATGTGTTGACGATGGAGGTAGTGTCCACATGTCTTGAAGCAAATTCAGGGAAGTTTTTTCACAACAATACTAACCTGCTGACGAAAACCGCCATCTGGAGGCGAAGTTTTTGGGACTGACTCAAGAAACAAAAACAATTACTCAATATGATGTGGAGTTCACCCGCTAGAATCTGTTTGCACCCCCACCAGATTGACACTGAAGAGAAGAAGATATACCGGTTTGAGGCAGGTTTAGACTGGGAGATTCTCCGAACAACGAGTAGTGTTCGGTATACTACATTTGTTGGGTTATTAGAGGCTGCTCGGAATGTGGAGCAGATGTTCTTGCTTTCTGGTTTTGTTATGGGGTCGGCTGCTACGAGGCTAACTCAACCGTCGTCGCCAAAAAGGCAATGGGAATCTGGGAACTCTGGATCATCTCAATCCTCACCCCAATCAAGTCAACCATCATCCTCACCGAGGAAAGGAAGGGCCTTTTCGGCCAGCACTGAATCAAGGGACTGCAGGCGGTGCTGAAAGACTCATTCTGGGGAATGTAAAACCCAGCTTATGTACTGTTATTGTTGTGGGCTGAAAGGCCATTATTGGGAAAATTGTCCACGGAAGGCAGAGGCATGCTACAACTGCAAAAAGGTCGGCCACTTTTCCAAGGACTGTCGAAAGTCTCCAAGAAATCAAAACACCCAGCAATCGACCACGAGGTCTTCTGGAACTTTCACTGCTAGAAGGGAGCAAACCTCAAGGACTCCAACAAGGGCTTTTCAAATTATGGCCGAAGAAGCAAAAGATGACCCTGAGGTGGTCACTTTTATGTTCTTAATAAATTCAATTCCTGCTCGCATTCTCTTTGATTTCGGAGCAAATCGTTCATTTTTCTCCACTTCATTCGCACGTGAACTTGACATGCCTACATCGAATTTGAAATTTGTGCTTAATATCCAAACTACTAGCAACATGTTAGTTAAGGCTGATAAAGTATATAAGAATTGCACCTTACTTATCGAAGATGTAGTATTCAGTTTAGACTTATTTCCTATGAAATTTGGGGAGTTTGATGTCATTGTGGGAATGGACTGGCTTGTCCATAATGAGGCTCAGATAGTGTGAAAGAAGAGGATGATCAAAATTACTACCCCCGAGGGACGTGATATATGCATTTATGGGGATAGGCAAAAAGGCGACTTATGCTTTAAAGCCCGAAAGCATGTTGCTAAGGGTTGTTCTGCTTACCTGGCCTACGCTGTTGATGCAAAGGCTGAAAACAAACTTCTATCTGTCGTTCCTATTGTCTCTGAATTTCCAGATGCCTTTCCAGAAGATATCTCGGGATTGCCATCAGACCGTCAGGTGGAATTCCGTATTGATCTTGTTCCTGGAGCTGCTCCTATGGAAAAAGCTCCATATCGTTTGGTCCCTGCAGAAATGCAAGAGATGATCTAACAGTTACTGGAGTTACTTGATATGGGATTTATACGCCCAAGTTCTTCTCCCTGGGGCGCTCCTGTTCTATTTGTCAAGAAGGAGGGCACATTACGTATGTGCATTGACTACTGCAAGCTCAACAAAGTAACTAACAAGAACAAATATCCATTGCCCCGAATTGATGATCTCTTCGACCAGTTGCAAGGCGCCAGTTATTTCTCGAAGATTGATCTTCGATCGAGGTATCATCAGCCTAAAGTCCACAAAGATGATATTCCTAAGGGCTTTCAGAACTCGTTACGGACACTACGAGTTTTTGCGATCCCGTTCGGTCTTACAAACACGTCAACTACTTTCATGAATCTCCTAAATAGAGTTTGTTAGCGAATGCTTGAAAAATTTGTCACTGTTTTCATCGATGACATTATTAACTACTCAAAGACCATGGAAGATCATGCATCACATTTAAGAGAATTGCTAGAGTTGCTGCGAAAAGAGCGACTTTATGCCAAATTCTCAAAATGTGAATTCTGGTTGAGGCAGGTATGTCACAACATTCTAAACAATTCCTTGATTCCTATATAAACTTGTAAACTTTTGTTAACTTTTCTTCTCCTTAACGTTTTATTCAGATCCAAAATTTGGGGCATGTAATCTCTGGTGCTGGTATTGCCGTTGATCCAGCAAAGATCGACGCTATCCAGAACTGGGAATCTCCACGAAATGCCTCAGAAATACACAGTTTCTTGGGATTGGCTGGTTAATACCGCTGATTCATCAATGACTTCTCCAAAATATCTGTTCTGCTTACCAAGCTCACTCGTAAGAACACAACTGTCAGTTGGGAAGAGGAACAACAAGCGGCCTTTGAAAAGTTGAAGGAGCTACTAAGTGAAGCGCCAGTTTTGGCCCTTCGTGAAGGAAACGAAGACTTTATAGTCTACACTGATGCATCAGGTATGGGATTAGGAGCAGTATTAATGTAGTGGGGAAATGTTATAGCATATGCTTCTAGGCAACTTAAATCCCATGAGAAAGATTACTCCACCTACGACTTGGAGTAACTCCTGTGACATTTTCTCTAAAACTCTAGAGACATTACCTATACGGAACAAAATGTCAGATCTATACTGATCATAAGAGCTTGAAGTATATATTCAGCCAGAAGGACTTAAATATGAGGCAACGGATGTCCATGGAGCTGATTAAAGATTATGATTGTGAAATCCTATATCACCCTGGAACGGAAACCGTGGTTGCCGATGCTTTAAGTAGGAAGGCTTAGTGTAAATCCTATTGTTATGCCGTAACTTCTACAATGCGGACGTCAACCATCCTTGATGATGTAAGGGCTGCCTAACTACACGCTTTAAAGGAAGAGAATGTTAAAAATGAAAACGTCAGAATTCAGCTACCATTAAGGCAAGATAATGGAAGCGGGTTAAAGGGTGTATATGAAAGAATATGGGTTCCTAAGTACGGAGGCATGCACGAATAAAGGAAGCCCATCAATCTAAAATCTCAATTCACCCTGGGAGCACTAAAATGTACAATGACTTCAAGGCCGATTTCTAGTGGCCGGGGTTGAAAAGAGACATCGGACAACTTGTGGAGAAGTTCAGAACTTGCAGATTAGTTAAAGCTGAACACCAACAACCCTATGGTAGTATGCAACCTCTTCCTATTCCAGAATGGAAGTGGGACCATATTACTATGGACTTTATTACCAAGCTTCCCAAAACTCGTCATCAACATGATTCCATCTGGGTCATTGTTGACCGTCTAACAAAATCTACATATTTCATACCCATTAGAGAAACCTACTTCTTGGATAGGTTGGCCCAAATATACATAAACGAAATCGTCACAAGGCATGATCTGCCCAAGTCTATTGTTTCTGACCGAGACAGTAGATTCACTTCAAATGTCTGGGCTGCCTTACAAAATGGTCTTGGTACTCGTATTGCAATGACTACTACCTATAGACCCCAATCTGATGGGAAAAGCGAAAGGACGATTTTTACCTTAAGACATCTTGAGGGCATGTATCATGGATTTGGGAGGTAACTGGGATGATCACCTTCCTTTAGCCGAGTTCTCATATAACAACAGTTACCACTCTACCATTAAATTGACGCCGTTCAAGTTCCTGTATGGGAGGAAGTGTAGGACTCCAACTTGCTGGAGGGAAACAGGGGAAACTCTTATAGCCGGGCCAACTCTTCTACAAGAAACTAATGAGAAGATTCAGCTTATCCGGCAACACATGAAAACAACGCAACATCGACAAAAGAACTATCACGATTGCCGTCACACAACAATAAAGTTTCATAAAGATGATTGGGTGTACTTTAAGGTGTCCCAATGAAAGGAGTCACCATATTTCTGAACCGAGAGAAACTACCTCCTCGATTTGTAGGACCCTTTCGTATAATTGAAAAAGTTGGAAATCAATCCTATCATTTGGACTTACTAGAGGAACTATCGAGAGTTTACCTAGTCTTCCTTGTGGGACACTTAAGGAAAAGTATGGTCCCCGAGAGGGAACCATGGACTCACCACTCAGAAAAACAAGTTGATGAGCGGCTAAGATATGTTGATGAGCCGGAATGCATATTGTAGACTAAGGTCAAGAAACTCCGGAACAAAGAAATCAAGATGGTGATGGTAAAGTAGAAGCATCACATGGGAGCTAACCATACTTGGGAGTCTGAAGAAGACACTCAAGACCAAGTGCCTAAGTTTGTTTAGTGCAGCATGACTTCGCGGAGGAAGTATAAGCGTGGTGGAGCCCATGTTGTAACATCCCTAATTTTTAATATTATGTAATGAGTAATTAAGATTTAAATTGTGATTTGAAGTATTTTTGTGGTGAATCAATAAATTTCATTTCATGTATTTAAAAATAATGAATCGTCGTCGTCTTTTGAGCAAGCATAACAATGAGAAACCGACATGAATAGTTAAAAGATTAAAATTAGAAAATACAAAGTTGAGGGGTGTAATGTGCAATTAAAGCAAAAATCCATTAAAAATAGGTGAAAGTATATGTGTGGCCATTCATTTTTAACAAACACACACTCTCTCTCAAAAAAATCCACCGTCTCTCTCTTTCTCTCTCTAAAAACCCACGGGTTTCTTTCAAGGGTTTCTTTCAAATTCCAAATCAAGAACACCAGAAACGTTGGATTGAAGGTTGAAAAGTTGGATTCAAGTTGATAATAAGGAACTATAATCACCACAACAACCCGTTTGAGGTAAGATTTACTTAAAACTACAAATTTTGAAGGTTTAGTGTTCGGTTTTTATAAAACCAAATCATAGATTTCAGTTGTGGATGTTGTTGCATATTGATTATTCTTATGGTTTTGTTTGAATCGAGTGTTAGAGAAGCTGTATACTAAATTTTAGTTTTTGATTCAAGCTCTAAGTATTATTTTGGAAATTAACTATGTGTTTTAGTGTGTGTGTTCGTCGACTTAGTAGAAAACAGTCAAAAAGTGGCTTATTTGGTACACATTCTGTGATATTTTTGTTATTTAAGTGTTAAAAGAGGTGTATTAGACCTAATATCATTAGTTTCTAGTACCAAGATTGGTAGAAAAAGCAATCAAATGAAATCTGACCATAATAACAATGTCTAAGTATGAACTCGGGTCTAATGAACACAATTCGGACTCATCTGAATTTCTGGTCTAATGAAACTCGGATGAATCTCGGATACTAAAACTTCAAAACTCACAAGTCAATACACCAATTTCAGATATTGAGACATCCGAATTTCAGATCATGTGACCATCTGAATTTCAGATCATGTGACCATCTGAATTTCGGATGGATAGAAGAAAATGAAAATGCTAAGGGGGGGAATCTCGGATCACAAGAATTTTGGGTTTATCCGAAATTCGTGTGGGATCCGATTTCGGGTCAAGTTTCTGAAGTATTAAATTAAGTTTTAAGAAATAAATAATTATTAACATTGATGTTCTTTTACACTGATTTAACAAGATCATTGTGGTGTTGATTAACACACACTGATTTTAATATTGCGGTAAAGCCTATCTGTACTTTGTAAGACCTTATGGTATCTTTCCATGGTATATTTTTTTAGTAAACCACTGTGAGTATTAGATTAATATTCAAGCATTAATTTTCTTTGCATTCATATTTCTTGCATGTTCCCATTACTCATTACATATCAGTTGGCAATCTCACATGATTTATTGTTATTGATGCACACTCATCCTTGACATGTTTTAAACATGTAGTCTGCATTCACTTGAAAGTTCATCTTTTAGTACATGCTTTCTCTGCATGATGATTATCTCATAATCCAGTGTGAATTGGGCTAAGGTTGACAGCAGACCACTTTCGGGGATTGATAATCCCATACATCTCATTCCAGCCAGGTTTTACATCCTCGATCGATACTTGAACTGCCGATCCATGGTTTCTTTGGAAGAAGAAAACTAAATATTAGTGCTCTCCGCACGAAGGGGCAAGTGTTGAATTATGTTGAATATGTAATCTGTTATCTCACGAAACCGTAGCTGAGCGTTCAATTTCACATGTTTTCAGGCAAAGGAAAAGAAGTTGATGGACCTTCCACATAGGTTTTCTTTTTGTTTATTGGTGATCTTAAAAGCTACTTGGAAAATGAAGATTATGTAGCTTTGGGGTGGGGTTTGATGCTTTTGAAAATGAAAAATGATGTTGTAATAGTTAGATTATGATTACTATAGACTGAATAACCTCTTATGCTTTAGTGTTGATGTACCTAAAACTCTTTTATTGCTATAAATTTTAATCATATGTTAATATTGGTCTTGCATATTGATCCTGGAGTTATCTAATGTTGCTAAAATGGAGGATGTCTCAGAAAGTGCGAGAGGAGGACGTACCGAAAATGGCTTTCAGCACTCGTTTTGGGCACTACGAGTTTTTGGTTATGCCATTTGGGGTGAACAACGCCCTAGCTGCTTTTATGGACCTTATGAACAGGGTTTGTAAACCGATGTTTGACAAATAAGTAATTGTATTTATCGATGATATTCTAGTATACTCTAAGTCTGAAGCTGAGCATGCCATACACCTGAATGAGTTATTCGGACTATTAATAAAAGAAAATTTTGTATGCCAAATTCTCAAAGTGTGAGTTTTGGTTGCAACAGATTCAATTTTTGGGGCATGTGACTTCTCGAGCTGGGATATCAGTGGATCCAGCTAAAGTGGAAGTGATAAAGAATTGGGAGCCGCCCTATACTGCTACAAAAATTAGAAGTTTCTTGGGTGTACCTGGTTATTTACCGAAGATTATAAAGGATTTCTCGAAGATTGCGGTCCCTTTAACTGTTCTGACTAACAAGAATGCGCCATTTGTATGGGAGGCTGAGCAGCAAGGAACATTCGATGTCATGAAGAAAAGTTTAAGCGAAGAACCGATACTTACCCTACCAGAGGGTAATGAAGATTTTATAGTCTATACGGATGCATCGAGGCTGGGATTAGGTGTTGAACTGATTCAACACGGGAAGGTTATTACTTATGCCTTGAGGCAGTTAAAGCAGCATGAGAAAGACTACTCAACTCACGATTTGGAATTGACTACTGTCATGTTTGCTTTGAAGTTGTAGTGACACTACTTATATGGGACGAAGTGTCAAGTGTATACTGATCATAAGAGTTTGAAGTACATCTTAAGATAGAAAGAACTTAACATAAGACAACGAAGGACAATGACATTGATTAAAGACAACGATTGTGAAATACTTTATCATCTGGGTAAGGCCAACGTAGTTGTAGATGCATTAAGACGTAAAGCATACTCTAAGGATTGTTGTTATGTGATGACCTTTACAATGTTGACCTCCACGATCATTGAAGATATTAGAGCCGCTTAAAGGGAAGCTTTGAAAGAGGAAAATGTTGGTGTTGAAGATATAAGAGAGTAGAAGAAGCTTATGGAATCGAATGAGTCTGGTTTGAAAGGTGTTTATGAAAGGATCTGGGTGCCAAAGCTTGGGGGTATGAGAAAAGTTATTATAGAAGAAGCACATCAGTCAAAGTTTTCTGTACATCTCAGAAGCACAAAGATGTACAATGAATTAAAAGTGGACTTTTGGTGGCCTGGATTAAAGAAAGTGTTGGGAATTCGTATCGTTTTTCATAAAAACATAAACATTAATCATATTAACGCACAACAGAAGCTTTTGAAATCACGAATTGCGTACACGGATCATCAAGTAAAACATACGATAAGTAAATATGAAAGCATATAAATCATACATTTGTATTCGATGACAAGAATACACGAATGAGATGCTCTTGGTATCCAACGGTGATGACACGATCGAGCGGCGCCATGTATGCAATCAAACACACGAAGTACGGGAAAACCAAACACGCAATTGTATGTTTGTTTCGTACGGCCAGAAAAAACCAATCACAAACACACATCCACGCACACGTGTGTATGTGCAACATACCTCACACACCCCCAATTAGGTTTGTGTATGTATATATATATATATATATATATATATATATATATATATATATATATATATATATATATATATATATATATATATATTAATTAAAACTTTAATATATTAATATAATATATATCTTATTAATTATCTTTTTTTATTTAAACCTTATATAATTATCTCTTTAATTATATACCTATTAAATAATATTAATCTTTTATACATTATCTAATAATATATAAATGACTAGATAATTGTTTATAATTATCTCTTATTTTTTTTGTTTATAATTATCCATCCAATTATCCAATAAAAGATGATAATACTAATTCAAACAAATACATCTTTTATTTAATATCTAATAATAAATAAAAGGCTACATAATTATTATTTAATTATCATCCAATGACAATTAAATTACTACAATATCTAATATTGCACTTTTAGTCCCCGTACTTTGTGATATAATTAATCATCCATTAATTTAATCTCAATGATCATTTCGTGTCATAAACAATATCCAATATCATTATTCAATAGTTTAATTGCATCTGCTCAGTTGTGCTCATCGGTGTGACCCTCAAGTGTTTTATGAAATCAGCCATGATGCAGTAGTAATGTCATCTTTACACACAATATACTAACATACTCCCACTTGTGTGAGACGACATACTGTCCTGCAGCATTTGCCTAAAGGAGGTCATGGCTAGACACTTTAGGCAACCAAGGTTATAAAAACTCCGACTCCCATTCGGGCATTCTTGTTGAAACAGCCTTCCAAAAAAGAAACTTACGTTATATCCCATGCATCGCGATATTTCAATGTGAATGCTAGGAATGGATTAGATCAACCGTAGCAAACACGATTATGTTTCTCGACTCCCTGATCTCATACTGAACTGAAACTGACAGATTAGAACACATCAGTTCTGTCCGAGCATGACCATGCATTTCTGTCAGTATCGATCGCCGAGGGGCCCAGAAATATCTCTTCTTAGTTAAAAGAAGGTGCCAATGTCATCTTGATTATCTAGGCCTCCAGCACGACTCCCACTGCAACCAGCCTCGAACCGTTATTATCACCCTGTTACGGATGACGTTAGGTTAGGCCAAATGTACAGCAGCACCTGCACTAAAGTACGTAGACATCTCAGGTACTAAGGATTACCTTTTTTAGATGACTCATGACTATGATCCACAAAGTGGTCTCAATCGGTGGGGTCAATCCAATATTTGTTCGCAACAAATACCTGTGAATTTGGTCCAACCTTTGCTATATTCATCACCCATGAATATCAACCAAAAACCACAGTAGCCTTTTAATTCTTGTTGTGGTTCCCACGACAAGAAGCAGCTATGGAATTGTTTTAGAATAACTTCAAATTAATTCTTGGATTTCTAAAACATGCAAAATAGAACGACATTAAAGATATCATGTTGATCTCCTTTATATCAATAAACACAACATGACTTCCATCAATTAATGCTACTGTTCCTTTATCAAATGTAACGGTAACACGATTTATCAAAAAATTAATTTCAGACATGATCTTAGTGGGAGTGTTCTCTAGTTAACTGACTTAACTTCCATTACCATTTATCTTTGAAAAATTACACTAGTTCTTTATTACAACTTCTTGTAATATTATTCAAACCCATTCTGAATCTCCTTACAAATTTATATCCATTATCTTTAGAGGAACTGGTAAATCACTCATAAAGACACCAAGATTAAAATTTAGGAGCTTTAGCAATTCAGGTTAATTGCTACTAGTGATATGTTTAGATGTTTAGTCTTGAATCTGACAGTATGCGGTTTATCTATACCTTAACAAGATATCTTAACTTAATAACATTGTGTTCAAAATTTGTGATATGTATCAATAACCACCAGAACCTGGTTATCAACAGCATTTTGTTATGGTGTTCCATCAAGTTTGTCGACGAGTGTTTAAACAAGTCAAAAGCTATTACTTGACTAACCATCACACAAGTTGTATACATTTCACATGTAATAAAATGCAATTACTTCTTGTCTAACCAATCCAGACTTATCAAGTCTTGAATAGTTTCTGACAAGTTAAGTGAATTATGCTCCATGTAACTCATTTACATTTAATTCTGCATTTTATTAGTTTCATTTATATAATCACGGATGACTATCCAACTCATATAATCTCGTGAACTAAATTTCAAGAATTAACAAGTTCAATGAAACTGGATTTGAACACTTGAACAATTTACACAACAACATGGTAACCCTTTTTATCTGAATATGACTACTAGCTTGTCCAATCTCCATTGACAAGTTACTATTCAAGCTCCACTTGAATCAATAGTCTATAATCATGGTTTAGTAATCTTAAACAATAGGAATTTCAAGCAACAAATTTTCAACTCCAAAAATTTCTTTATTTATCCCAAAAATATTTGCAAGAAATTCAACTACAAAGTTGTTTACTACACCATGATAAACTATCTATGACATGAAAAATAGTGTCCAGCAGAGTATGCTCTAAGATGTCTCTATGCTCCCACTGAATCTGTCATCTCTTTTCACTTCATTTTAGTCATTGCAGATATTATGCATAAAACTTTGTTCAATTGGGTATCACATATCCAAGAACAATAGAAGTGACTGATTCAGATACACAAAGTCTCAATGCGGTCAACCTTGACCGCTTCCAAGTACTTGGGACAATTCCTTTCCTAGTGCCCAGTTTCCTAGCACTCAAAGAATTTGTCATCCTTGGATTTGACTTCTCTGGTTTTAGGTTTTAGCTACTTGTTAGCTTTAACCTCCGGCTTGGAAACTTACTTTCCCTTCCGTCTCTTTCCCTATCTACTCTCCTTAATCATTCTCTAAGCAGTCTATAGCATCTGATGCAGCCCACTGATCATCTTCTCCATGCATGTTGTAACAAATCACAAATTGCTAAAATTCCTTCAATAAGGAATTGAGAATTAGATGCGTGGTCATGTCTTGTGTCACGGGACACCCAAGTCTGCTAAGATGATCCAGATAACCTTTCATCTTCAGCACATGGGGTCTAACAGTTGTTCCTTCTACAATTCTGCAGGAGCTCAGAGTCCTAGTCGTATATCTTTCTCAGTCCGAGCTTGAGTCTGGAACATATCCTTTAGCTGGCGATACATCCAGCAAGCTGAGACGTCCATAAGGTTAGTCCGCAGCTAAGATGTCATGGTCGCTAGCATTAGACAGGCAACATTGACTGAATCCTCAAGGTACTTCTTGTGGAGATTTCTCTCCTCAACTGTAGCAGTCTCTGCAGGAGCAGGTTCTGGTGTCCTTTCCAGAATATACGACTTTCACTCTGTACTCAGAACATTTGTCAGATCTTATTCCCAGTTCAGGAAGTTGCCTCTTTTGAGTTCTCCATATCCAGAATGGACCTCAAAGTAGCAACATGTGCTTTTGGGGAGGAATTTCAAGTGGGGAAAGGATATTGACGTTTTCATTGTTGTTGTTACTGTAATTGTCATTGTTATTATTAAACCGCTTCTACCTTTGTCTTTTTCAACCATCTAAAATAAATTTTCAAAAATTAGTATTTGATTAACCATTATTAAATCAATAACCCAAAATTTAGAAAATGATTTATTAATCCTAAGAACCATTTTACTTATTTATGCACCCAACGGAGGCTGAACCTACATGAATAAGCTACTAAGACAGGCAACTTATTACCAATTACAACCCCTTTGCAACTCTTAGATCTTATGAGATTTTCAATTTCTTAAATTGATTATGTTTAATCTCATCCACACCTTGGGCAACAGTGTTACTGAGGAATCACCACTGACACACACCATATAACAACTGCAAGTCAATGGCCCAAGTCTCACTTAGGATCCGCAGTGCTTACCTCACAGCTCTCCAAGTTTGCGGCCTAAGCACCCAACCAAGGCTGAACCTACTTACGACGACCGGTAACCGTGAGTGCCACTATATGAACGGTGTGCTGTGTCAGATTTTTTATTTGGGTTTATAACCAGTCTCTTACCAAGAACTGTTGGCTAGTCAGGTTAGTCTGCGGGCAGGATCCTTTCGGAAATTCCACAGCCCGAGCAAGACTGTCCTACACACCACCTATTCTGGTAAACAATCTAGTTAATGTACCAGTTTTAATAATTTCAACTCTTTGATCATATGACATTTTAAAAATAAATCTCCTTTTATTTGAAAACCTAATTTCATAAAAATGTCATATCTAACACCTGACAAAATAATTAAAGTTTCCAATTTAAACTTCCTTTTAAATACTTTAATTTTTCATCAAAAATGATTGTAGTTTTAATTTTTTTTTATCTACTTTGTCACCACAACCACACACATACAAATAATGCATAAAGAAATAAAATATACAACCACATGGTGACATAGTCTTCCCAAAACTAAATTGGTTTACGAGAGCCATACGGACAAACCAATTAGGTCAAACCTAAGGGACAAATCAACACACAAGGCAAGAAGGTTGAACTCTTTCAGCTCCCACTAGCCTCAGCATCCGATGATGTCACCGAGCGTTCTTGATGAATGACCTCCTTCTTGATGAATGACCTCCTTCTTGATGGACATCTTCTCCAAGATTTTTTACATAATTTTTAATCTAAATACATTTGCCTATTTTCTAACCTATTACAGATTACATTATAAAACCCGTGATTCCAATGGCACGCAGACCTTCCAAAAAATATAACCAATAATTAAATAGCAAAAAATTGAGATTAAACAAACAACCATCACAAATAAGGGGTCTTAAGGCTCGGCTATGTCACAAACATAAATAAAGCAGTAAAGCATATTAATAATCCAGAATTCATTTTCATCTTGCCATGAAAATAATTCCAAGACCAATTAATCTACCATTAATTGAAGTAATCATGTCCAATATCGTTCTTAAATTAAATACGGTTCGTAAACTCGATATTAAGAAACACTATCCATAATTAGAAACTTTTTCCCAAAAAAATTCAAATTTAATTCCATCTTTGCATTATCTTTGAATTCATTACTATACTTTTCTTAAAATATTCAATTAACAATTCAAACACCTTCGAAACTTAAACTTACTATTTTAAGAAACTTTTTATTAAACAACCTTTAATAAATATAGTTTTATTTTCAAATAATATTGATAAATAATTTAAACTTTCTTTAAATAATAATCTATTAACTATTATTTAATTGAAACACATTTCAAAAATAAATAACTAAACTTTATTTAAAATGTCAATTGTCTAAATAAACAATTTTACCAAATAAAATATGTCTTTTAAAATATTTAAAGAAAAATGACCATCTTTAAATAAGACCAAAAACTTTTCTTTATGGTTTTAAACGATATTTACCAAAAACGTTAATGTCGAGATCAAATCTCAAAACATTAAACCATTACCGAGCATGAAACTCAAAGTCACGATTTCATCAATTTGAAAATAGAATCCTTAAATTAAACTCTATTTATTTAATAATGCATTTTATGGAACTAAATATTAAATGCATAAATTAAATATTGTTTATAAATTAAAATTACCAAATTTTAACATTAAAACTTAACTTTTAATTAAAACCGATTTAATTTAAACGACGAATTACCGGAAAAACGGAAACGAACCAACTTAGTTTACCGACTCATACTCGGGTTCAATAACCCATATGAACCGAAGACAAGTAGGGTATTAAACCCTTTGACGGCTGAATTTAATCGAAGCCTTTAGTCAACACACTTTGATTATTTCGATTTTCATATTTCAATTAATCGTTTGACTATCGAATCAAATAATATTTAAACCGATTTGTGAATTTTATAAAACTAATAAAGTCTCCCACTTTAATTTTATAAAAAGAAAACATATATTTTGTCACAAATTTTAAATATTAATAACCAAACAATTTTGATTTATTAATTCGATTTTAACGCATTTAATTTAATCGTTCGAGTTTAACCATTAATTGAACGACATGACGGAAACAAATAATCCATCACCTTGGTTACCACATCACAACCGAGAGTCATGGGTCTCAACCCATGGCCGAAATCTCTAGGTTTGATTTCGCGAACCGAAACGTTTAATTTTCGACTTCAATCAATTAGACACTTTTAAACAATCAAACATCAACTAATAAAACGAACTGAGGTTTCAAAATCCCGAGTTCCGAAAAACTCCAAGGTTGGCCGAGAATCACCATGGGGTTTCCAAAACCTTTGGTCGATTTTCTCCAAGCCAAATCAAAACCTTAAACGTTTTAATTATTGACTTCGATCGTATAAACACTTTTAATTATTAAAAATCGAAACTTTAAGAACGCTGGACATAAATACATGAATAATACTATCATTATGTTACTTAACCTGGCTCTGATACCACTGTTGGGAATTCGTATCGTTTTTCATAAAAACATAAACATTAATCAAATTAACGCACAACGGAAGCTTTTAAAATCACGAATTCAATACACAGATCATCAAGTAAAACATAAGATAAGTACCTATGAAAGCATATAAATCATACATTTGTATTCGATGACAAAAATACAAGAATGAGATGCTCTTGGTATCCACCTGTGATGACACAATCGAGTGGCGCCATGTATGCAATCAAACACATGAAGTACGGGAAAACCAAACATGCAATTGTATGTTTGGTTCGTACGGCCAGAAAAAGCCAATCACACACACACATCCACGCACATGTGTGTGTGCATCATACCTCACACACCCCCAATTAGGTTTGTGTATATATATTTATATATATATCCTCGGTTGACCGTATATATATTATATATATATATATATATATATATATTAATTAAAACTTTAATATATTAATATAATATATATCTTAATAATTATGTTTATTATTTAAACCTTATATAATTATCTCTATAATTATATATCTATTAAACAATATTAATCTTTTATACATTATCTAATAATACATAAATGACTAGATAATTATTTAAAATTATCTCTTATTTATTTGTTTATAATTATCCATCCAATAATAGATGATAATACTAATTCAAACAAATACATCTTTTATTTAATATCTAATAATAAATAAAAGACTACATATTTATTATTTAATTATCATCCAATGACAATTAAATTGCTAAAATATCTAATATTGCACTTTTAGTCCCCGTACTTTGAGATATAATTAATCATCCATTAATTTAATCTCAATGATCATTTCGTTTCATAAACAATATCCAATATCATTTATTCAATAGTTTAATTGCATCTGCTCAGTTGTGCTCATCGGTGTGACCCTCAAGTGTTTTATGAAATCACCCATGATGCAGTAGTAATGTCATCTTTACACACAATATACTAACAGAAGGATATTGGACAGCATGTTGAAAGATGTAGAACTTTCCGACTAGTGAAAGCCGAACATCAGCAACCATATGGCAATTTGCAACCACTTCCCGTTCTTGAATGAAAGTGGGAACATATTACCATGGAATTTGTCACTAAGTTACTGAAAACAAGATGTCGGCATGATGCAGTTTGGGTTATTGTTGATAGATTGTCAAAGTCTGCTCATTTCATACCAATCAGAGAAAGTTATTCTTTACAGAGATTGACACAGATTTACTTGAGTGAGATTATTACTAGACATGGAGTCCCTAAATCTATTGTATCTGATCGCGATAGTCGCTTCACCTCCAACTTTTGGTCTGCTTTACAAGAGGGATTGGGTACCACGATTTCCATGAGCATGACCTATCGTCCACAAACTGATGGCCAAAGTGAAAGGACCATCCTCGCACTTGAAGTTATGATGCGGTCCTGCATTCTAGATCTTGGTGGTAATTGTGACGATCATTTACCACTAATAGAATTCTCGTACAATAATAGTTATCATGCAACGATCAAGAAAGCACCATTTGAGGCACTGTATGGGAGACGATGCAGGACTCTTTTATGTTGGAGAGAAACAAGAGAAACTCTAATTGCTGGGCCGACGTTATTACAAGAAACAAATGAGAAGATGCAGTTGGTCAGACAGAATATGAAAGCGGCCCGGGATCGACAGAAACGCTATCATGATAGGTGCCACAAAACAATCAGTTTGGATGTGAATGATTGGGTTTATCTGAAAGTATCACCAATGAGAGGTGTTACTCATTTTGTTAAAAGAGTCAGGCTGACACCGAGGTTTGTTGGCCCATTTAGAATAGCAGAAAAGATTGGAAATTAATAATATCCTTTGGAGTTGCCTAAAAAGATGTCGGGGATACACCCGGTGTTTCATGTGGGAAACCTTAGGAAATCCTTTACTACTGGAAATGAGGACTTGGCTGATCATACCGAGTTGCAGATAGATGAGAGGCTCCGATCTGTGGAAGAGCCAGAGTGTGTTTTGGATACTAAAGTGAAGAAATTAAGAAATAAAGAGATAGAGATGGTGCTTATACGTTGGAAGAATTACAAATGAGCAAACCACACTACTGTTCGAAACCAAGTAACTTCAAGGACGAAGTTTGAGTGTGGTGGAGCTCATGCTGTAACATCCTAAGATTTAAATTATTTTAATCGATGATATTTAGTTTAAATTTTATATTATATTTTATGTAATCAAGTTGGATTATTAATGAAAATTTATTTATTCAAAAATTTAAAAGTTGGTAGTTATGTTAAATAATTAAGAAATTTTAGAATTCCAAATTATAATTAAGTATGATGAAATTTAAATGTTGGTGGTGATAAAATAAAGATTGAAACTTCATTTAAAGAAGATGCACAAGTGTAGGGGACACTTGTGTCAATAACCGAAAATGGAGACATAAAAGACTCTTGAGCCTTTCAATAGTTCATTTACAACTCTTCATCTGCAAAGCACACACACAAATTCTCTCAAGAAATTCAATTGGAAATCGGATTCTGATAGAAAAAATTGTAAAAAGGAGCTGATATAACAAGATTCAAGTCTGAATCAAGGTAAGAAAAGTGATTTTTAAGTTGGGGTGTTCTTGGAAGAGCTTAAAATGAAAAATTTGGATTTTAAATATGTGAAATTGTTGGTGCATGTATGTTTTAATAATTGGAAAACATCAATTGAAGTCCCTAAAGCATCAGAAACAAGAATCATCCACGAATTCAACCTAAAAGGTGAGAAATATGGACTTTTTATGAACTTTGGTGTTCTTGGGGTTTTTCTCTATTTTTGGTCAAATCTGGACCAATTTAAGTGTTAATGATGGGGAAAATGGTCTAGAAACACTCCATATATGCTAATATATAATTTTTATGGATTGCATGTCACTAAAAATGAGTTTGGCAAGAATTTTAGGTAAAACCCGTAGCTGCGAACTACTGAAGTGCAGGTTGACTCGTCGAGTCGGCTGGGATGACTCGGCGAGTCTCCAGGAACATCAAGCTGGTAAGAAAGTTTTCTAAGTGTTGAGACTCGAATTTCGGGTAGGGTTAAACTTTGGGTGTGACCCAACTTCGGGTGGGGGACCCGAACTTCGGATGGGTTTAACTGCTGGTTATATATCTCAATATAATTGAAATATGGCCGAGGATCCGAACTTCGGACCTCGACTCGTTGAGTCGATCAAGGTGACTTGGCTAGTCGGCCTCAGCTCATGCGAATTTCGGTTATGGTTCAAAGGACCCGAACTTCTGGTCTAAAAATCAGATTATAACTTTGGCATTATAATAGAACATTTAATGATGGGTACTTCGGACCTAATAAAGATCCGAACCTTGGATTTTTAATATGAAATTCGGATGCTGAGTTCGAAGATAGAACACTTTAATTTGTAAAACTTGATGAAAGTTTTGATTATACAGACTTTGATGGTATTTTCCTATGAAAATGTAACAGGTTGTGGTGTTGTTAAACACACAGTGGGGTAAAATTTGTGATTCCGGTTGAATGCCCGAGGAGAAATAATACAAATACAAAGTTACTGAATGCACCCACTGTTAGTACTTAGCATTGTATATGTCTACAATTGTTTTATGCTAGCTGTTGTTCATTAAGGCATGTTGATTCATATTCGTTTGGCACTCTACTAACTTGCATTTATTTTGATGCACATTGTCTCTTGTTTACATGTAATTACATGTTTTGTGTTCTTTGTTGTGCATCAACGTGATGGGCTTTCGAGCTATAACTGGTAAATCGATGCTACCGAGGCTATATGACCTGCAGCTGATCCCTCTCTGGTCCCGAAGGGCAGGTGTAGCATCCCCGATGGTAAATTTTGCCTCAATTGAATGTGTTATTCCGTGCAATCGCATGATGGAGTTGTGTGCTCGTATGTGTTACCGTACTTCGTGTGCGAAGGGGTGCACAACGTTTGTCGCTGGTGTTACTCATTGTGTGCTGCATAAAGACTTGTAGAATGTACAATCTCTGTATGCACTAAGCTTTGCTAATTCTTTAGTTTTTTACATTTTTCAGGAAAGGTTAAAATCACTGGTGGACCTTAGTATTGAGGATCTCTACTTCTACTAAATCGGTAACTGATATATGGGGACATCATTGTACTAATTGGGATGGTTGTAATAAATATTGAGTATGTAGTAACTAGATTGGAACCTTGTAGCACCATAGGGTGTTTGACTTTTATTTTAATTTGTAAGGTCGCCTCCTACGGATCCTATCTTGACGCAACGCCGTCCAACGAGTGCGGAATCCTCGTTAGCGGTTTGACGGAAAGACCACGCACACGAAACACGGAGACACACACGATGATAGACAAACACTAGAACGCCCCGACACGTGATTCCCTCCAAGAACAAAACACACAATCTCCTTGCAAGTTCGAGATCGCCTTTGCACTAATCTCTTATCGAATTCTGCAAAAGTTGTTAATTAAAGCGAATTAACACCTAATTATATCATCTGGTTCGAACTTGCCTAGGACAAGTTTGACTAAGCCCAAGGCCTTTCGAACTTGTCCTCCATACGTTCGAACCAGCTACTTTGAACGACTTATGTTTGAACTTATTGTTTGAACTTATCTTTGAACTTATGTTTGAACTTATTGTAACACATCAATTACACCAAGTTCAAACATACATGCAATCAATATCAAACATATATTATCAAACATATAACAAACATATATCAAACACGTAACAATGTGCAATACGAACAAATTGACTATTTCAAAATATTGACTATATATATCTTGTCTAAGTACTAGAGCTATTTAAACTACTACTAGCATACAAACCCTTCTCTATACACACCTTGACTACCTTTTGATACTTCGTGCTTTCCGATTTCCAACCTTCATGGAAATAGATAGGTTGTTCATGAAGTTTCTGCAGGTCGCTTTGAGATAGGTTTACAAGATGTAGAGGATCATATACTTTAAAAATCACCTTGTCCTCATGATCCTCCTTGACTGCCTCTGCTGTTTCGTTGTCAACGAACCACCACTTCATGTTTGCGAGAACGTCCCGTGGCATTGTCCTCAACGGAATTTTCTTTAAGCATCGGACTGGTTTATAGAACATCTTCATCCAAGGTTTTCCAGTCAATGGATCTATTCTTGATTCATCCATCACTCTCTTTCCTTCCCTCAGCTTTATCCTCTCAAACCTTCCAGATCGACCTTCTTTTCTTATAATCCGCGCTATCACTTCAGCGTATTGGTCATCTCCTAGGTTTATCAAATTCTTCCATGCCAGTTCTTTGACTTCGCATTTAGGCAGAGTATTAAATACTTTCAACGTTCTACTTTGTAGGTTCCAAAACGTTTCCCTAGAGTATTGTTCTAAGCTGTAGAGGGGGGGGGGGGGGTGAATACAGCTATTTAAAACTCAACACTCTTTTCTCAATGTTTGTGTATATTATCAACAAGTGTTAATTACAAACAAGCTTGGCTGCGGAAAGGTTCAAGCTGACATGCAGATAAAACAGTTGTTCAACTAATATAAGACACACTTAGACTAGATACAATGACTACACTCACTTAGATGCACTCACTGATTTTACAAGACTCAGATGGACAGCTTGAATAAGAACAGCTTAGACACACTTACTGTTATATTCAAGCAGACTTGCATGCATGAAAAACATACTTTAATGCACAATCTGATTTCACACTCTTGGATGTCTCACCATCCTTTGAAGCTTCCTTTTATACTGTCACTAAGAATCTCAGTGAAGCTTCTTCATTGGACAGATGAGATATGTAAGGTCTTGACTCTACGGATCTATCTCGATGCGACACCGTCCACCGAGTGCGGAATCCTTGTTAGCGGCTTGACGGTAAGATGACACACACGGAACACGGAGACTACCACGACGTTATACGAATGACTACGAACGTACCTACACGATGATTCTCTCGGAAAACACTCTCTTAATACTAGTAAACTCGAGATCGCCTTTGCTTAATCACACTCCGAAATTCTGCAAAAGTCGCATAATTATTCGAGTTAATCCTTAATTATACTGACCAATTCGAGTTTGTCTTAGGACAAATTCGAAACAGGCCCAAGGCCCATTCGAATTTGTCCACTTGACAAATTCGAATCTGCCTTATGTGCAAATTCGAATTTAGACCTAAATTCGAATTTCACATGTCAAACTTCTACTAGAACTTATGTTTTGACTTGTGTTTGAATTTATCTTTGAACTTTATGTTTGAACTTCTTGTAATACGTTACATCAAGTTCAAACATACAATCAATCAATATCAAACACACATAAACACATATATCAAATAATAGTCAATATTCAATATCAAGTAAATTGACTTACACAAAATGCTATCTATACTTAGACTGCTATCGTCACACAGGATGTACTAACCGACTCCCCCTTGACGATAGCTTCTAACTATTTACATTTTGTCTAACTACTTGAACTATATAAACTACTATTAGCATGCAATCCTACATCAATACATACTCTAACTGTCTTTTGGAATTTCCTAGCCTCAGATCTCCATCCTTCATGAAAGAAGATAGGCTGATCGTGTAGCTTTCGTAGGTCATCCTTAGATAGATTTATAAGGTGTAATGGATCATGCACTCGAAAAATAACTTTGTGTTCTGTATCTTCCATGACTGCTTCAGCTGTATCATTATCGACAAACCACCATTTCATGTTGCTTAAAATATTCTGTGGCATCGATTTTATTGGAACCTTCTTCAAGCATTTGACAGGTTTGTAAACCATTCTGGCCCAAGGCCTTCCCGTATGAGCATCTATCCTTGATTCATCCTCTACTCTTTTTCCCATCCTCGGCTTCAGTCTTTCGAACTTTCCAGATCGGCCCTCTTTTCTAATTATCTTGGCTATAACCTCTGCGTACGGGTCCTCACCGATATTGATCAATTCTTTCCATGCTAACACCTTCAGTTCTACCTTCGGCAATGTATTAAACACCTTAGGCGTACGCCTCAGGTACTGGAGTCCATCTCTCCTCTTTAGAATGAATAGCTGCAGTTCTCTGTCAAAGAACCAGCTGATAATACCTCCTGAGAGATTTTCTGCCCCTGGAATTCTCATATTCTTCTTCATCTTTGGCTCTGCTTTCTTTTCTTCCTTACGGAACCAAAGGTTTAACAGTTCAGCTCTGCTTGGCTCTTTTTCAGTTTCCTCCAGTTCTGAATCGTTCACAGAGGCCAAATTAATTTTATCTATATCGATTACATTTTGATCGTTACGCACATATTGTTCAATGATAGGTTGTGAATGAATGATTACTTCATCTACGTTGTCATCTTCATCTTCCACAACCTCCTCATCAGATTTCCAATCAACTATATCTCCTGGCACAAATTCTCCTTCTTCCAGATCTTCCATCTCATCTTCAAAGTCAAAATCTAACACATCTTCCTCAATGTTCATCAGAACTTCAATCATTTCGTTTATGTCGCTCTCCATGACCTTTGAGGAACTCGCCTCTCCTCCTTCAGCTCCACTCTGAATTGGCTCCCCCTGAATTTCAGCATGTTGAGCAGCAGAAAAATCTACTGGCTCACTGTCTTTCGGTGCATTGGGATCATTGCCTTCATCATCATCTCCCCTTCTCAGCTCCTCAGAATCCCTACAAGTTGTCTCCCCCTGAGCCTTTAGATTTTTCATTAATTGCTCAATAAGGGACCTCATCGTGCGGATTTCTGCAGCCTGATCTGCAACAAATGTCTTCAGCTCAAGATTCTCTTGTTCAATCTTCCCAACACACGTCTTCAACTCTACATTCTCTTTGTCAATATCTGCATTATTCGCTTGTATCTCGCCGATGGCTTTAGTGAGCTGAAATATTTGGACTTGATGGAAATCATCCTTGCTTCTGAGCTCAGAAAACCGTTGATTGTCAATGAAGGTGGATAGAATGGATTGGATGGGTGTCGGAATGATTGGTGGTGGAATGGATGTTTGAACAGGTGGTGGTGGTGGTGTGGCTGTTTGTGTGGTTGAAATTTCTGGCTCAGAAGCAGAGGCCGATGAAGATCCCTGCATAAAATGATGCCTTTTGGCCCTATGCCTAGGCACCAAAGGAGTAGTATCATCAGCCTCGAAATCCGAGTCATCGGCATCTGATTCCCTGGATGCTCTTCTCTTTCTTGCTTCTTCATCAATCACCACTACCCTTGATCCATATGTGCCTATTCGAATAGACGGGTCTATTGTTTCTTTTTCAATCTCAATCTCTTCTCCTTCTTCCGACTCAGATTCAGAAGATGTCACAGCTTGACCTGCTTCCTCAGGCATATAATCCTCTATCTGTCGAAAAATATCGTCTTCCCCAGCTGGAGGTTCCAAAATATTCCCAACGAGCTCAGAAGTAATCTCCTCATTGGCAAGCTGCCCTTGTGCCCATATTTCTTCTAATGTCTTCACCCACAGATCAGTTACGGGGCTACACCTGAAGGACCAGCTTCTTCTGGCTCTTGCACTCCGCTCGTTGAAGGCCTAGTAGCCTGAGTCTGTCTTACTTTAGGTCTTTGCCTCCTCCTTTGTTGTTGTTGAGGCCTAGGTTGTTGCTGTTGCTGTTGCGGCTGTTGCTGAATTTGAACTTCCCCGGCCCAGTTGGCACCTTCAGGGGATTGAAAACCAGAATTAACCACTGCACCAAAAAGTGGTGCCTCCACTGGTCTAGCCAATGCACCCCTGTGGGCTTGACAATCAACAAAAATTCTTTTATCGATCACTGCTACGCTTTGTATCTCAGGTAATTGTGGCAGGTTTGGCAAGAAATGTCAGATCAGCATTATCACAAATCTCGGATACAATAAAAATCTTTTTCTTGCTGGAGCTGTTATCTGGTGAACAAACTCTGCAAAGAACATTTCAGAGTAATTGAACCTCTGATTGTATTGGTTTCTTTGAGTTTAGTGACAAACTCGAAGCCATGAACAAACTCGAACCCACGATCAAACTCGAAGTGTCGGTATGTTAAGAACAATACTCCAAGATTTCAACCATTTTAGTCTTAGAAAATTACATCCATTAGTCCTAATAGGTTCTAATCGAAGGTATTTGTCACTTATTTGATGTTTCACCGGTTCAAACTTTGTTATTTTGAATTACAAAGTTCACACCATTAAAACCTCAAAATCAGTTGATTTTGGCTCAAATTGAGTCTAAAACATCCTAAATCTTGTACAATGATGTTGATTATACCAAGATTTAGTACTATGCTCGAACACAAACGGACAAAATCTCAACAAATAGTGGGAAACTCGAAGTCGGCAAAGTCGAAGCACTAAACCCGAAATCTCTCTAGATAAACTCGAAGAACTAAAATCGAAGGTAGGTGAATAATGAATGTCACTGTTGATCTATTTATACCAACCACCTTCGAGTTTGCAACCTACTTCGACTTTACTGCCAAATTCGAATTTATTGCTAAATTCGAATATACATTCGATTTTGGTGTAAACTCGAATTTAACTTGAAATTTTTAAAAATCTTTGAATTAAATTCAACTTTTTCAACTTTTCCAACTTTTTCGTGTAACAGAATAAACTATGAAAAATCATTTATCCTAAGCACAAGATTTTCACTCAGTGTTTATTTTATTCAACTAAGAATGCATCCTCAGTAACTTTGACCTTTTTCCTAAATAAAGATAAAAATTTAAAAATAAAAATGAAGTAGAAATAAAATAAAGTAAAATTAAAATTTTGAACAAAAAATTTAAACTTAAACTAATCTACAATAATTTTAAAATTTACAACCTGTACTTAACACGAACATATATTTTTGGTGAGTATAGTCAAAGAAAGGTTCAATCAGATAGCGGTGTCAAATACGCACTTTCAGTATTCAAATTTTCACACTTAGGAATTTTTGATTCCTTTTTATTGTTTGTCGTGACACACATTTCTAGCCGATTGTTGGTATTATTTTCCCTTTAAACATGTTACATTTCGGAATATCCCGTGACCTTTTTATTTTTTAAGAAATTACCCTACGTGACTTACACTTAGACATACTTTTATGATCAAGGCATAGACACAATGATTATAACCTTTTGGTATTGCAAACTTTCTTTAAACGGCAAACGTCAGACACAGGTCTGTATTTACATACAACAAAGTGTCTTAGTTTGTCATAAGGTTTATTTTTAAAGCTAGCAAGACGGCGGTGACCGGTCTGTACCGACGTACAACAAAGCGACTTATCTTGCTAACTCGAGTCAAACCAGAGGCAACAGGTCTGTACTTACGTACAACAAAGTTACTTGTTTTGACTCTTAACTCAGTATAATTTTTCTATTCTTTCCATTTGTTTAAGATGTATCTGATGTTGCTATACATCCCCAGAAAGCTTACATACCTCATTTAGAATCAATGTCTGTATGTCTCTAACATAAAAATTAAGACCAATTGGTCATACATCTAAGTTAGTGACACGTCTGATCTTTCTTGAATATTTTATTAGCCTTGAGACTCCCAATATGTATTATGTCTACCAACATATCAAACTGGATAATGTATAACACTTAGAATTTTAGGTGCATTATGTGTGAAAGCTTAACACTTAGAGATTGTAAAGACTGTGCTAATTTTCGTCACTTTGAACCTATGTATCTAAGACTTAACTCATTTTCTGATATTCTCTTTTCTTTGAACTTTTTATGATTTTCTCTCTTTTTTCTTTTGTTTTTCATAAGAGTAAGAAAATAAAATAACGTACTAACTTACTATAAAAGGAAAATATCCTAAGCTACTAAACTTACTATAAAAAGAAAGAAAAGTTACTGCTATAAAAGAAACTAAACTCTACTAAGGTCAATTTACTCTAGATTTCGCATTCCATTTAGTTGAATTAAATACTCAAACTGTGACTTATCAAAAGATTTGGTAAATAAATCAGCATTATTATCATCCGTTGCCACTTTTACATTCTTAATTAAATTCTTTTCAGCCCAATCACGTAAGAAGTGGTGTCTTATGTCAATGTGCTTGGTTTTATTGTGCTTAACTGGATTATTAGTTATTGCAATTGTTGACTGGGTATCTATCCTAATAGGAGTATGAGTATAAGTCAAACCGGAATCCCGTAATTGTTGTTGTATCCACAAAACCTGTGAACAACAACTACCCGCTGCAACATATTCGGCCTCGCACGTTGACACGGCTACCGAAGTTTGTTTCTTGCATTACCAGGAAACGAGTCTCCCTCCTAGGAACTGACACCCTCCAGTTGTTGACTTGCGCGTCAAGCTGCATCCTCCGTAGTCTGAATCCGTGAACGCTTCCAATTCCAGATCGCCCTCCGCGTGATACCAAAGTCCCAGCTTCGGTTTCGACTTGAGGTATCGTAGAATCCGCTTCACTGCTTTCATGTGCATCTCTTTCGGATTAGCTTGAAACCTAGCACAAATTCAAACAACAAACATTGTATCAGGTCTTGAAGCAGTTAAATACATGAGTGACCCAATCATGGCCCGATATAATGTCGGATCCACATCGGTATCACTTTCAGTACCCGGTCCGAGATTGTGATTCACTTGAATCGACGTGCTGAAAAGAGCTGTCAGCTTTGTTCCTTCCATCCCGAAGAGCTCTAATATGTCGTAGACATACTTCGTCTGATGAATAAACATGCCCTCCTTCCTCTGTTCGACTTGCAAACCTAGAAAGAAGTTTAACTCACCCATCGCACTCATCTCAAACTTTGACTTCATCACTTTCTCAAAATCTGTGCACATCAGCTCGTCTGATGATCCAAAAATGATATCATCGATGTACACTTGTACCAAGATGAAATGTTCCCCTTTTCGCTTCACGAACAACGTACTATCTATTCTCCCTCTTTCAAACCCGTTGTCTAAAAGATGGTTGGATAGAGTCTCATACCACGCCCTCGGTGCTTGATGTAATCATTACAAAGCCTTATCTAACCGATATACTCTGTCTGGATATTTCAGATCTGTAAACCCAGGCGGCTGTTCCATATAAACCAGTTCCTTCACTTTCCCATAAAGGAAAGCACTCTTAACATCTAGCTGATAGACTTTAAAACCCTTGAAGGAAGCAAAATCCAGAAACAATCGGATTGCTTCAAGCCTTACTACTGGCGCGAACACTTCATTGTAATCGATTCCTTCCTCTTGGTTGAAACCCTTTACCACCAGTCTTGCTTTGTTGCGAGTGACTATACCCCGATCATCTCTTTTGCACTTAAAAACCCATTTGGTTCCTATTGCTATTTCTCCTCGAGGTAACGAAACTAACTCCCACACTTCTAGTTTCCTAAACTGTGATAGTTCTTCCTGCATCGCTTCAACCCAAGAGTTGTCTTTTAGTGCCATTTGCACATATTTCGGCTCTACTTGCGTGATGAAACATGAGTAGAGGCAAGTATGAAAGGCCTCGGAGTCACTGATCATCGACAGCAACACTGTGTTGTTATTCGAACTACTCCTAGTCCTCACACCAGCACTAGGATATCCTATGATACTCTCAATAGGATGATTTATATTAATCCTAGATGTCTCTATCTCGTCAACCCTAAGATTGTCTCCCAAATTTGATCCTACCTCTCCTAAAGGGAGTACGACTTTAGACTCCACATTTTTCCCTCGTGGACACTGTCTTCAGAGTTAGAATTTGTTGTCTGATTTTCGACTGTAGGCATTTCAGAATCATTTTGTTCCGGATATCTATCTTCAGTTGATGTAGGCTCGGATGTTGATGGAACGGTGGTCCTCGAAAAACTTTGACCCTCGTCATTCAAGTTTAATGACGACAAGTTCTGCTGGATTGTACCTGCATTTCCATCCAACGGAATGTTAAATGACTCAAACAATTTGTCTTAATCAAATATCCATTCCGGACCTGTTTGGGGTTCATGTGTATAACTTGTGACTACAATGTTATACAAAATCTCTACTGTACCATTTGATTTATTAAAAACCCTTTTATTTGGTGAGTTCGACACATAACCTAGGAAGTATCCTTCGTCAGCCTTTTCACCAAACTTAGGTTGACGTTTTGTTTTCATTAAAGTACATGGTACCCCAAAAGGTTCGAAGCCTGTTAAATTTGGTGGCCGTTTATTCAAAACTTCATAACAGGTTTTGTTCAATGATTTGACAGTAAGGACCTGATTTAAAAAATGGCACGCGGTATTCACTGCCTCCCCCCAAAACATGGTAGGAAGCTTTGAATCCGAAAGCATGGTCCTTGCTGTCTCAATCAATGTCCCCTTTTTCCGTTCGGCCACCCCATTTTGTTGTGGCTCATAAGGTGCACTAAATTGATGCACTACGCCCTTTGATAGGCAATATACACCAATAACAGTGTTTTTAAATTCTGTTCCATTATCACTTCTAATTCTTTTAACCCTCATTCCGTAAGAATTTTCCACTTGGTCTAAGAACCCGATGAGCTTGGCAGCCGTCTCGTCCTTTGTACCTAAAAAGAAAACCCAAGAAAAACGTGAGTAATCGTTAGTAATAACTAAACAGTACCAACTACCACCTATACTCCTTTTGTTGATTGCTCCGAAGAGGTCCATATGCAACAAATCGAATGTGGCAGCGATGGAGTTCTGAGTCTTGGACTTGTGTGCCTTCTTGTGTTGTTTTCCTTTCTTGCATGGTAGACACTTATCCTCGAACTGAAAACTCTTCATGGGAACACCTTGCACCAATCCATTTTTCATAATGTAGTTCATTTTCCTTAGGTGCAAGTGTGCCATGCATCTGTGCCATAAAACAGACTCAGTCTTTGAAGCTTTAGATAGCAGACAAATTGGTCCCATCAAAGATTCTGGCTTATTCATGTCGAGCATGTACAGGTCATTCTTCCTTGGAGCCCTCATCAGTATCCATTCTTCAGGTATTTTGAAACCCGGTTTCAGCACTAACGCCTCAGTATCAGTGAACAGTACTGAGTTCTTCTTATCACAGATTTGAGATCACTAATGAGACTGTGAACCAGTTTATCAACGTGATAAACTTGATTTAATTTGATAGTCCCATTAGTGACCACTCCAGTACCGGTGATATTCCCTCCTTTATTGCCAGCGAATGATACAAATCCCCGATTTCCTCCCTTGAAGTCTGCGAGTATACTTCTTTCCCCTGCCATGTGCCTGGAGCAACCACTGTCGACGAACCATTTGTTGTTTAGACCTGTAGTTATCTCCTGCACATGAAAGAAAATAGGTTAGTTATCACGGGGAACCCAAGCCATAACTGACTTGGTAATACCATTCTCGTCCACATACTTAAACTCTTTCAAATACCCATCTCTCCGTTCAGGTGACTTGGGTTTTTGAACCGGAGTCTGTTGTGTTGCAGAGTGATGTAAGTGCACTCTCGGCCTTTGAGTAGGCACTTGCTGTGGATCTCTTGAATGATTTTGATTATAATGCATTTCCGACTGATATCCCTGAGCTCTACCTGGTGTTTGATGTCTTACAGGGGTATGTGACCTAACCGGAGTGTAAGCTCTGCAAGGTGTGGTAATCCTATAATTTTGTTGCGGTCCTGACCTAGATTGATTAGTGACTCTATTTGGTGAATTAGTCCTAATCACTTCTTTGGGTTGACCTGACACAGGCATTTGTTTCACAGAAGTTTTTGGTGCGGCTTGCACAGTTTTCTCGGTATGTTGAGAACTACTAGTGCTCGCTACACTTGGTGAAGGCTTATGTTGTTCCGGCTTTCTAGGTTTAGGTGTAGTATCTACTTTCCTATGTGGACAGCTAGACGCAACATGCCCCCTTTCGTGACATCTAAAGCAAGACATTTTGTCAATCGACTTTTTATGTGTGCCCTTTGACTTAGGTGTGTCACTAGTGTCTGGTTCTTTTGTTTCAACTATAGCGACTCCTTCTTCCTCCTGATCATTAAAGTCAATTTTTTGTTGTCCTACAGGTTTATCACTAGAGGATGACACAAATTTAACCTTCTTAATCTTGATGTTATTAGTAGTCACCTTAGTTTCATATTCCTTAGCAACTTCAGACACTGGTTCCGGTATTTCCTCTGATTCAACTGATTTCTCAGTTTTCTCCTGAGGTTGAGGTACATAGTTATCGTTGAAAGGTGGAGGACTCTCATGATATCCTAGACCTACAGGCTTCTAAGACTGACGCTGTGCATCTAAGATTTTCCCTATGTTAAGAGTTGAGTTCCTAAACTTTTCAAGTTTACTGTTGACCTCAGCTACGTTTACCTTAGACTCGGCTAGCTCTACTTCTTTGGATTTAAGCTCATTGGTTAATGCCTCAACATGTTCATACATTAGTTCTAACCTAACACACTGTTCGCTTAGTTTGTCCTTTAGAACTATAACATCCTGTGCATCAGCCTTAAGCTTATCCCTAAGATCTTGCTTTATGTCTCCTAGGCTAGCATTATCTGATTTTAACGATTCATTTTGAGCAGATATAGTTTGATATGATTCTTTTACTAAATTTAACCTATCGTTAGATGTAGCACATAAAACACATAAATCACGGAAAAGAGAAAAGTGTAGAGTTACCTTGGCATGATCTGATTCCACGTTGGCCATCTTTGCTGCGAACTCCAGAATCGTCTGATCGTCTGACTTTTCTACCCACATCGGACTGCTGTCATTCTAACTGTTGTCCCCTGTCGTCTCCTCTATTCCATCACTTCCAGTCTCAGTCACTTCAGTCATAAAGGCTCTAGCGTTCAACTCTGGATGACTACTCCAGTCATAAGTGTCATCTAGCTGTCTGTCTGATGTGACGTTGGACAACAGACCAGCTATATTCGGCTGAGTGGTTGAACTACTCGTTAGATATCGCCCTTGCGATTGATTCTGATACTGTCCTTAGTAGTTCTCTACTTTCGGTCTCTGACACTCTCTAGCGAAGTGTCCTATCCCCTGACTGTTGTAACACTTAACTCTTTGTTATTAACGTTTAGGTTTCTCCCCGTCCTTTTGATGAACCTTTTAACTCTTTGAGTTACCATGGCCAGTTGCCATTGCAAATCCATCTCTTCCGGATCATTAGGATCTACCTGATCGTAATCATCATCCCAAAGCGCAGGATCGTTGATTTTGCCCTGAACGCAATTGCCGTAAGCGGCCACAAAGGAAGCCAACAGATTCAGATGGTCTTCCGCAGATTTTGCGCTCATAGGCATCTTTGAATACCCTTGAGATGTGGATGCCGGGGTAGCCTGATGTTGCTTTTCTTCTGGTCTAGCAAACCCTAAGAAAGCCCTACTCACTGAGTCTTCTGTTTCAGCCGGTGACGATGTCTCTCCCGAGAAGAATGCTGTAGCGGTCTTCAATTCAGTTGCTACTGAAGGTTTTGATTTCCCAAAGTACATATCCGGACCTTGAACTTGATCATAATCCGTTTCCTTCTTCAGCAACTCAAAGTGATATGCCCTCAGCGTTCCGATAACATTATCTAGAGTCAGAGTATAGAACTTGTCTTCATCATGCTTTATTAAGGCCACATACATCTCCCATTTGGCCGGTAAAGCTTCCAGAATCTTGTTAATCTTCTCCGTTTCACTATACTCCAAGTCGTGGCTATCTAACTCAGTTAGCAAATGATAGAATCGTGTAATAGTCTCATCCAGGTTTTCGTTCTTCAAGGCTTCGAAGATCGCGAACTGCTGCTTGAGGATTTCCATTCGATTCTTTCTGACCCTCGGGTTACCTTCACACCGTTTCTCTAACGCATCCCGCAACTCTTTTGCTGTCTTCTAATTACGGAAGGTGTGCAAGATCTCCTGAGGTAACGCCATTCTAATGATAGCGATTGCACGGTTTTCAGCTTCATACTCCTATTTATCGTCATCCTTCATCTTTGAATAAGGCACAACCTTTTGTCGTCCTTCAACCTCAGCTGTAGGTGGAATGTACCCTTCATCGATACAAAGCCACATGCGCATATCATTAAACCTCGTGAAGTCGGCAAACCTATCCTTCCACCAGTAATAATCCTCAATTTTCATTAACTTCGGTGGTGAATTTGCCTTGCCAACCTCGTGATCCATCTCCATAAACCTCTGCAGACTTGTCATTGTTTCAAATATATTTGAATTCAAACTTAATTAATTTAATTCGAAAGTGATTTATATGAATTCTTTCGAATTTAGGTAAATTCGAATCTAATTAAATATAAAACTTTTTGGAATTAAATTCGAATTTAAGATTGAAGTCCAACTATATTCAAAATTAACAACAAAGACGAAGGTTCACTGAACTCGAAACCCCAACTAAATTCGAAGGTCCACTTAAACTCGAAAACCCAACTAAACTCGAATGTCCAAATTCGATCTTAGTGTAAAATCGAAAGCCAAGGAAATTTGAATTGGCCAAATTCGAATCAAACTTTAAGGAAACTCGAAAGGAGCGTATTTTGGTCAAACTCGAAATTTTAGAAAACCCTAATACTCCCTTACTAAACTGGAGCGCCGCAAATTCGAAAAATGGCTAATACTTCGAGTTTTTCAAGTTTTTCAGATTAAACCAATATTTTTACAAGTAAAAATACTGATTTTGGGCAAAAACTTGAACTACAACAACGTATTTCTCGAAATCTGATTTGATAAGCTCAAAAAACCTCTGAAATCGTGATATTATCCGTCCAAAACGTCAAGAAATGTAGGATGTATCTTATGAACACGAAGAACACCAAGAACACCCCAATGGCTTTGATACCCCTTGTAAGTTCTTGACTCTACGAATCTATCTCGACGCGACACCGTCCAACGAGTGTGGAATCCTTGTTAGCGGCTTGACGGTAAGATCACACGCACGGAACACGGAGACTACCACGACGTTATACGAACGACTACGAACGTACCTACACGATGATTCTCTCCAAAAACACTCTCTGAATACTAGTAAACTCGAGATCTCCTTTGCTTAATCACACTTCGAAATTCTGCAAAAGTCCCATAATTATTCAAGTTAATCCTTAATTATACTGACCAATTCGAGTTTGCCTTAGGACAAATTCGAAACAGGCCCAAGGCCCATTCGAATTTGTCCACTTTACAAATTCGAATCTGCCTTATGTGCAAATTCGAATTTAGACCTAAATTCGAATTTCACATGTCAAACTTCTACTTGAACTTATGTTTTGACTTATGTTTGAATTTATCTTTGAACTTTATGTTTGAACTTCTTGTAATACGTTACATCAAGTTCAAACATACAATCAATCAATATCAAACACACATAAACACATGTATCAAATAATAGTCAATATTCAATATCAAGTAATTGACTTACACAAAATGTTATCTATACTTAGACTGCTATCGTCACACAAGATGTACTAACAAGATAGTGGAAAGTCTTTCCAAAAAGACAAGACACGTTTTCCACACATTCTGATAAAGCAGATTTGTCTTCATATGGCAGAATCATTGTCTTTTTCTTTTTTTTAACTGTTGCATAAGGCTTTAACGAAAAGAGGAATGTCAACTTCGCATCTTTCTTCTTTTGCTAAAGCCATTTTGATATAAGAAAAGGTCTGTCACCCTTTTTAGATATTTGTTTGTCTTCATGTAACAGAACAGCGTAGGCAGGCTGTGCAGTTTCTGTTTTCCACTTTGTCTTCGACTTGTAAACTGATCTTGTAACCAAAAACAATACATGAGGACTAGGAAACACATTCCATAAAGTGTTTAGCCTGTTCACAAAGAACAGGTTCTGTTCACAAAGAACAGAACACTTGGAATCTGTCCAAGCTGCTCAATAGAACAGAGCAGCGTAGACAGTTTATGTCCAGCCTGTTCAGCAGACAAAACAGCTTGGACAATCTGCCTTTGTTTCAACGAATGCAACAGGGTAAACAAGTTAGGGCTGATATTGCAAATCACTTTTAAGGTTTCAATAAGGCATAAACAGGCCTTAAATTATACCTTCAAGTGCATCAAACAGGTTTGATTAAAAGTCTCCCCCTAAGATGTAGAGCAGGTATGACTGAGGCCTTTTTGTGCCTAACAATCTCCCCCTATTTGCAATAATCAGTCTGAGCTGATTTAATCAATATTCACTATACATTTTACAATACATCTTGCTGAAATAAAGTTACAACATTAAAGTAAAGTAAAACATCAGTTTATATATACTGATTCTTGATTACATAAACAACATATGTTTTTACAAAAGTACAACTAATGTACTAATGTATATTACAACTAATGTAATAGAAGTTACAACTGATGCAACTAAGTACAACTAATGTACAAGAAAATTCAACATTTTGGACTGTTGATGTTGGGAGCAGATAATGGCAAGCCTGTCCAACAGATGGACAACTTCCATTCTTCACCTACTCAGACAGTAGGTGGACTTCACTGCATTGGTGGTGGCAGTCCTTCTTCAAACATGCTTTCAAGCTCATGCCTTGTTTCCTCCAGATCTTGAATTTCAACTTTGAGAAACATAAAGTTGGGATCTTGAAGCTCCCCTCTCTCATAAAAGCCTCTGAGCTGGTCCCAAATTGCTGCTCTCCACTTGCTGGATTGCCTGAAGGAGTTTGTAAGTCTGAAGGCTGCAAGCTGTTTGAGACCCACTTTGTATAGATCTTATGCTCTTTGAAAGAACTTTTTCTGAGTTAAGAGATCTACAAAAAAATGCTCCCAACTCAGGTTCTTCAATTACCTTGCCTTCTTCAAATTCTACTCCTTTGGGCAGGCTGTGGTCAACTCCTTTGATCTCTACAGCGTAATCACCTTGTTCAATCAAGATCAGGAGTTCCTCCAGCTCAGAATCCATTCTGGTCCTCTTGGCCTTTATCTTGGGGTAAGTCACAGAGACACCCTCACTTACTTCTTTTGAGATCAGGCCAAGGTCTTTCACTCTCTCCGTCAGCTTCTTGACATATGCCCTGATAGTCTTAGCCGTTTCAGACTTAGATTGGCTCAGGGCAACTGCCAGCTCAACCCATTCTCTGTACCCCATTTGTGCAACATCAGTGTAGTCATAAGATTCCAGTTCTAGGCCTAAGCACCCATTCAGGTTATTTGCAGCTTCCACTCTTTGCCTTTTCTTGAGATAGGTACAGCTTTGACAATAGATTCCTTGGCAAGTCTTCTATCAGCAACATCATGGAACTTTTTCCTTGCCAAGTTGTCAAAGTGGATTTTGGCTCTTGCAGAGGATGCTTCCTTAGACTTGGTCACAGAGACCAGAGCACCCTTTTCCTGTTCACCTTCCTTTTCACCAGCTGATTCTTTAGCACCTTCTAGCAGTTTCCTTTGCACATCCAAAGAGGGCATTTTGATTTTGCTTGCCTCTTAAAGTGCAAAGGACTTGGCAGCTTTGGCAGATGCTTCTTCTTTTCTTATCTTTTCCATGGCTTTGAGTTGTTCATCTCTGAACTCATAATACTTTTCCATGGGAAGACCCATTTCCTTAGCCCTGGCTTTGTCAAACTTTAGCTCTGCTGCTTTTTGGCGGTCAGGGTCAAAAGCTGCTTTTCCCTTTCCTTTGGCTGTTTTAGTTTGAACAGCCTCGGGAGTTTCTTCCTCTTCTTCTTCTTCTTCTTCTTCTTCCAAGAACAGATGCCTCCTTCTGCTTGGCCTGTCCTCAGGAATGGATTCCTCCCCCTTAGATTGTGCAGGGTTCGGAGATCCAGCCTGAGTAGGCTGAGCAGTTTCAGGTTGATGAGAGACACCTTCAACTGGACATGTACATGTTACAGATGCACCTGCTGTTTGACCAGTAGATGCTAATTTCTCCTTAGGAGAAGAGGTTTTCTCCCCCTTAGACTTAGTCTTCGAGGCAGACAACTTCTCCCCCTTTAAAGGAGATGGACCAGCACCTTCAACAACTGGTCTGCCTGAATAAAAATTCAGAAGGCTTTGCAGCAGTTTTGGCAGCAGGCTTGGGACTAACCAGGCTATTCACTAAGAAAGCCAGATTGTCCTTCGCCTCTGCAAGCTGGGAAAGACAGGTTTGAAGAGAGGATGATTGTGAATCAGCAATTGAGGTCAGCTTAAGAATGTTTTCTCTATCAGAAGGTGTGAATAGAAGACTTTGAAGCTGTGCAAGATGTAACTCAAGAGGGTCATGCACATCAGCAAGGTTTGCTGACACAAAATTTGATAGAGAGACGATTGGAGTGTTCAGGCTGGCCAGTGTATCAGGAATAGTAGAATTGCAAGTTGTTAGGAGAGTGGACAGCTGTTGGGATATGGCTGTGTAAGGTCTGCGACTGCAAGATCTATCTAGACGCGGATCCGTGAACGAGTGCGGAATCCTCGTTGACGGTTAGACGGACAACTCTCAACCAACGGAACACGGAGACTATTAGACGCTGAACGAACGACACACGAACGATCCTACGAACTAATTCTCTCCGAAACGGCACTCACCTAGCTGATAAACTCGAGATCGCCTCTTGCTTAATTCCTCACGAATTCTGCAAAAAGTCACTTAATGATTCGAGTCTATCTCTAATTATAGACCCTGATTCGAGTCTGTTGTGGGCCAAGCTCGAATCTGGCCCAAGGCCCATTCGAGTCCGTCCACAAGGACACTCTCGAATCTAGCCTTCATTCGAATCTAAGGCTACATTCGAATCTATCACAGATTCGAATGTCTACCTTTGTGTAATTCGAATCTAGCCAAATTGAACACTTTAGTGATGAAACTTATGTTTTACTTATGTTTGAGTTAATCTTTGACCTTTATGTTTGAACTTCTTGTAATATGTTACATCAAGTTCAAACACACAATCAATAACAGACAAACACATATAAACATACATATAAACATATATATCAAAACACTTGTTAATACTCAGAATATTACTTAAACCATAATGCAGATCGATTAGACTGCTATCGTCACACAGGGTGTACCAACAGACTCCCCCTTGACGATAGCTTCTAATTATTTACATTACATCAAATTTAAGTACTAGAGCTATATATACTACTACCTGCATATAATCCAGCATCTATACAAACTTTAACTACCTTTTGGAACTTCCTGGCTTCAGATCTCCATGGTTCAGTAAAGAAGATAGGCTGATCATGAAGCTTCTTCAGGTCGTCCTTTGATAGGTTTATCAAATGCAGTGGATCATATACCTTCAAAATGACCTGCTCGTCTTGATCCTCCATGATGGCTTCAGCAGTGTCAATCTCGAGGTACCACCATTTCATGTTGCTCAAAACGTTCTGTGGCATCGATTTCATTGGTACTTTCTTTAGACACCTCACAGGTTTGTATACCATCCTGGCCCATGGCCTACCTGTATGAGGATCTATTCTCGACTGATCCTCGACCCTCTTTCCGGTCCTTGGCTTGAGTCGCTCGAACTTTCCCGATCTTCATTCTTTCCTTATAATTCTTGCCACGACTTCAGCGTACTGGTCTTCACCTATATTAATTAACTCTTTCCATGCAAGCTCCTTTACTTCAATCTTGGGCAATGAGTTAATTGCTTTTAGTGTTCGCCTCAAGTATTGTAGTCCATCTCTTCTTTTCAAGATAAATAGCTGCAGTTCTTTGTCAAAGAACCAGCTTATAATGCCTCCTGAGAAGCTTCCAGCACCTGGAACTCTCATTTTCTTCTTCATCTTCAAACGATCTTTCTTTTCCTCTTTCTTGAACCAAAGATTTATCAAGTCAGCTCTAGATGGCTCCTTCTCGGCCTCTTCAAGTTCTTTGTCCTCGACTGAGGCTACCTTGATATAGTTAATGTCAATCACATTATGATTTTGTCCTTCATATAGCTCCGTGACAGGTTGTGAATTGATAATAACCTCATTGACATGATCGTCTTCATCATCCAACACTTCATCGTCTGATTTCCAGTCCACAACCTCCTCTGGAATAAATTCTCCTTCTTCTAACTCTTCTTCTTCATCGTCAAAATCCATAAGCTCTTCCTGTATGTCCTTCAGTGCATCAATCAAGTCACTGTTTAGAACCCTCGAGGAACCTGCTTCTTTTCCAGATCCTCCTACTTCTCCTTCTGTACTTGGCTCCCCCTGAATTTGTGTAGCTTGAGCTGCAGGAAAATCTACAGACTCAATCTCTTTATTCGCACCGGGATCATCGCCTTCATTATCATCATCTCTTCTCTGTACCTCCTGATCCTTACAACTCGTCTCCCCCTGAGTTTGTAGATTTTTCATAAGTTGCTCTAGGAGGGACCTCATTGCTCGGATTTCTGAAGATTGATCAGCTACGAAAGATTTTAGCTCCGTGTTTTCGTCTCTGACACTTTCCACAATCTTCCTCAACTCGGCATTATCTCTATCAAGATTTGCATTATGCTCCTGGAGCTCGCCTACAGCCTTTGTGAGGGTTAGGATTTGGACATGCTGAAAGTCAACACGTCCCTTGAGTTGCATGAACCTTTGATTTTCAGTATAAGCGGCTGAGGTAGATGGAATGGACTGAATGGGAGATGGGATGAATGGTGGTGGAATGTATGGTTCATGATGCTGAGGTGGCGGTGATGGTGGAGCGGTGGCTTGAGGTTGGGATTGGGGAACTTCTGGCTGACTTGTGGATTCCGAAAAAGACCCTTGCATGAACCGATGACGTTTGGCCCGTTGCCTCGTCACTAGTGGAGCAACCTCCTCTTCTTCAAAATTCGAATCTTCAGATTTCCTTTCTTCTCTCCTCCTCGATCCTGCTGCTTCATTCACTACTAACCTAGCTCCATAGGTTCCGATGTGAATATTGGGATCTGCAGCCACTGATTCAGGAGCTTCAGCCTCCTGCCCATCCATATCATCTGATTCTGATGCTGATGATGTCAAGCCTTCATCAACCCTTTCTGGCTCATACTCATCCACATCTCTAAAAACATCTTCTGCTCCTTCTGGTGGACTGAGCAGCTCCCCCACTAATGCTGCGGCCACGTCCTCGTTCGCATGGGGTCCTGATGCCCATATCTCTTCTAGTGTTTGTGCAATTTGTTCAGAATCAGGAACTGCACTTGAAGGCCCTGCTTCCTGTGCTTGGGGCTGCTCGCTTGTAGAAGGCCTTGATGCCTGGATTTGACTCACTGCTGGTCTCTGACGGCGTCTTTGAACTCTTGGCTGTTGTTGTTGTTGACGTTGTTGCTGTTGTTGTTGTTGTGGAAACTCAACGACCCCTGCCCAGTTGGCATCTTCCGGGGCTTGAAAATCCCTATCCACAATAGCTCCAAACAATGGACGAGCAACAGGAACAGCAAATCTTCCTCGGTGTGAGGAACAATCAGCGAAAATCCGTTTGTCCATAACATTAACACTCAAAGAGTCATTTGACGGCGGCAAGTCTGGCAAGAAATGCCTTATCAGCATCATTATGAATCTTGGGTACAACAAAAATCTTTCCCTTTCTGGAGCCGTAATTTGATGAACGAACTCCGAGAAGAACATCTGCGAAAAGCTGAACTTCCGATTATATACCAATGCAATAACTCCAGATTGGATCTTTGACACTATGTAATCAAAGCCAGCTTTCTTCGGCGCAAAACAGACCATGAATACGTGCACCAAGAATCTCCACTGTCCAATCAGGCCACTTTTCATATACGATGACTTCGTAACGTCCAAACTGTAGCCCATTCTCAGAAACGCGGTCTGCCTAATACTTAACGGGAAGTCAATAGGCCCGTCCTCCTGTTCCTGAGAACCCAACTGTAGAACTTGGCGCAACATATCTGCTGAGAAGACTAGAGGCTGGCCAGCGATTCTGGTTCTTATAACTGTCGGGGTGACAGTACAGTCAACCTGTAAATGCTCATAGAACTGACGTACATACGAAATTACAATTGGAATGTTATGAAACAAAGCATAGCTAATCCTAGATTCAGCTAGAAAATCCAAAACTTGGCGAAAACCCTGCGCCTCAGGGATATTATTGTCTGGATTAAGGACCATATTATGCTTAGGGACAAAAGCGCGAACCGCCATATCTGCACAATAAATAAAACTGTTAGACTCATTAAAAATCAATAAACTTGTTTAAATTCAAATTTGTTTTATTTTGTACCTTTTTAAATACAAAATCTAACACAATTAAATTTCCACAAGTTTAATAAAATTTAAATTAAACAAAATAAATAAAGTACAGATTCGAAAGTAACAGATTCGAAGTGTCCATATTTGAATGTAATGGACAGATTCGAAGAGTCCCTATTCGAGTCTAATGGACAGATTCGAATATCATGGTCATCTCGAATCTAATGATAGATTCGAGAAACCCATGAACAGATTCGAAGGTCCTGGAACAGACTCGAAGTCCCGTCGGTTTTGTTTTTAACAAAAACCCAAGATTTTAACCATTTTGAACTTGGTAAATCACATACATTAGTTCAACTAGGTTCTAATCATTGATTTATGCTTTTAATTTGATCTTTTATAGGTCCAATCTTGGTAATTTAGCAAAAACCCTATTTCGACCTATAAAACTTCAAAATTTGACGATTTGGTCTAAAATTGTGCATAAAACTACACAAATCTTGTACAATCCGGTTGATTATACCTAGATGTATCTGTAGAATCGAAACACCAAGTAAGAGACTCGACAAAATGTCGTTTTGGAGGATTACGATAGACTCGAAGAACAGATTCGAAATCGCCTTGATAGATTCGATAGTATAGATTCGAAAACAGATGGACTTAATGACTTACTGTTAACCTATTTATACCACCAACCCTCGAGTCTAAGCGTAGATTCGAATCTACTGACAGATTCGAATTACTCCTTATTCGAGTCTGTCTTAGATTCGAAACCACCAACACTTAGAAAAATTTCGAAAATTTTGAAATAGTTTCAACTTTTCCAACTTTTTTCTACGGTATTGTGTAACCAGATAAACTATGCCAATTCTTTTACCCTAAGCTCAAGATAGTTCACGCATTGTTTATTTTATCCAACTTTGAATGCACCCGCAGTAACTTTTGACCTCTTCCCTAAGTAAAAAATTAAACTAAACTAAAATGAAATAAAATAAACTAAGGTAAAAATAAAATAAAGTAAAATAAAATTTTGACCAAAAATTTAATCTAGACTTAAGAAAAATTTACAATCTAAGCTAAATACTTAACAACATATTTTTGATGAGTATAGTCTAAGAAAGGTTCAATCAGATAGCAATGTCTGATACTAACTTTCAGTACTTAAACTTTCACACTTAGGAATTTTTGATTCCTTTGATTGTTTGTTGTGACATACCTATTTAGCCGATTGTTGGTATTTTACCCCGTTAAACATTCTACATTTCGGAATATCCCTTGGCCTTTTTATTTATCAGGAAATTATCTTACGTGACTCAGACATAGACATACTTTTATGATCAAGGCACACAGATAAAGATTCTAACTTGTTGGTATTTGCAAACTTTCTTTAAAAGACAAACATCGGACACAGGTCTGTATTTTCATACAACAAAGTGTCTTAGTTCGCCTTAAGGTTTTCTTTTAAAGTTAGCAGATAGCGGTGACAGGTCTGTACTGACGTACAACAAAGCGACATGTCTGCTAACCCGAATCTAAACAGAGACAACAGGTCTGTACTTACGTACAACAGAGTTGCATGTTTTCGACTCTCAGTTTTACATGATATTTCTATTCTTTCCATTTTCAGATGTATTTGATGTTGCCATACATCCCCAGAAAGTTTGCATACCTCATTTAGACTCAATGTTTGTATGTCTTGTACATAAAAATTAAGACCGATTGGTCATATATCTAAGTTAGTGACACGCTTGACTATTTCTAGAATATTTTATTAGCCTTGAGATTCCCTATATGTATTATGCCTACCAACACATCAAACTAAGTAAAGTATAACACTTAGGATTTAGTTGCATTATGTGTGAAAGCCTAAATACTTAGAGTTTGTAACGACGGTGCTAATTTTCGTCACTTTGAACCTATGTATCTAAGACCTAACTCCTTTTTTTGATATTCTTTGTTTTTTTTTTTTTTGTATTTTTGTAATTTTCTCTCTTTTTTCTTTTATTTTTTCATAAGAAAAGCAGTAAAATAAGCTAACCTACTAACTTACTAAAGATAGAAACTTACTAAAAATAGAAACTTTCCTAAATTAGCAGATTACTGAGAAGAAAGAAAAACTACTACTCTACAATAAAATAAAATAAACTTACTACTACTAAGGTCAAATTACTCTGGGTTGCGCATTCCATTCAGTTGAATTAAATACTCAAACCGTGACTTATCAAACGCTTTGGTAAATAAATCTGCATTATTATCTTCTGTTGCCACCTTTACCAGTTTGATTAAGTTCTTTTCAGCACAATCACGAATAAAATGATGCCTTATGTCTATGTGCTTTGTTTTACTGTGTTTAACTGGATTATTAGTTATAGCAATTGTAGATTGATTGTCTATCCTAATAGGAGTTTGAGTGTAAGCCAAACCGTAATCCCGCAATTGTTGTTGTATCCACAGAACCTGTGAGCAGCAACTACCAGCAGCAACATACTCGGCCTCGCACGTTGAAATGGCTACCGATGTTTGTTTCTTGCATTGCCAGGATACCAATCTCCCTCCTAGGAACTGACAACCTCCAGTTGTAGATTTGCGCGTCAAGCTGCATCCTCCGTAGTCAGAATCCGTGAACGCTTCCAACTCTAGATCTCCCTCCGCGTGATACCAAAGTCCCAGCTTCGGTTTCGACTTGAGGTATCGTAGAATCCGCTTCACAGCTTTCATATGCATCTCCTTCGGATTCGCTTGAAACCTTGCACAAATACAAACAGCATACATAATGTCAGGTCTTGAAGCTGTTAAATACATAAGTGACCCAATCATGGCCCGATATAAAGTCGGATCCACATCGGTATCACTTTCAGTACCCGGCCCGAGATTGTGATTCACTTGAATCGGCGTGCTGAAATGGGCAGTCAACTTAGTTCCCTCCATCCCAAACCGTTCTAATATGTCATAGACATACTTAGTTTGATGAATGAACATCCCTTCCTTCTTTTGGTCAACTTGTAACCCTAAAAAGAAATTCAACTCCCCCATAGCACTCATCTCGAACTTAGACTTCATCACCTTCTCGAAATCTTTGCACATCTGTTCGTCTGATGATCCAAAAATGATGTCATCGACGTACACTTGTACCAAGATAAAGTGATCACCCTTCCTCTTCACAAACAGAGTACTATCTATCCTACCCCTTTCAATACCGTTTTCTAAAAGATGGTTGGATAAAGTCTCATACCACGCCCTAGGTGCCTGATGCAATCCATAAAGAGCCTTATCTAAGCGATATACTCTATCAGGATATTTTGGATCTGTAAATCCGGGCGGTTGTTCTACATACACCAACTCCTTCACCTTCCCATATAGAAAGGCACTCTTAACGTCTAGCTGATATACCTTAAAGCCTTTGAAGGAGGCAAACGCTAGAAACAACCTAATGGCTTTCAGCCTTGCTACTGGTGCAAAAACCTCGTTGTAATCGATTCCCTCCTCTTGGTTGAAACCCTTTACAACTAACCTCGCCTTGTTGCGCGTGACTATACCCCGATCGTCTCTTTTGCACTTAAAAACCCATTTGGTTCCTATTGCTATTTCCCCTCGAGGTAACGGAACTAACTCCCACACTTCTAGTTTCCTAAATTGCGAAAGTTCTTCCTGCATCGCTTCAACCCAGGAGTTGTCCTTTAGTGCCATTTGCACATTCTTAGGCTCTACTTGCGATATGAAACAAGAATAGAGACATGTGTGATATGCCTCGGAGTCGTTTATCATCGACAACAACACAGTGTTCTTATTTACACTACTCCGAGTCCTCACACCCTCGTTAGGATTTCCTATGATGCTTTCTATTGGATGGTTCTTGTTAATCCTAGAGGTCTCTATATCATCAACTCTTAGATTATCTCCTAGGTTGGATCCTATTTCACCTAATGGGGGAATAGGCTCAGCTTCTACATTTTCCTCCTCACGGACATTTTCCTCAGAGTTGGAACTCGATGCTTGAGTCTTATTCTCAGTGGTAGGTGCCTCTTGATCAGCAACTTCTGGAGACCCATCTACAGTCGCAGTAGGCTCGGATGTAGATTCGAACGTGGTCCTCGGAAAGATTTGGCCTTCGTCATTTAGGTGCAACGTCGCCATGTCTTTTTCGATTGTACCTGCAGTATCATCCAAAGGAATGTTAAATGACTCAAACAATTTATCATAGTCAAATAACCATTCCGGACCAGTTTGGGGTTCATGTGTATAACTTGTGACTTCAATATTATACACAATCTCCACAGTACCACTTGTTTTGTTAAAAACCCGTTTGTTTGGTGAGTTTGGCACATAACCTAGGAAATATCCTTCGTCAACCTTTTCACCAAACTTCGGTTGATGTTTTGTTCTTAAAAGTGTGCATGGTACTCCAAACGGTTCGAATCCAGTTAAGTTAGGTGGCCGTTTATTCAAAATTTCATAGCATGTTTTGTTCAATGATTTGACTGTAAGGACTCGGTTTAAAATGTGGCACGCGGTATTCACTGCCTCCCCCCAAAACATGGTAGGAAGCTTTGAATCCGAAAGCATAGTCCTTGCAGCCTCAATCAAGGTTCTATTTTTACGTTCGGCCACCCCATTTTGTTGAGGTTCATATGGTGCACTGAATTGATGCACTATGCCCTTTGATAGGCAATATACACCAATTACAGTGTTTTTGAATTCAGTCCCATTATCACTACGAATATGTTTAACCCTAGTTCCGTATGAGTTCTCCACTTGGTCCAAGAACCCGATGAGCTTTGCAGCCGTCTCGTCCTTCGTACCTAAAAAGAAAACCCAAGAAAAACGTGAGTAATCGTCGGTGATAACTAAGCAAAACCAACTACCTCCTATACTCCTTTTGTTGATAGGTCCGAAAAGGTCCATATGCAACAAATCGAATGTTGAGGCGATTGAATTTTGTTTCTTGGACTTGTGTGTCTTTTTATGCTGTTTGCCCTTCATGCACGGTAGACACTTGTCCTCGAACTGAAAACTCTTCAATGGCACACCCTGCACCAATCCATTCTTCGTTATGTAATTCATCTTCCTTAGGTGCAGGTGAGCCATGCGTCTGTGCCACAGTACGGATTCCGTCTCCGAAGCTTTTGATAGTAAGCAGATCGGACCCATCGAAGTATCTGGCTTGTTCATATCGAGCATGTACAAGTTATTCTTCCTTGGCGCCCGCATCAATATCCAATCTTCAGGTATCTTGAATCCAGGCTTCAGCACTAACGCCTCAGTGTCAGTAAATAACACCGAGTTCTTCTTATCACAGATTTGAGATACACTAATGAGATTATGAACCAGTTTATCAACGTGATAAACTTGATCCAGTGTAATTGTCCCATTAGTGACTTCTCCAGTTCCAGTGATATTTCCACCCTTGTTACCCGCGAATGATACGAATCCCCTATTACCCCCCTTGAAGTCTGTGAGTAGACTTCTTTCCCCCGTCATGTGCCTGGAGCAACCACTGTCGACGAACCACTTGTTGTTTGGACCGGTAGTTATCTCCTGCACATGAAAGAAAATAGGTTAGTTATCACGGGGAACCCAAGCCATGACTGACTTGGTAATACCATTCTCGTCCACATACGTGAACTCTTTCAAGTACCCATCTCGCCTTTCAGATGACTTGGGCGTTTGAACTGAATTCTGTTGTGGTGCCGAGTGATTTAAGTTCACTCTTTGCCTTGGTGTAGGCATTTGTTGTGGAGCTCTAGAATAATTCCTATTATATGCCATTTCTGACTGCGATCCTTGAGCTCTTACCGGTGCATACTGTCTAACTGGAGTATGTGACCTGCTAGGTGTGGTGCTCCTATAGATTTGCTGTGGTGCTGACCTAGATTGATTAGTGACACGATTCGGTGAATTTGTCCTAATCACTTCCTTTGGTCCAACCTTAACCGGTGTGTTTTTCACAACTTGTTTGGGTGCGGCCTGCACAGTTTTCTCGGTAGGTTGAGAACTACTGCTGCTTGCCACACTGGGTGAGGGCTTGACAGGTGTTGGATTCACTATCTTAGGGGTAACATCGGCTTTCCTAAGTGGACAGTGAGAAGCAACATGCCCTTTCTCGTGACATCTGAAGCAAGACATCTTATCCATGGACTTTTTGTTTGTTCCCTTAGATCTAGGTGTCTCACTAGTGTCTACTTCCTTTGGTACAGCTATGATGTCTGACTCGTCGACCTGGTCAGCCCATGAAATTTTCTGTTTTCCTGCAGGTGTTTCACTGGAGGAAGACACAAATTTCACTTTCTTGACCTTGACGGTTGAGTTAGCCACCTGAGGTGTATTTTCAACTGTAGGCTCTGGTGTCGTTTCAGGTAGGTCCTCTAAGTCTACAGACTTGTCAGTTTTCTCCTGAGGCTGAGGCACATAGTTCGCATTGAATGGTGGAGGAATTTCGTGAAAACCTAGACCTACGGGCTTCTTAGACTGTCGTTGGGCATCTAAGACTTTCCCTAGATTTAAGCTTGAATTCCTAAACTTCTCCAACTTGCTGTTTGCCTCTGCTACCTTAACCTTGGTCTCAGCTAGCTCTATATCCTTGTCCTTAAGACTTTTTGTTAAGGCCTCTACGTGCTCATACATAAGTTCTATCCTAACACACTGCTCACTGAGTTTGTCTTTTAGAACTACTACGTCCTGAGCATCAGCCTTAAGTTTTTCTTTTAAATCTTGCTTTATATCATTTAGGCTAGCGTTTTCAATTTTTAAATTCTCATTTTCAGCAGATATGGTTTTATGTGATTCTAAGACTAGATTTAACCTATCATTAGAAGTAGCACACAAAGCACATAATTCACGAAATAAGGAATAAGACAGACTAACCTTTGAGTTATCAGATTCCACGTTGGCCATCTGAGCAGCAAACTCCAGCACTGTCTGACCATTCACCTTTTCAACCCACATCGGACTGTTTTCCCTTGTGGTCTGCTCGTCTTCTTCACAACCATTCTCCGTAACTTCAGCCATGAAAGCTCTAACATTGGATTCAGGATGTGAACTCCAGTCATAGGTACCATCTAGCTGTCTATCTGAAGTGACATTGGATAGAAGACCCGCTAGATTGGCCTGTCCAGATGAGGAACTTGGAAGGTATCGTTGTTGGGACTGATTTTGGTACTGTCCCTGATGCTGACTCTGTCCTTGGTATGTCTCTACCTTCGGTCTTTGACACTCCCTGGCGAAGTGTCCCGATCCCTGACAGTTGTAGCATTTCACCTTGGACTTATCAAACCCGATCCCCTTGTTATTCATTTGCAGATTCCTCCCAGTTCTTTTGATGAATCTTTTTACCCTCTAGGTCACCATGGCCATTTGCCACTTAAGATCCATTTCCTCTAAGTCATCAGGGTCGACCTGATCGTAATCTTCATCCCATAGAGCTGGGTCATTGATTTTCCCTTGAACACAATTTCCGTATGCGGCCACAAAAGAAGCAAGTAGATTCAGATGCTCTTCCGCTGACTTTGCGCTCATGGGCATCTTCGAATAGCTCTGACTTGACGAAGCCTGTTGGACTTGAGGTTGCGGTACTTCCGATCGTCCTAATCCTAAGAACGCGCGATTCAATGAGTCTTCAGACTCTGCTGGCGATGACGTTTCTCCGGTGAAAAATGCTGTAGCACTCTTCGGTTCAGCTGTCACTGATGATTTAGATGTCTTTCCAAAATACATTGCCGGATTCTGGACTTGCTCGTAATCAGTCTCAGCCTTAATCATCTCAAAGTGATATGCCCTCAACGTTCCCACAATGTCATCAAGTGATTGAGTATAGTATTTGTCCTCATTCAGCTTAATCATTGCCACGTACATAGCCCATTTGGCTGGTAGGGCATCAAGAAGCTTGTTGTTCTTGTCAGTGTCCGAATACTCAATTCCATGACTTTCAAGTTCCGTTATCAGATGATAGAACCTTGTGATAATATCATCCAACTGTTCATCCTTAATTGCCTTGAAAATCGCGAACTGTTGCTGTAACAGCTCTGTACGCTTTCTCCTAACCCGAGGATTTCCCTCACACCTCTTCTCAAGCGACTCCCAAAGGTCTTTTGATGTCCTCTGAGTCCGGAATGTGTGTAGAATATCTTGCGGTAACGCCATTCGGATTAAAGAAAAAGCTTTGTTTTCAGCTTCAAAAAGTTTCTTGTCATCTTCTTTCATCATCTGATATGACAAGACCTTTTGACGGCCTTCAACTTCAGATACTGGCGGAATGTACCCTTCATCTATGCACACCCACATGCGCATATCATTGAATCGTACAAAATCTGTAAAACGATCCTTCCACCAGTAATAGTCCTCAACTTTCATCAACTTAGGTGGTGCATTTGCCTTCCCAACTTCGTGATCCATCTCAAGGAATTTCTGAAGATTTGACATCTTTTCTGAAACAAATTGAATTTGAACTTAATTAAGTTAATTCGAAACTGATTTAGACTAACTTATTCGAATCTAGGTAGATTCGAAACTAATTAAGATTAAATCTTTTGTGATTAAATTCGATTAAGTCTTAAAATTCAATTAGATTCGAAATTATGTCAGATTCGAACAAATCCTTAGAATCGATGGTCCTTAGAGTCGAAGGGCAGCAGACTCGAATTTCAGCAGATTCGAAACACAGATTCGAAAAAAATACTAGACTCGAAACAAACTCGAAACTAATCTAGACTCGAGATCCTATTCGAATGAAGCAACAGATTCGAAACAAGATAGATTCGAAATTCTCTGAAATTGACTCGAAAGGAGCGTATTTAGGTTAGACTCGAGACTAAAGTGAAACCCTAATTACCCCTATAGATTCGAGCGCCGCAAACTCGAAAAACGGCTAACACTTTGATTTTTTTGACGTTTTACAGATTAAATCACTATTTTTCAAACGAAAAATAATGATTTCGATCAAAAACGTGAAAAACCACAAAGTGTTTCCCGAATATGAATTTGCTAAGCTTGAAAACACGTTTTTGAGAGCAAAACCGTCCAACTAGCGTCAAGAAACCTAGAATGTATCTGATGAACACGAAGAACACCAAGAACACTCCGTAGGCTCTGATACCACTTGTAAGGTCTACGACTGCAAGATCTATCTAGACGCGGATCCGTGAACGAGTGCGGAATCCTCGTTGACGGTTAGACGGACAACTCTCAACCAACGGAACACGGAGACTATTAGACGCTGAACGAACGACACACGAACGATCCTACGAACTAATTATCTCCGAAACGGCACTCACCTAGCTGATAAACTCGAGATCGCCTCTTGCTTAATTCCTCACGAATTCTGTAAAAAGTCACTTAATGATTCGAGTCTATCTCTAATTATAGACCCTGATTCGAGTCTGTTGTGGGCCAAGCTCGAATCTGGCCCAAGGCCCATTCGAGTCTGTCCACAAGGACACTCTCGAATCTAGCCTTCATTCGAATCTAAGGCTACATTCGAATCTATCACAGATTCGAATGTCTACCTTTGTGTAATTCGAATCTAGCCAAATTACTTAAACACTTAAGTGATGAAACTTATGTTTTACTTATGTTTGAGTTAATCTTTGACCTTTATGTTTGAACTTCTTGTAATATGTTACATCAAGTTCAAACACACAATCAATAACAGACAAACACATATAAACATACATATAAACATATATATCAAAACACTTGTTAATACTCAGAATATTACTTAAACCATAATGCAGATCGATTAGACTACTATCGTCACACAGGGTGTACCAACAGGCTGTCATAGAGGACACAGAGTCCTGTTGGTGTGAAAGAATTGAAGAGAGGGATGTGGAGATATTTTGCAGCTGTGCAGTAAGTGCAAGCAGCTGTGAGGATTGGTCAGTTTGAGTAGTGGAGGGAAAGGAATTCTTGAACAGATCAAAGAATCCTTTGAGCTGTTCCGACACAGAGTCTGAAATTAGAGAGGGTAGAGAAGACATGGAAGTTTCTAAAGAGCCAACTTTGTTGGTCAGCAAGGAAAGCTGATCCTTCAAAGGCAGATCTTTAGGGGATGGAGGTGTATGGGTAGACTGTTTGGATTGTGTAGATGGTGATTAATGAGATGATGATGATGATGTAGGTGTTTGGGGATGTGATGGAGAGGGAGAAGGTAGTTTTGAAAGAAGCTCCATAGCCTGGGCAAAAGTAATGTGTCCCAGCTTGGTGGGGTCGATAGGTCCTTCAGCTGTGGCTGTAGCTGCATCATCAGGTGAGGGGGCAGAGGTTGGTAGCCTTTCAGATGTTGCTTGTGTTGCAGCACCTTCATTAAGGCTGGGGGTTGTTCCCTCTGCAGCACCTTGGTTTATAAGTACCTCATCATTGGGAGATGGGATTTGCATTTCAACATCAGCAGTGGTGAAACCTGTTGATGGAGTTTGCATATGAGGAGTCGCCTCACCAAAGGGATGTTCTGTGCCCTGTGGTTCATCAGCTTGGGTGGTTGGTCCTTCAGCAGCTGTTTGGTGTAGAACAACTGTATCATGAGGAATAGAGATTGGAGGCTGAGCTACTAGATGGTCTAATCCAGCAGTGTGGGCACCTCGTACAGAATCAGGGGTTGAAGAAGTATGAGGGTGGGACTGTGTGGACTCAGTATGGAGCGGAGAGAACTCCTGTCTTTCAATATTCTCAGCCTGTTTGGAGGCTGGAATAGTTGATGTGGTAGTCTGCTGTTGTACAACTGGTTCCTGTTGGGAGGAACCAGAGGGTCTAGGGTGACTCTGGGTGGACTCTTGTTGGAGTGAAGCAGGCTCCAAATGGCAATGGATTTGCATTGGTATGATTTGAGAGATGATGTGGGTGATTGTGGGGAGGTGATGAGAGGTTCTGATTGGACTGGTTTTGAGTCTGGGTCAGAAACAGGTGGGTTGGCCTGTTCCATAGTCTCAGGTGCCACAGAGACTTCAGGTTCAATAAATGAACCAGGGTGAGAAGCCTACTTCCCCTCAGCCATAGAGGCTGATGGTGCAGACTTAGACTTGCTGGTTTGGCCTTCTTGTGGACAGGCCCAGCTTCAGTCGTTTCCAGGGCTTTCTTAACAAACTTGACCCTGGATTTGGATTTTCCTTTGGGAGCAGCTTCTGGATCCACCCTCACAGCAGAGGGTCCTTCCACCAATCCTAGCAACCTCCTCATTGGTGTAGACAGAGGAGGCTCATTTGGGAGAACTAGAGTGTAGAAAACTCTATTTCCTATGACAGGAAATGCAGCAGTATGAAGTAAATGCTGAGAGTTATACAGTTGCTCACCACAGATGTGCTTGAAAATGGGGCTCAAAATTCTGGGATAACGAACATCAACTGGACGTGTCTCCTGCTGCACCAGATTCCTCAAATTCATGAAAATCCATCTGGCCATGTTGATTGTAGTCCCATTCACAAGCTGCAGGACCATAGGAATCTTATCATGGCTTAGTTGGTCAAAGGAACCAACCTTACTGCTGAAGCAAATCACCACAAAGGCAAATACGAAACTGTAGGTTGGAGACAAATCCTTCCTAAACAGTGTGACCCCAACTCTGGGTTCTGCTACACCATAGAAGCGTAGCAGATTGCCCATCAGGTCAATCTCAGCCTGTGGCTGATCATAGGGTTCAGCAACTGGAAGATGAAGGACCTCCCTGATTAGACTAGTAGTGATCTCAATGGTTTGAGTCCCATTGAGAATTGTTCCCTTGATGACTTTGGTATCTGGGTTGTAGGCACCAGTGTACCAGAACTCATACACCATTTTCTGGTACAGGACACCAGGAGTGGCAGTCATGGCATAGTTCAGGGGGTGAACTTTTAGAAATTCCACCATTTCTTCGTAGCCTTTCCCAACATAATTTTTGGGGATGGGTAGGTTAGCAAGGTAGTTGGTGGGTTTCAGGGTTAGCATTGTGGTGACAGAGGAATGTTTATGAACTTCAGCACCAACAAATACTGGTAGAAAGGGGTTATTTCGGTGAGCCTTTTGAGAAGTAGTGAAGGTAGTAGTACTGGACACTTAGTCGAGTTTTTAGGGTTCTTTGGAAGTTATGGAAGTAGTGAGGAAGACGAAGATGAAACAGTAGGAGGTATTTATAGGATTTGAATGTGAGTGATTGTGAGAAAAAAATATTTGGGCGGTTGATTTGAAATGTTCGTTATCGGAAAACGGAACGGTTGTCCGTGTCAGAATGGTTGTCAGACCACTTTAGCCCTTTTTATTTACTAACACACGTAAACACACATTATCCGCAATAATTAAGTTAAATAAAAACAAAAGTTAAGTAACTTAATTGTGAAGAAAGATAATTAAAACTGATTTTCTAAGCTGTTGGTTAAACTTGTGATGCGCAGGGTCATCACATGCTGTTCACTCTTCAAGCTGTTCATTCAACCTGTTCAGTTATGTAAGAACAGGTTATGTTCGATAGCTGATCTGGTTACAAGACAATGACTTGTATGACAGATTGAGAGAGTGAGCAGGTTACGGGTTTGATCATCAGACCAGGTTTGACTTGAAAGCTATTATTGTCAAGCCTGTTATATGCTCAAACTGTTCAAGTTTTCAGAATTTGGCTAAGTGTAGAACATGCATAGTCTGTCCTGTATAAGCTGTTCTGAGAAACTTGAGCAGTGTGAGACATATAATAACTTAGAACATTTAGGACACTTAGTCATTTTTATTTAACATGCCCAGCTTGCTGACAAGATAATTAAACCTGTTTTGATCAAGAGGCTTGGTGAAAATGTCTGCAAGTTGTTCACCTGTGGAAATAAAACTTACCTCCACATTACCTTTCTGGATGTGATCCCTTATGAAGTGATGTCTGACCTCAATATGCTTTGTTCTGGAATAAAATACTGGATTGTTGGAGATAGCTATGGCACTTGTATTATCACACAGAATAGGAGTTTTCCTATATACAAGTCCATAGTCTTCAAGATGATGCTGCATCCATAGAATCTGCCAACAGCAGCCTGCAGCAACAATGTATTCAGCTTCAGCAGTAGAAGTGGAAATTGAGTTCTGCTTCTTGCTACACCAACTTATCAACTTACCACCATGGAGTTGACATCCACCTGTTGTGCTTTTCCTATCTAGCCTACAGTCTTCAAAATCAGAATCTAAATAACCTGTTAGCTCAAGGCTTGAGTCTTTGGGATACCAAAGACCCAAACCTAGTGTACCCTTAAGGTATCTGAAGATTCTTTTCACAGCAGCTAGATGAGATTTTTTAGGATTAGCTTGAAACCTAGCACATAAACAGGTAGCAAACATAATATCTGGTCCACTAGCAGTTAAATACAGCAAGCTCCCAATCATGCCTTTGTAAGCTGTTACTGAAACAGCTTTGAGCAACTAGTCTTTCCTTATTTCTAATGACATGACCATGCTCATCCATCTTATTCCTGGAAACCCATTTGGTGCCAATTATAGTTTTTCCTTTAGGAGCAGGGACCAGCTTCCATACTTTGTTTCTCTCAAACTGATTGAGTTCTTCTTGCATGGCAGTGATCCAATTGGGATCTTTAAGTGCTTCATCCACTTTCTTTGGCTCCATTAGAGACACAAAGCTAGAGAACATACAAAAGTTCCCTAAGTTGTCCCATCTTGTTTGCACCCCTTTGTTGATGTCACCAATTATTTGATCATTGGGGTGACAACTGATCCCCTTAGGATCTTGTTTCAATGAGGATTCTCCTGAGTTGTTTTCATCTTCAACAGGTCCTGTTGAGCAGCTCTCATGATTTTCAGACACACTGATATCTTGAGCCTGTTCACTTGTTGAGCATGACTCTCAATTGTTAAACATATCAGCAGAGGATCCAGGAAAATCAGCATTGATTGGTTTAGGACATGAAGTTGTAATTAAGTCAATACACTTATTCACACAGGGTGTATCAACATAATCATCATCATGCCCATCATGGTTATCAGGTTCCACTATGGATGTAGTGGAAGCTTTTGAGTCCTTCTCTTCACTGTTAGAATGCATGAGATCATCAAAGTTGAATTCTCCTGAAACTGATTCAGGAACAGCTTTGGTGGAGGCACTCCTGGACTCTTCAAAGGTGACATTGATAGATTCATCTATCACCTTTCTATTGTTGTTGTGTACACTGTAGGCTTTGGAGATATCAGAATATCCAACAAGCACACCTTCATCACCTTTGGGTTTAAACTTTGCCAGTTGGTCCCTTTGATTTAGAATGAAGATGGGACATCCAAACACATTGAAGTAGCTAATGTTTGGCCTCCCCCCTTTGAGCAGCTCATAGGGAGTCTTGTTGAACCTTTTCACCACTAAGGATCTGTTTTGGGTGAAGCAGGCAGTGTTAACAGCTTCAGCCTAGAATGATGAAGGTAAACCAGATGCACACAACATGGTTCTAGCAGCTTCAATGAGGGTTCTGTTTCTCCTTTCAGCAACTCCATTTTGTTGTGGAGTTCTTACTACTGAAAAGTTTTGTGAGATTCCTCTTTCTTCACAGAAGTCCTCAAGAGTACTGTTTCTGAACTCAGTACCATGATCACTTCTAAGCTGCTTTACTTGAGCATAGTTTAGCATTTCCATCTTCTTGATAAATCCAATGATTTCTCTAGCAGCCTCTCCTTTGCTCTTCAGAAAGATCACCCATGTAAACCTGGAGAACTCATCAACCATTACTAGAGTGTATCTTCTTCCTCCTAGACTTGGGACACTGACTGGTCCAAACAAGTCCATGTGGATTAAGAAGAGAGGAGTATCAATAGAAAAATTATGCTTGGATTTAAAAGATGATTTTCTCTGCTTGCCTTTTTCACAAGGTGTGCAGAGTTTATCCTTGACAAAAGTTATAGAAGGCAAACCTGTTACCAACTCTTTCTTACAGAGTTTGTTGTTATTTCAGGTGTGATAGCCTTTTGTACCATAACCAGTTAAGGTCTGCATTGGTTCTTGTGAGAAATATGGTTTCAGTTGTGGGATCAGCAAATTTCATTTCCACAACATATACACCTTTCTTTCGTTGAGCACACAACACAATTTTGCCTTGGGGATCCAATATGAAACCCAGGTGCTCATCAAAGTTAACCTTGTAGCCAGCATCACACAACTGACTTATGCTAACAAGATTATGTTTCAGCCCAACCACATAGGCTACCCTTTTGAACACTGCAGCACCAGCTTGAAGAGTTCCATATCCTTCTGTGAATCCCTGTACATTGTCACCAAAGGTGACTTTTGGCCCTTTTTCAGGCCTGAGATCACTCAGCAGTTCCGTGCAACCTGTCATGTGTCCTAAACAGCCACTGTCCAAGTACCAAACTTGCGATGGTTGTTTGTCCTTCAGAGTGTCATAGAAAAATATTAGTTACTTTTAGGGGAACTTATCATAGTGATGAGTTCTCCTACTTCATCACCATTTGTTGTTGGGCTAGTGATATCCACACTAATATTTCCTATTTGAATGGTATCAGTTTGGATACCAATCTCGTTGACTAATTTACTTCCAACACTGCTTGTTTTAGGAATGATGGAACTAGCAGAGTCAACAGGCCTCATGTCCTCAGTTTCAGGACAGTCTTTGGCCATGTGTGTCTTCTTCCAACATTTATAGCATTTTCTCTTTTTAGACTTTTTGGAAGAAGAACTTTTAGAAACATATTCTGAATTGTTTTTGTTGATTCTGTCAGCAGGCTTAGCAAACTTATTACTATTCTTAGATGAACCAATAATTTGGGTGGAAGGCACAATAGCAACAACTTTGACTGTTTCTTCTTTCCTCTTTTTGGGAGGACAGATGTCAAATACAGGAAGCTTGATTGGATTTTGACCTTCCACAGGTTTGGGAAACTTATTCCCAGATTTCTTAGGTTCAGCAATGGCTTTTCCTTTGCCCTTACTGAGATCTGATTGATGTTGCCTATCAACATGATCACTGCTTTTGGTCCTGAAAGACTTACCTTCATTTATGACCAGTTTTCCACTATGATTTAAAAACTTATTTGAAACCACAGCAGATTTGCTTTCAACATAAGACTTACCCTTGTTGAATGCAGGCTGCTTACCTTTTGAAAACTTATTTTCAAAATGTTTAGCATCAAAAGGATTAACATGTCTCTTACCATCAGCTTTAGACCTAGAGCCTGTTTTGTCAACAGGTTTAGTGTCCACAGCTGCAGTTTGAGCATGTTTTCCTTTCTTTTGCTTGTGTGAATCAGCAGAGCACTTAGCAGGCTGATTTGATGGAGAACACATTCCATCATCAGCTTTTGGAGCTTTTTCACACAAGCTGTCAGTATTTTGAGGCCTGACAAACCTGTTAGTTGAGACCAGCTCACCATTTACTTCTGAATGAAAGTGCTGGGAAGCTCACCAAGAGTGGATAAGTCATCTTTCAGATTATTAATCTTAACAATATAAGTTGCTTTGTCAAGATCCCCTCCAAGATAGGCTTAGATTTGTGCAGGGATCTGTTGACTGATAAAAATGCTGACTTTTTGTGTAGATTGGCACCAAGAGTCAACTATCTTTTGAAGTTTTTCATGTTTTACATCTGTCTCTCTCTTTCTTCTAGTAAAATGGAGTTCATGTGTTTTAATTCGTCAAGCTCAGTTTCCAACTTATGAAAACTGTCCAGTTTACAGGATTTTATTTCAAGATCAGTTTTAAGCTTAGAGATTTCAGATAGTAAAACATTATGCTTCTCAACAGCAGCTTTTAAATCAACAAGCATATATTCAAACGTTTTTACTGTTTCATCAGAACTGTAAGCCATAAACTTTTGTACCTTGTAGATCATTGTGGGGTTCCAGTTCTTTAAGATGCCGAAGGCTTCAGCTTCCGCCAAGTCCTGTTTGAAGTTGCTGGTTGATGGGACGTCAGTGTTGGCCATCAGACAATTGTTGTCTTCTTCATTTGAGGATGAATCAGACTACTCCCAGTCACATGTCTCGGCCATGAGTCCCTTTTTCTTGTTGGAAGCCACTGAGTTTTCCAACTTTATCAGCTTCGCCATGGCCATAAGGTACTTAACCCTGTAGCCATCGTCCCTGTTAGTCTTGAATGGTTTGGATGACTGATCAGCAGCTCTTGACGCACAGTCAGGAGCTATATGGCTAGTCTTGTCACATTTGAAGCATTCATCCTTAGATTTATCAAAAGCCTTCTTTTTGACAGCATTTGAGTTCCCCTGCAACATTTTTCTTCCAAACCTTTTCTTGTTGAACCTTTTGACAAGCGTTGCAATCGTTTGCTCATCATCAAGTTAAGCAAGATCTGCACTGTCTTCCTCATCAGACATTTCTTCCCTTTCATCATCAGCCTGTTGATCAGGTTGTGTGAACACATCACATACCTGCCCAACAGGTTGTATCACGCTGGCCACTAAGGCAGCACCTCTCCTAGACATCTCCAAGGCATTTCATTTCTGTTTCTTTGATTGCTCATCATTCAGTAAAGATTCATAAAAGTTTACAATATACGTACCTTTGATGTTACCTGAATTTCTTAAAATGGTTAAAAAATAGTTCCACTCTTCAGGCAGGATGTCCAAGAACTTGTTCACTAGAGTAAGGCTGTCCTTTGTGATCCCAACAGCTTTGAGATCATTAACAAGAGCAGTAAACCTTGTGTAGGTTTCTGTGAGTGACTCCTTTGGTTTTGCAAAGAAGTGTTCATACTGTCTAACAAAATTGTTAATCCTGTTTTTCAGTGTGATTCTGGGACCATCATAGACGGTACACAAAGTATCCCACATCTCCTTTGCAGTCTTCATCTTCGCAACCTGTTTGAACACATCATCAGGCAGAGAGTTAACCAGGTTATTCCTGGCTTTTGCATCCAGAGCAACCAATGTTTTGTCTTCATCAAATCATTGAGCTTTGGCCTTCTCAAAGGTTCTGATTTCAGGGGCAGCTCCTTCAACAGCAGATTTGATAGTAGTAACAAAAGTTGGCACATAGGGACCTTCCATTACTATCTCTGGTAGTTGTACATCCAGATTCTCTAAATAGAGCATCATTCTACACTTCCAAACAGAGAAGTTCTGTTGATTGAACTTGGGGGGTTTGGCCATTGACCATCGTGATAGTAAGAGGAGTAACTTGCAGCACTGTTGTCCGTGGGAAAGTAGGGAGAATGAGAGAACTAGAGTTGACACACAATCAACCTGGCTCTGATACCAGTTGTAGGTCCCAAAAGGTTTCCCTAGAGTATTGTTCTAAGTTGAATACAGCTATTTAAAACTCAACACTCTTTTCTCAATGTTTGTGTATATTATCAACAAGTGTTAATTACAAACAAGCTTGACTGCGGAAAAGTTCAAGCTGAGATGACAGATACAACAGTTGTTCAAGTAATCTAAAACACTCTCAGACTAGATAAAATGATTACACCCACTTAGATGCACTCACTGATTTTACAAGACTCAGATGGACAGCTTGAATAAGAACAGCTTAAACACACTTACTGTTATATTCAAGCAGACTTGCATGCATGAAAAACACACTTTAATGCACGATCTGATTTCACACTCTTGGATGTCTCACCATCCTTAGAAGCTTCCTTTTATACTCTCACTGAGAATCTCAGTGAAGCTTATTCATTGGATGAATGAGATAGTGGAAAGTCATTCCAAAAAGACAAGACACCTTTTCTGCATGTTCTGATAAAGCAGATTTGTCTTCATATGGCAGAATCTTTGTCTTTTTCTTTTTGTCACTGTTGCATAAGGCTTTAACCAAAAGAGGAACGTCAACTTTGCATCTTTCTTCTTTTTCTAAGGCCATTTTGATATAAGAAAAGGTCTGTCCCCCTTTTCAGATATCCGTTTGTCTTCATGTAACAGAACAGCGTAGGCAGACTGTGCAATTTCTGTTTTTTACTTTGTCTTCGACTTGTAAACTGATCTTGTAGCCAAAAACAATACATGAGGACTTGGAAACACATTCCATAAAGTGTTTAGCCTGTTCACAAAGAACAGAACATTTAGAATCTGTCCAAGCTGCTCAACAGAACAGAGCAGCATAAACAGTTTATGTCCAGCCTGTTCAGCAGACATAACAGCTTGGACAATCTGCCTTTGTTGCAACGAATGCAACAGGGTAAAAAGCTTAGGGCTAATATTGCAAACCACTTTTCAGGTTTCAATAAGGCATAAACAGGCCTTAAATTATACCTTCAAGTGCATCAAACAGGTTTGATTAAAAGTCTCCCCCTAAGATGTAGAGCAGGTTTGACTAAGGCCTTTTTGTGCCTAACATCTTTAGATATTGCAGCCCATCTCGTCTCTTCATCACAAAGAGCTGTAGATCTCTATCGAAAAACCAGCAACGAATGCCTCCAAACAACTTTCCTGGACTAGGAAATCTTATCTTCTTCCTCATAGCCAGCTCAGTTCTCTTCTCTTCCTTTCTAAACCACATCTGTCTTTTCTCATCATTTGTAAGTTCCCTTTCAGGCTCCTCACTCTCTGATTCAACATTAAAAGCATCTTTAAATGCATCGATGTCTATCAAATTCTGTTCAGCTATAGTGTATGTATCTGTGATAGGATTCTGTTGAATAATGATCTCATTTTCCTCATCTTCTTCGTCAACTAAGACCTCATCATCAGATTTCCAGTCTGTAACATCTTCTGGCACGAACTGTCCTTCTTCAAGGTCTTCAATTTCATCCTCAAAATCAAACATCACCTCTTCATCTTTAATATCCGTTAAAGCTTCAATCATCTCATGCTCAACAGTCTTTGAAGTTTCACCTTCACCTCCTTCTCTCATACCAGACTGGCTAGGCTCCCCCTGAATTAGTGCTTGCTGAGCAGTCTTGTGAGAGAGATCTGCTAGCTCACCTTCTCTTTCAGCATCGGGATCATTGCCCTCATCATCTTCTCTCCTTACTTCAGCTTCCCTGCAACTACTCTCCCCCTGAGCTTGCGGATTTTTCATTAATTGCTCTAGGAGAGTTTTCATAATCTTCATCTCAGACGCTTGATCAGCTACTGTTGTTCTCAACTCAGCATCTTCTTGATCAAGTCTGGCATTATGTGATTGCAACTCTTTCACTGCTGTTGACAGTTGAAAAATTTGGACTGTTTGGAAGTCCACCTTTCCTTTCAGCTCTGTGAACCACTGATTGTCAGTGAATTTACTTGCTGGTGATGAAGTGGAAGCGGATGTTGATGGAATGGTGGTTAGTTGAGCAGCCGGTAACACAGGCTCAGGAGCAGAAGTAGATGGAGCTACCTGCATGAATCTATGCCGCCTCGCCCGATGCCTAGGCACGAGTGGAGGTTCGTCTTCCTCTTCAAAATCTGAACCGTCATCCTCTGTAACCTGCTCGTCTTGTCATCTTTCGTCTACTGACGACTAGACTCGATCCATACCTGCCAACTCTAACAGCCGGATCAACAACCTCAACCTCTTCGATTTCCTCAGAATCAGAGTCAGACTCGGAGGCAGTCTCTGCTTGACCCTCAGCCTCAGTCTGCATTCTTTCTCCTTCTGCAGCTCCTTCAACCTGGACCTCAGTGTTGATATCCTCAGCCTCAGGTGGCTGGTATTCATCAATGTCCTTGAATATATCATGGTAGTCAGTTGGAGGCTCCAAAATCTCATGAACCAATTCTGCTGCAATATCTTGCTCAACAGCCGTTCTTTGAGCCCAAATTTCATTTAGGGTTTGTGCCCTCTGATCGAAATCTGGAGCTGAACTCAATGGTCCTGCAGCTGCCGGTGATGGACCAGCTGCAGTCGATTCGGATTGTCGGCTAGAGGATGGCCGAGCTGTCGGAACTTGTCTAGCTGGAGCTCTTTGCCTCCATCGCTGTTGCTGTTGCTGTTGTTGTTGCTGTTGTGTTTGTTGCTGCTGCGAAGCTTCACCTGCCCAGTTATCTCCCTCTGGAGGTACAAAATCTTGGTCAATAACGGCTCCAAGCAAAGGTGCCACTTGTGGCCTGACCTGCTCAGCCTTTCACGCATTATAGGACTGGCAGTCAGCAAAAATCCTTTTATCTATTATGGCCACACCATTCGTATCTGGTAGAGGTGGAAAATTTGGCAAAAAGTGACGGATGATCATCACCGCAAAGCGTGGGTACATCAAAAATCTTTCTCTGACGGGAGCGGTGATTTGTTGCAGAAACTCCCCAATGAACATCTCTGAAAAACTGAATTGCTTATTGTATACTAATGCAATCAACGCCGATTGCAACTTGGATACCATAGTATCAAACCCGGCCTTCTTCGGCGCAAAACAGACCATAATGACGTGTACCAAATAACGCCTTTGGCCAATCAAGCCACTCTTCACATAGGAAGCCTTTGTAATATCTTGGGCATATCCCATTCGCAAAAATGCCGCTTGCCTTATATGAAGTGGAAAATCTATAAAATTTGACGTAGCATAGCAGCTGAAAATACTATAGGCTGTCCCCCAACTCTTGTACATAGGACTGTAGGCGTCACGGAGCAATCAACCTGAAGATGCTCCCAAAATTGACGTACATACGGAAAAACGATCTGTAGATTATGAGTAAGGGCATACGAGACCCGCGATTGCGTCAAAAATTAGACCATGTGACGGTACGGTTGAGCTTCAGGCAATTCTCTATCCACCGACATAACCATGTTATGTTTATTATAGAAAGTCCGATCACCCATATCTACACATAGAAACAACAACCATTATTAGTAATGAAAAATAAAATGAAACTTGTTTATTTCGAATTTTTATAATTTCGAACTTACATAAGTTCGAAAACCAACACATTCGAATTTATACAAGTTTGAATTTATTTTAAAAACATTCGAATTTAAACACAGTCGAGGATTATGTTCGAACTTGACTTCGAACTTGTAGATATTTTAACAAATTCGAACTTTCTGACAAGTTCGAACATGATGAACATGTTCGAATTCGGTCATTTTCAAACTAAAATCCAAGATTTTAACCCCATTTAACATAAAAAGTAGTATAATCTAGTGCTATTGATTCTAATCGAAGTTATATGTGTTTTATTTGAATTTTCACCGGTTAAAACTTGTGATTTTCAACAACATAGTTTAATCCCAAAAACCATCAAATAAACTCGATTTTTTGCCATTACAAAGTCCTAAACTACCCAAACTTTGTATAACAATGATTATGATACCTAAGTATGTGATTAGGTTCGAGAAAAGTGTGCAAAACTTCGAGGAATAGGACAAAAATCGAATGCGATAAGTTCGAAGTAATAAGTTCGAATTCGCCGGACACAAGTTCGAAAGAGTAAAGTCGAAGGTGGGTGAATTAAATGATGCACTGTTGACCTATTTGTACCAACTACCTTCGAAATTGCCATAAATTCGAACTTCCTGACAAATTCCAAGTTTAATTCGAATTTTCTTAAACTCGAACATAATTGAAAATTTTGAAAATCCTTGAATAAAATTAAACTTTTTCGTGTAACGGAATTTTACAAACCTTGCAAAATTATTCACACCAAGCAATAGACTTTCACGCAATATTTGTTTATTCAACCAACAATGCATCCTAGTAACTTTGACCTTTTTCCTACTTAGAATAAGATTAAAAATAAAATAGAATAAAATAAAATAAAATAAAATTTGAACTAAATTTAAACTTAAGCTATTCTAAACTACTTTTAAAAATTTACAACCTAAACTAACAGAATATTTTTGCGAGAAAGTCAAAGATGGTTCAATCAGATAGCGATGTCAAACGCACTAACAGTATTACACTTTCACACTTAGGATTTTATGATTCCTTTTATTGTTTGTCGTGATATACATTCCAAGTCGATTGTCGGTATGATTTTCCCTTTAAACATTTTACACTTTGGAATATCCCTTGGCCTTTTTATTTATCAAGAAACTACCTTACGTGTCCCATACTTAGACATACTTCTATGATCAAGGCATACACATAATGATTCTAACTTTTCGGTATTGCAAATTTTCTTTAAAAGGCAAACATCTGACACAGTTTTGTATTTACATACAACAGAGTGTCTTAGTTTGTCTTAAAGTTTATTTTAAGCTAGCAAGACAACGGTGACAGGTCTGTACTTACGTACAACAAAGCAACTTATCTTGCTAACCCGAGTCAAACCAAAGGCAACAGGTCTGTACTTACGTACAACAAAGTGACTTGTTTTGACTCTCTCATTTCTATCTAAAATTTTCTTTTCTTTTAATTTCTTTAAGATGCATTTGATGTGGCTATACATCCCTCAGAAAATTTGCATACCTCATTTAGAATCAATGTTTGTATGTCTTTAACATAGAAATTAAGACCATTTGGTCATACAACTAAGTTAGTTACACAAATGACTTTTTCTTGAATATTTTATTAGCTTTTGAGATTCCTTTGTGTATTATGTCTACCAACACATCAGCAGGGAATTGTACAACACTTAGAATTTAAGGTGCATTATGTGTGAAAGTTTAACACTTAGAGATTGTATTGACTGTGCTAATTTTCGTCACTTTGAACCTATGTCTCTAAGACTTAACTCTATTTTCGAATATTCTCTTTTTTTTAGCTTTTTATTGTTTTCTCTCTTTTTTCTTTTATTTTTCATATTTAAGATAAGCAAATAAAGTAACCTACTAACTTACTATAAAAGGAAACAACTCAAAGCGTGAATTATCAAAAGCTTTAATGAATAAATCAGCATTGTTATCTTCTGTTGCCACTTTTACCGGTTTTATCAAGTTCTTTTCAGCACAATCACGTATAAAATGATGTCTTATGTCTATGTGCTTTGTATACTGTGTTTAACTAGATTGTTAGTTATAGCAATAGTAGATTGGTTATCTATCCTAATGGGAGTATGAGTGTATGTCAAACCGTAGTCCCGCAATTGTTGTTGTATCCACGAAACCTGTGAACAACAACTACCAGCAGCTACATATTCGGCCTCGCACGTTGACACAGCTACCGAAGTCTGTTTCTTGCATTCCCAGAATACGAGTCTCCCTCCAAGGAACTGACAACCTCCAGTTGTTGACTTCCGGTTCAAGCTGCAACCTCCATAGTCTGAATCCGTGAACGCTTCCAATTCCAGATCACGATCAGCGTGATACCAAAGTCCCACCTTCGGTTTTGACTTGAGGTATCTCAGAATCTGCTTCACAGCTTTCATATGCATTTCTTCCGGATTGGCTTGAAACCTAGCACAAATATATACAGCAAACATAATGTCAGGTCTAGAAGCAGTTAAATACATAAGTGATCCGATCATGGCCCGATATAGAGTCGGATCCACATCAGTATCACTTTCTGTACCCGGCCCGAAAGAAGTTCAACTCTCCAAAAGCACTCATCTCAAACTTTGACTTCATTCCCTTCTCAAAATCTTTGCACATCTGCTCGTCTGATGACCCGAAAATAATGTCATCCACGTACACTTGTACCAAGATAAAATTTTCACCCTTTCTCTTCACGAACAATGTACTATCAATTCTCCCTCTTTGAAACCCGTTGTCCAAAAGATGAGTTGATAGTGTCTCATACCATGCCATGGGTGCCTGATGCAATCCATACAGATCCTTATCAAGACGATACACTCTGTCTGGATACTTTGGATCTGTAAACCCGGGCGGTTGATCAACCTACACCAGCTCCTTCACCTTTCCATATAGAAAGGCACTCTTTACATCAAGTTGATAGACCTTAAATCCTTTGAAAGATGCAAAGGCCAGAAACAAGCGGATTGTCTCAAGCCTTGCCACTGGCGCAAACACCTCGTTGTAATTGATTCCCTCTTCTTGATTTAAACCCTTTACGTCAAGTCTTGCCTTATTACGAGTGAGAATACCCCGATCATCTCTTTTGCACTTAATAACCCACTTGGTTCCTATTGCAACTTCTCCTCGAGGTAACGACACTAACTTCCACACTTCAAGCTTTCTGAATTGTGACAGCTCTTCTTGCATCGCTTCAACCAAAGAGTTTTCTTTTAGTGCCATTTGCACATTCTTCGGCTCTACTTGTGAGATAAAACACGAATAAAGGAAAGTGTGAAAAGCCTCGGAGTCATTAATCATCGAGAACAGCACTGTGTTGTTATTCAAACTACTCCTAGTTCTCACACCAGCATTCGGATTTCCTATGATGCTGTCAACCAGATGATCCTTATTTATTCTAGATGTTTCAATCTCATCAACCCTTAGATTATCTCCTAAGTTTGACCCTATTTCTCCTAACGGGGAACGACTTCAGACACTACATTCTCTTCCTCATGATCACTATCCTTGAAGTTAGAATCAGTAGTCTGATTCTCGTTTGTAGGTAACTTAGAATCATTCTCTGCTGGAGACCCATCTTCTGTAGTAATAGGCTCAGAACTTGATTGAACGCTCGTCTTTGGAAAACCGTGACTTTCGTCATTCAGATTTAATGACGATAAGTCATGCTCAATTGTACCTGCATTTCCTACCAAAGGAATGTTAAATGACTCAAACAATTTGTCAAAAACAAATAACCATTCCGGACCAGTCTGGGGTTCATGTGTATAACGTGTTACATCAATGTTATACACAATCTCTACCGTACCGCTCGATTTGATAAAAACCCTTTTGTTTGGTGAGTTAGGCACATAACCTAGGAAATAACCTTCATCAGCCTTTTCACCAAACTTAGGTTGATGTTTTGTTTTCATTAATGTAAACGGTACCCCAAACGGTTCGAAGCGAGTTAAATTTGGTGGTCTTTTATTCAGAACTTCATAACAGGTTTTATTTAGTGATTTGACAGTAAGGACCCGATTTAAAACATGACAAGCGGTATTCACTGCCTCCCCCTGAAACATGGTAGGAAGCTTTGAATACGTGAGCATCGTCCTTGCTGCCTCAATCAAGGTCATGTTTTTCCGTTAAGCCACCCCACTCTGTTGTGGCTCATATGGTGCACTAAATTGATGCACTATGCCTTTAGATAGGCAATATACACCAATTACTGTGTTTTTAAACTCTGTTCCATTATCACTCCTGATACGTTTTACCCTCGTCCCATAGGAGTTTTCGACTTGGTCTAAGAACCCAATCAACTTTGCAGCTGTCTCGTCCTTCGTACCTAAAAAGAAAACCCATGAAAATCGTGAGTAATCATTAGTGATAACTAAAGAGTACCAACTACCACCTATACTCCTTTTGTTGATAGGTCCGAATAGGTCCATATGCAACAAATCGAAAGTGGAAGCTATAGAGTTCTGAGTTTTTGACTTGTGTGACTTCTTGTGTTGTTTGCCTTTCTTGCACGGTACACACTTGTCTTCAAACTGAAAACTTTTCATCTGCACACCTTGCACCAGTCCATGTTTAGTGATATAGTTCATTTATCTCAGGTGCAAGTGTGACATGCGTCTGTGCCATAAGACTAATTCGGTCTCTGAAGCTTTGGACAATAGACATATCGTTCCCGTCTTGAATCTGAGATGTTCATGTCTAGCGTCTACAAATCGTTCTTCCTTGGGGCTCTCATCAGAATCCACCGTTCAGGTATTTTGAATCCCGGATTCAGCACTAACGCTTCAGTATCAGTAAAAAGAATTGAATTCTTCTTATCATAGATCTGAGGGACACTAATGAGATTATGAGCAAGTCTATCAACGTGATATACTTGATCAAGTGTGATAGTCCCATTAGTGATCACTCCTGTTCCAGTTATATTTCCTCCCTTGTTCCCAGCGAATGATACAAAACCCTTGTTCCCTCCCTTGAAGTCTGTGAGTAGACTTCTTTCCCCAGTCATGTGCCTAGAGCAACCACTGTTGACAAACCACTTGTTGTTAAGACCTATAGTTAACACCTACACATGAAAGAAAACAAGTTAGTTATCACGGGTAACCCAAGCCATTACTGACTTGGTAATACCGTTCTCATCCACATACTTGAACTCCTTTAAAACCCATCTCTCCTTTCAGGTGACTTGGGTGGTTGATTGAGAACCTGTTGTGGTGCAGAGTTATTTAAATTCACTCTTGGCCTTTGTTTAGGCAATTGCTGTGGAGCCCTCGAATAATTTCTATTATAGGGCACTTCAGATTGATATCCCTGGGCTCTACCTGGTGTCTGATGTCTTACAGGAGTGTGAGACCTAACCGGAGTTTAAGCTCGTCTAGGTGTTGTACTCCTATAAACTAGTTGAGCTCCTGACCTAGATTGATTAGGGACTCTATTCGGTGAATTAGTCCTAACCACTTCATTTGGTTTAACTGACACAGATGTTTGTCTAACAGCAGTCTTTGGTGTGGCATGCACAATCTTCTTAGTGTTTTGAGAACCACTTGTGCTTGCTACACTTGGTGAGGGTTTATGTTGTTCAGGCTTTCCAACATTAGGTGTAGATTCTATCTTCCTATATGGACAGCTAGACGCAACATGTCCCCTTTCATGAAATCTAAAACAAGACATTTTATCAATAGACATCTTATGAGTGCCCTTTGACTTTGGTGTCTCACTAGTGTCATGTTCTTTTTTTCTCAACTACAGTGACTATGTCTTCTTTCTGATTATCAAAGTCAGGTCTAGCTTCTCCTATAATTTTATCACTAGAAGACTGCACAAATTTGACTTTCTTAATCGTGGCAGTGTTATTAGTCACGTTAGTTGCTTTATCCTTATCAGATTCAGATAGAATTTCAGCTGCTACCTCTGACTCAACTGGTTTATCAGTTTTATCCTGAGGCTGAGGCACATAGTTATCGTTAAAAGGTGGAGGACTCTCTTTATAACCTAAACCTACTAATTTTTTAGATTGACGCTGTGCATCTAAGATTTTACCTAGATTCAGTGAAGAGTTCCTAAATTTTTCTAACTTACTATTTACCTCTGCAACATTAACCTTTGCTTCAGCTAGCTCTACCTCTTTAATAGTTAGTTCTTTGGTTAAAGCCTCAACATGCTCATACATCAGTTCTATCCTGACACACTGCTCACTTAATTTGTCTTTAGAACTATTACATCTTGAGCATCTGCTTTCAGCTTATTCCTAATATCTGCTTTGATATCTAGGAGGCTAGCATTATCTGATTTTAAGGATTCAATTTTAGCAGTTAAATTACTATGTGTTTCTAGCACTAAATTTAATCTATCATTAGAATTAGCACATAAAACGCATAAATCACAGAATGTAGAAAAGTTCAGTATTACCTTTGTATGATCAGATTCCACGTTAGCCATCTGCATGGCAAACTCTAGAACGGTCTGATTGTCTGACTTCTCCACTAACACAAGACTTGTATCATTCTGTTCTCTGTCCTCTGTTACTTCCTCTATTCCGACATCCTCAGTATCCGTTACTTCAGCCATGAAGGCTCTAGCATTAGACTCTGGATGTGAACTCCAACCATAAGTCCCATCAAGCTGTCTGTCTGATGATACGTTGGTTAACAGGCCAGTGATGTTCGCTTGATTACCCAAACTACCAGGCTAATATCTCCCCTGAGATTGATACTAATAGTTTTCAACCTTGGGTCTTTGACACTCTCGAGCAAAATGTCCTAACCCCTGGCAGTTATAGCATTTAACTTTGGATTTGTCGAATCCAATCTTATTGTTGCTAACGTTCAGATTTCTGCCTGTTCGTTTTATGGATCTCTTGACCCTCTGAGTCACCATGGCCAGTTGCCATTGAAGATCCATTTCTTCCAAATCATCAGGATCCACCTGATCATAGTCCTCTTCCCATAACGCAGGACCGTTGATTTTTCCTTGTACACAATTTTCGTATGCTGCAACAAACGAAGCCAAAAGATTCAGATGAGATTCGGCTGATTGTGCACTCATAGGCATCTTTGTGTACTGTTGAGAAGTAGATGCTGATTGAGTCGGTTTCTCTTCCGGTTTGGAATACCCTAAGAAAGCTCGACTGCTTGTGTCTTCTACGTCCACTGGAATAGACGATTCGCCCGTGTAGCATGCTGTAGCTGTTTTCAGTTCACTCGCGGCCGAAGGTTTGGACTTTCGAAAATACATGTCTGGATCTTGGACTTGGTCATATTCCCGTTCCTTCTTGAGTAACTGAAAGTTGTAAGCCCTTAGCGTTCCAATGACTCCTTCGAGAGTAAGAGTTTCGAATTTTTCTTCATCATGCTTTATGAGCGCTACGTACATCTCCCATTGCGCTGGTAAAGCATCAAGAAGTTTCTCAATCTTTTCAAGTTCACGATACTCGACATCGTGATTATCTAACTCTGTCAATAAGTGGTAGAACCTTGTGATAGTCTCATCCAGCATTTCGTTTTTCAATGCCTACAAAATTGTGAACTGCTGCTTAAGCATCTCGGTCCTTCCTTTTCTAACCCTCGGATTTCCCTCGAACCGTTTTTCGAGTGCATCCCACAACTCTTTAGCTGTACGATGATTCCTAAATGTGTGTAGAATCTCCTGAGGTAATGCCATGTGAATGACAGAAAATGGTCTGTTCTCAGTCTCATATAGTTTCTTGTCATCATCCTTCATATTCTGATATGTTAGGACTCTCTGACGACCCTCAAACACTTGAGTAGGCGGAATGTATCCCTCATCGATACATATCCACATCCGCATGTCATTGAAACGAGCGAAATCGGCAAATCTATCCTTCCACCAGTAGTAGTCTTCCAATCTCATCAGCTTTAGTGGAGAATTCACCTTACCAACCTCGTGATCCATTTCGATAAACTTTTGCAAACTTGTCATTCTTTCTAAACTTTTTGAATTAGAACTTAATTAATTTAATTTGAAATTAATTTAAATCAACCCCTTCGAACTTAAGTAAGTTCGAATTTGATTAATATTAAATTCGTTTGAAATTAAATTCGAATTTCAATAAGTTCGAATCCAAAAAAATCGAAATTCTGACAAGTTCGAGGTTCCTGACAAGTTCGAATATCTGACAAATTCGAATGCTAGCAAATTCGTATATTATCCAAATTTGTATGAAACACTAAAATAAATTCGAGAGGAGCGTATATTCTGACAAATTCGAATTTCTTACAAATTCGAACAAACCCTAATACCCCTTATGTTCGAGCGCCGTAAGTTCGAAAAACGACCAAAAGTTCGATTTTTTCAACTTATCAGTTTAAACCAAAGTTTTTAGGATTAAAAACTACGATTTCGACCAAAATGATGAACTAATATGAATTTTTCTCCGTTATCTTGCTTGTATAACTCAAAAAACCAATAGAAAATGTGATTTTTCCCGTCCAAAACGCCAAGAAACCACGGATGTTGTTTATGAACACAAAGAACACCAAGAACACCCTTTTTTCTCTGATACAACTTGTAAGGTGGCCTCCTACGGATCCTATCTTGACGCGACGCCGTCGAACGAGTGTGGAATCCTTGTTAGCGATTTGACGGAAAGACCACGCACACGAAACACCGAGACACACACGATGATAGACGAACACTAGAATGCCCCGACACATGATTCTCTCACAGAACAAAACACACAATCTCCTTGCAAGTTCGAGATCGCATCTGCGTTAATCTCTTATCGAATTCTGCAAAAGTTTTTAATTAAAACGAATTAACACCTAATTATATCACCTGGTTCGAACATGCCCAGGACAAGTTCGACTAAGCCCAAGGCCTTTCGAACTTGTCCTCCATAAGTTCGAACCAGTTACTTTTAACTTATGTTTGAACTTATTGTTTGAACTTATCTTTGAACTTATGTATGAACTTATTGTAACACATCATTTACAGCAAGTTCAAACATACATGTAATCAATATCAAACATATATTATCATACATATAACAAACATATATCAAACACGTAACAATGTGCAATTACTAACAAATTGACTATTTCAAAATATTGACTATATTTAGAATGCTATCGTCACACAGGATGCACTAACATAATTATGTATTTCCAATTTTCTGTAATGTACTAATTACTTTGAGATCAGTGATTTATTATGTGTGGTGTGTAATCCTGGGTGATGTAATTCTAGTTATTGTGGCAAGGGTGTCACATTGAAGTCAAAACTATCTGTTCTTTCAAAATGATTAAAGTCTTTAAACGTGGAAAACTTAGTAAACGAGAGAAAGTTTAAAATGATTGAAAAGGAAAAAATAGATTTTGTACTCACGGATCAAAACCCTTGATGATGAATTTCTAAAACGGGTTGAGACTGCACAAACTATTCATCTGAATCAACGAAAAGAAACTAGGTTTTATCATTCCAAAGAAGGAATCAGTTTTAAAAATCCTAAGTTATTGAAAAAGGCTCAATCGGTTCTACCTATGTTATTTGATAGAAGGTATATTGGATACAGGTATCAGGCCTTCTTTCTTTTACATATGAAAAGTTAAATGAATGTTATCCTTACAGAGTACCCACTCTTGAAGATGATTTCTTCATTAGCTATTCATCAACAGAATTGAAAGCCAAACCGGTTAAACCAATACATCATCCTTATATTCCTACAACTGTTCTTCTACATAAAATCAAAGTTTTAGAATAGGAGTTAAGGAAAGCTCGTGAGAAAGCCTTTGCCTATCAAGGAGCTCTTCTCACAAGTGAGGAATATTTGGAAAAGCAAATTTTTGAACATAGTGTAGACTGTAGAATTAACCATTTACAAAGAATAGTTTAACACCGTTTCAAAAAGGTTAAGTTGTCACTTACGAGATTAAAAAATGCTCCTCCTATCAGTGTCCTAAATACATCTCCTGACAAAGGTAAAACCATAATTGAAGTTTCTTCAAACTATTCCAAAGGTGAGTGTTCTAAATCTTCAAAAACTAAGGTTTCCAGAAAGACTAAGAGTAAATCAAAGTCTTCAAAGATACCCACTCAATAAGGAAATCTCTGTAAATCCAAGCCTTCCAAAAGAACTGACTCGACTTGTTTTGTACCTATAGATCATATAAGAAGGGTTCCCAAAACGACCATGCAAGACTTTTCTAGTTTTTTTTTTTTTTTTTTTGTGAAAAAGGCTGTAATGCCAAGTGTGTTTGTTTCTAGTGATAGGGTGAATGTAATCTCAGAAAACAATGAATGTACTGTAACGTATTCGACATCATGTTTGAAATATTCATTTGCAGAACTGTTTACTTTATGTCCTACTCGGTTTAGACGTCAAGTACTAGAAATGAATAAATATGTGTCATATCCAGAAAAACGAATTCGTAAAAATAAAACTAAAAACAGCGCATCGTTGGCCTCATCAAAGTCTGAATCATGTATTTTGCCTAGGCTTACACCAAAGGAAAATACAACACAAGTTTCAAAAACTCCCAAGCCAAAGGTAATTTCACCGCCTAAGGTTTCAGAGCCAGTTGGATCCAAATACAAATGGCTTCCAAAAGGTTCTGCATCTGGACCACACAAAACTGCTATATGTGTTCCTAAAACTGTGAATTTGATATACGCATTTGGAACTCCTAACAAAAATGGACCCATCCTATAATTGGTACCCAATATTGTGCGACTTAATTCAAATGGTTCTTGGTTACTTCAGATCAAGACCCGCACCTTAAAGAAATGGCTTCTAGTCAACTCAGACTAGAAGTCGTCCTTTCGTGAATCGGTTTATGGGCAACTTTGTACAAAAACTGATATGTTTGGCTCATGTGCACACTGTTTAGGACCCGTTCTTAACGTAACATGTTTTCAGAACAATTCAGTTCTGAACACGGTTTGCATGTCGCTTTAATAAGCCATGGATTTATTTCATATGCCTGATATTTGATTCAAAAAGTCATCATCGTAACACAATTTATATCATTGGCAAAATCCATTTGGTATATGGATTTTGGTTGCTCCAAGCACATGACTGGGAGAAAGAGTTGTTGTCCAACATAGTATAACAATACTATTGAATAGTTAGGTTCGGAAATGACAACCACACTCAGATAAAGGGATACGGTCATCCGGTTCTAAAGAATCGAATCATCAAGGACGTTGACTATGTCGAAGGGTTATCTGATAACCTATTTAGCATAGGCTAACTTTGTGACAAAGGACTAGAAGCAACGTTTAGGGCTAAAAGTTGCAGTGTCAAGAGCGGAGACGGAAATGAAATCTTAATTGGTTCCTAAAACTAAAACCTTTACAACATAGATGTTGCCAAGCTAATGGACAAGGATAGTGTTTGCTAGTTATCTGAAGCCTCTTCAAAGGACTCATTGTTATGGCATAGGAGACTATCTCAATTGATCTTCGAAAACCTAAACAAGCTGGCTTCAAGAAATTGGTTAAGGGACTCCCAGAACATCGATATGAAAAAGATCATCTATATGGAGCATGTGAGGAAATGAAAGATGAAGAGATAATCTCACAAATCAAAGCCCAGACCATCAACGAAAAGAGTCTTGGAGCTGCTGCATATGGATTTATGCGGTCCTATGCGAACTCAAAGCATAAACGGGATACGGTATGTGTTGGTTATCGTTGACGACTATTCACGACATACCTAGGTTAAGTTCCTGCGATCCAAGGATGAGACAGCCTAAAAAAATCACCGACTTCATCAAGAGTGTGGTAACCTAACAGCAGCTTTCAGTTCCATCAATCCGATCAGACAACGACACATAAATCAAGAACTCGATAGTAGAAAGTTTCCAGCGATCCAAAGGCATCCATCATCAATTCTTAGACGCATGAACACCTCAACAGAATGGTACCATTGAATGATGAAACCGTACCCTTGTTATGGCTACTCGCACCATGCTAAACTACTAGAATTTACCACCATTCTTGTGGGCTGAAGCCGTGTCCAGAGCTTGCTACACGCAAAACCGCTCAATCATCCATAAGCATTTTAAAAAAACTACCTACCAACTCTATCGGAATAAAGTTCCTTATATCAAATACTTATTAATTTTTGCTTGCAGGTGCTATGTGCTTAATGACAAGGGCAACCTCGAAAAATTCAACGAGAAAGCAGACGAAGTGATCTTTATTGGATACTCATCCAATTCAAAGGCATATCACATCTTTAACACTTACACCAGAACAGTCAACGAGAGTGTGAACATCACATTCGATTAATTGGCTAAAATGGCTCCGGAAGTTGACCAATCAGGACCTCACATTACTCAAATGCCTGGAGACTCTTCAAAACCTACCTATTTTTTTCATCTGATTTATTAAATTTATTTGAGCCTTTTTATACTAGATTTTTTGGTCCTAATGTTAATTCTTCTTCTGTTTCAACTTCTATTGTTAATACATTTTCATCAGATTCAACTATTCGTCCACCTCCATTGGATTCACCAGCTCATACAACAACCTCTACACCTCTACCCTCTTCACTACCTTCCACATCATCCACAGACTTCCCACCAGTTGAAACTACTCCCATAATACCCTCCAATACAATATCGAACATTATCCCTTTAAAAGATCCTCCAGAATCTGAACCGGAACCAGTTGTGCCATCGCTCAATACCATCGATCAGAACACATCATTCATCCCCACACTAACCACTGAGTTTCACTCACGTTCACCCCTGCCACACGAAACAAAATGGACCCATAATCACCCAACTGAACAAATCATTGGTGATATATCCATTAGGGTTCAAAGTCGAAGGGCATCTGCTAATAAATGTCTCTTTGCGTCATTCGTTAATATGATTGAGCCAGATCGTGTGGAAGAAGCCTTGAAAGACCCCGACTAGATAGTAGCAATGCAAGAACAGATCAACCAATTTGTACAACTATGAGTATGACGGTTAGTTCCCAAACCAAAATGCAGAGCTATAATCGGGACCAAATGGATAATTAAGAACGAACGAAATGAAAACGACATTGTTGTAAGAAAGAAGGCGAGACTAATTGTCACAGGCTACCGACGACTAGAAGGCATTGATTATGACGAGACCTTCGCTCCAATTGCACGAACTGAAGCTATCAGAATCTTCTTGACATATGCGGCACATAAAGATTTCAGAGTGTACCAGATGGACGTCAAGACCGCTTTCTTAAACGGTGAACTAAACGAGGAGGTGTATGTTGAACAACCACAAGGTCTCATTGATGCACACAAAAAGTGAAGGCCCACATATAATGCCAGTCCAAATTTGTGTAGATGATATTATATTTGGATCTAATGACCCTAAGTTTTGTAAGTAATTTTCATCCCTAATGGAGTCCAGGTTTGTGAGCAAGTCGAAATATACTCTTGACATTCTCAAGAAGTATAAGTTTGACTCTTGCATGGCTATCGCAACTCCCATGGCTTCAAACTGTAAGTTGGATATTGTTCCTGCTGGGAAAAGTGTCGATAACACAACTTACAGAGAGATGATTGGTTCCTAATTCTACCTTACGGCTAGTAGACCGGATATAATGTTTTCTACATGTCTTCGTGCTTGCTTTCAGGCCGACCCAAAAGAATCACATCTTACTGCGGTTAAACGCATATTTCGTTATCTTAAGGGTACACCTGATCTTGGTCTATGGTATCCAAATGGAACCAATTTCGATCTTACCGCCTTTTCGGAAGCTGATTTTGTAGGTTGCAGAGTAGACAGAAAAAGCACATCAGGTAGAATTCAGTTTTTGGGTGACAGACTAGTAAGTTGCTTTTTCGAAAAGCAGTACTGTGTATCCACATCCGCTGCCGAAGCTGAGTATGTAGCAACCGCAAGCTATTACTCTCAGGTGCTATGGATGAGAACTCAGTTACATGATTATGGGTTTTATTCACCAACATCCCGATATACTATGATTCCCGAAGTGCAATTGCTATATGTTGCAATCCCGTGCAGCACTCAAGAACAAAACACATAGATATTAGGTACCATTTCATTAAAGACCACATTGAAAAGGGGACAATAGAACTGTATTTTGTAGGCACAAAATTTCCATCTTGCTAATATATTTACGAAGGCTCTAGACGAACCTCATTTTCAGTTCTTAGTATCTCAAATTGGCATGTTAAATCCCCCCTCTAGTTGACTATCAGATATTATTTAAATAATTATATTTCAAACATTTATCATAATTGTTTGAAATTCCTTTATTTAGAAATTATCTGGTACTTCAATTTAAAGGAAGTATCACAAAATTAGTATCTGTTTATCTATGTATGTCATAAATGTTGGTGAACCTGACGGTTGATATGTGATATGTTCATCATTGATTGGGAAGTTTCAATATCAAAGTTTGTCAGAATTTCAAAATTCTATAGGGGTTCAGGGTTCAATCTAAAGGGGGTAGTTGTCTTTTTGAGGGGGCATAAAAGATGCAATGTGTTTTCAACCTTGCTAGTCTATTTTAGTTTATCTTATTTTATTCTAATTTATTATATTTTCTTGTTAGTGTCTTACTTTGAAAGATATTTGAAACACAAAAAGATTTTATCTAATTTTTGTTTATTTGCAAAAAGTCCAGGAAAATTCAAAAAGATTTTTAATTTCATTTCCCTTATGTTTTATTTTTTCTTCTATTTTATGCTTAGTTATATTATATAATGAAAAACACATTTTAGATTCTGATCAAATTCATTTTGTTTTAATTACTGACTAGTTTATAACCCACGTAATACGTGGATATTTTGAATAAAATTTATTTATATGAAATTTTTATAAGTAAAAATAAATTACTATAATTATGTAAATAATGTAAATTAAAACTTTATTTTTAATTTAATATATTTTAATTTATATAAATTAAGATTTTAGTTTATACATAATATAATACTTATATATTTTACTGCAAATTAATATTTATAAAATAAAAATAATAGAGTTATTTATCTTTTTAAAAAGAACAATTGTAATTATCTTTTATTATTTATAGATAGATTAAAAATGATAGAATGCATTTATCTTTTTAAAAATGGTAAATCGTATGTATCTTTTATTTTTTTTATAATAATAAGTTGCATTAATCTCATATGTTGAAATGTGAAGGTGACACGTGACATTTGGATTATAAGTGATTTTTTAATACCAAAAATAAATCATATTTGTAAGGTAATAAATTTATAAGTTTTAATTAAAATTTAATCAAAATATCAATTTTTTTTATCTTAAAAGTAAATTTAGAATAATATTAGAATGTTTAAAAATATTTCTTTTTTTAAATTACATGGATTAAATATGAAAGTGTTTCAATTAGATTTCATATTTTCTTTTAATAATGAATCTGTAAAATTAGAAATCTAATTATGAAAAAAAATCGAAAATCATAAACTTAGAGAGATGATGTAGTGATACGTGACATGAGATGTTTTTATTTTATTAATATATATAGATTAGATTATTATGTATACTATTTATATCAATTCATATTTTCATTCAGATTTTTTAAAATTGAAAAAAAAAGAATTGATAAATTATTATAAATGCTACGAATAAGTAATTTTAATAGAAAATTTAAGAAAAAAAAGTAGATTTTAAATTTTATAAATTAGTTAAAATTTTAAAACCAATACTTTTGTAGAATATTTATGAATGAAAACATATGAAATATATGAAGGAATAATTGTATCTAATTTGTCAACATTTTAAACTTAATTAATATGATTTAACTAAAACAATCATGTTATATTAATAAATAAATATTTGTTTCAAGATATTAATTATACAAAATTATTTCAATTAAATTATGCATGTTTCAAAGTTAAAGACAATATATATTTTAGTTATTAGCAACATATTGGTTAATTGCTTTTAACATAATAAATGGAAGTGATTAATGTAAGGAATTAAATTAGGAAAGAGAGATAAAAAGTTATTTATATATATTTTTAATTAATTAAATTTATTATGCATAATTCTAAATTAGGAAAAAGAGCGGGAAAATTAAAAAGTAATTCGTTGAGAGGATGCCATGTGGCAATGTGATGTTCTCATTTATTATAATACTAGATTAATACACATATATTACATGGATTGATATAAAAGATTTGTTATAAATTAAATATTAATAAATAAGTCGATCCCTTAAAAACCTTCAAAAAAATTTAAAATTTAAGATACAATAAAAACCAATAAAAAGATGGCATACATGCAAAATCATTGAGTCAATGGTAAAAAATGATGAATATTAATTGTAGTTTGAATTATTATTTTATTGATTTTTAAAAAACCAATAAGTTTAAAAACCAATAAGTGGGACATTTAAACATGAAGTTTATTATTTTATTGATTTTTAAAAAAATTTATTTTAGCTTGTTAATCTTGAAAATTTTTGATGAGTATTAATTGTAGTTTGAATTATTTTAGGTAACAAAAATAATAAGTTTCAACAATAAAATTTAAATTAAATCAATAAATGATAAAAATGTTACTTAAATTAATGTTAATTTTTTATTTATGGAAAAAGAGCGGGAAAATGAAAAAGTGAGGTATTAGAAAGGTGACACGTGGCAGAAATTGTTCTCAATTATTATAATATATAGATAATTTTTCATTTTTATTTATAAGCCCACGGTGTGCATTTAATTTTAAGGCCAATTGTTTCTTAATTTTTCACGCCAAAGTTTTTCTTAGATGTTAAGGCCCATATTTTTAGATTTTCCGGCCCAACCTTTTTCCAAAACCACACGGGTATTGGGCTGACCCGTGCCCGACCCTTCTCTATAAAACTGTAGCTTTCTTCTTCCCTAAACCTTCTTCTTCGACGCTGCTACCACCGCTAAAAACCGCCATTCTTGCACATAAAACACTCAAAAAACCTCCATTTGGACTCGTTTTTCTCACAATTTCTTGCTTATTCCTTCTAATCGCATACCATGTAACACTTTCCTTCATTTATTTTCCAGTTTAACAAGCATTTCATCATGTTTCCAATTTTAGATATTTTCGAGGGTTATCCCTATGTTCTTTCCCTTTTTAGGTTATTAGATCATGTTTTTAAGTGTTATAGTAGTTAGGAAAAGTGTTAGTTATCATTTGTAGTGTTAGGATCCGCATTTTTAAGCATTTTAGTGCATGTGCCACTGTAGACGTTTGCATGTGCATAAACACATTAACTGTTGTGCGTTCTGAGTATAACTTTTGGTGCACCCGATGTTTCGCATGACACATGAATTTCAAATCAAATGCATAAAATAATAGTAATTGTCTACCATAGACACATCCGAATATCGGGTCCATCCGAAATTTGGACCATCTACACTTAGGTCTCTCATCAACCGTCTAAGTATATGCCATGGACCCATCCGAACTTCAGACCCCCCTGAACTTTGGTTGTTCATATTTGCCTAAGTGTATGCCATGGACCCATCCGAACTTCGGGTCCATCTGAAATTCAGACCATCTGAAATTCGGATTGTTCATTTTTGCCTAACTATATGTCAAGGACCCATTCGAACTTCGTTCCAAACTGAATCTCCGGTCCATCCAAACTTCGGGCCTCAAACCCAAGTTCAACACCTAGTATTTTTGTAATTTTCTCATTAATATAAAAATTCACCAAAAACAAAATAAGTTCCTAAGTCCTTGCACCATTGCTTCTAGTTAGCAATAAGTGTTTGAGTGAACACATGTATTCTCACATTGGTGTCTTAACGATCGACTTTGGATTTCCTTCACTAGAATTTTCTTTTTAGGGATGAAAATTCTGATGCTTTAAACATAATAGATGGGTTATATTTCCCACTTATTCCAGACTATATCACAATGTCTTACTTACTTAAACAAGTCTTCTAAACTAACCATTTTGCATTAATACAGGTTTCATGGAGCAACCAATCTCTCTAACCATTCCCCACCCTCCTATCCATCACAACAACCAACAGCTGCCAGAATCAACCCTCATTCACCCAACCCATTACACCAAATTCACCCTGAACAACTGGCTGCTTGACCTGTCACTTCTACTTGACGAAGCCGAGGATATCACCTTTTATATCCTCAAAGGACATGTCATCTTCTATTCCCTCACCACCGCCATCGACGTACCAAGTATTTACCTACAACATTTTTGTTTCCATCTCAAATACCTCAACAAGGAAATCCCTGATTTAGTCACCAAAATCGACTCCGGTTTTATCTGCCTCACCCTTGTACCCATCAGTCACATTCTAAGCCTACCAACAGAACATTACTCACTTAAAAAATACACCTTTGCCCCCATACCCAAATCAGATTAAACACTCCAAGAAGTCCAATCACTTGGTTATGACAGTGTTCTTTCAAAGCCGTCTGATTTCAAGACCAAGCAACTACAGTCACATTGGCGGGTATTCTTTGATATCATCAACAAATGTTTCACCGGGAAACATTCTGCCCACGACTCCGCCTTCATTCATGTTCCTGCGATGTTCACTGCATTTGCTCACAACCGCCATTTTGACTACGCATAGTTCATTTTTGATGAACTCAAAGGAGCAGTCCAAGACAAGGGGATAAAGATAGAAAGAAAATATATCCCCTTCCAACGGGTTCTCCAACTGTTTATACAATATGCAATGGACAACGATGACGAAATTAGTGAAAGACCCGAGGTCAATGTTTATAAAACTTTTGTGCTACAACGATTCAAGCTCCAAAAGGAACTTCCTCGGGTGCCAGTGATGGAAATCCCACAGTCTCTTCTTAGATTGGCAAACTGGAGTTTGGAGAGGTTCTTATAGGGCGTTGACCCAGAAGAGACTCTGTCAGAACCGACAGAGTCATCCACTTCTGAAAGTGAGGAGACTGTGAGTGAGGAAGAGGAAGATGAGGCAGATAATGAGAATATTTTGGGGTCAGGTGAGTGGGAGTTGAGTGTGGATAGGGAGGGAGCGGGTGGTGAGAGACCAGAGATGGGAGATTCGGAACGAACCGTCTCTGATGTCACACCCCGTTACCCCGGTTGGAAACAAAGCGCGATGTCGCGGAAGCGTAACCATAATCAAGTGAACGACCACTATATGGAAGTTTTCAAAAATACATCGATTTGACTTCAAATATAAATATTGTGGTACATAACAGACATTAAGCGTATGTAGTTTGCAAATTAAAGAGATTTAAATACATAATTAAATTGACCAAATTAATGCAAATAAATCTCCGAGAGTTTGAAAATTAATGTGACGCCATATGTACGGAAGCCTTCAAATTACTTCCGGTGCAGTGCACTTGCCATAATTTCCTGAAATACAAGCTAAAATACGTCAACAAAATTGTTGGTGAGCTCAAAGGTTTACATGTAAATATGACTTGTATGGACATCAACAGTTCAGTTTAAATTTATGAAATCATAAATTCCATGTTATGTATCACAAAAAAACCATCATGCAACCGAAACTTAATTATGAGTTTGCCCTGTGCAGTATTGTCGTACGTAATACCATAACGTTAAATATATATGCACTTTGATGTTAGCCGGTAAGACTAACCCGAATGGGGGACATGACTCCTGATAGATCTATCCACAATATATTCACACTTACAAATAAATGTAACTAACAGTTCATGATTTGAGGGCTGACGGAACCACATGTGTAATACATAATAGAAATGAAGTAGTTTCTGTGTCCATATGAAAACATAGCATGTATTTCAACCCCAAAACATAACTGTGTGAAAATAGGGGCTATGAAGACTCACCGAGCGTGTGATGGCAAAATATGCGCGTAAAATGCAAGTTTGCATTGATTGATGGGTGATGAACCGGATGTGATTAAGCAAGCCTTAAATGATATAAGGGACTTACATATCTCCCATATATGATAATATGTATATAAAGGTTTTTATGTCTTAAAGCACCCAACATTACATGTTTATAAATAAAACCCACTTAAAACGTTAAGTTCATATATATATATATATATATATATATATATATATATATATATATATATATATATATATATATATATATATATATATAATTTTCAAGCTTTTTTTCGGCCTACTTTGAGGCTGTTTTTGACCAAGCTTCAAAACGATTTAGGCTTTTCTTTTTAGGACATTAAACTACTATATACAAAGAATTAAAGTCAAGAACGGCCATAGATCCAACTTTTGAGACAAGAATCAATCATTTCATTAAGTTATGAATTAGTTAAGATTTTTCAAAGTTGATGCAACATTTCTGCCGAAATTCCGTATTTCATAAACTTGAAATAACTTGTGATTCTTGTTGTTTATTCAAAAACTACTTGTATAAAAGTTATAAAACACATTTATATAACTTGTTTTCATAATATTTATACTTACATGATGTGTTTATGTATTTATAAACAGATTTGAAGAAAACAACTCAAAAACAAAAGCTAGTGATTTATAAACTTGAGTTTTTATGAAATTTGTTGTTGTTGGTGATTATATATATTATGCAAGACTTATATAAACATAAATGTATGATGAAATAAGTTAGTATTTACTTACTTTGGGGTATTAGAAGAATGAAATCAAGTAGAAGTTGAAACTCTTGAAAGATTTCACCCAAAAACACTTGAAATGTTGCAAGAACACAAAGTTGGAATTTTTGTGTTCTTGAGCTCCTTGTGGCCGGATTCAATGAGAGAAAGAAGAGAGTCATTTTTGCAAGGTGTAAAAAATTAAGTGAATTTGAACCTCTATTTATAGATGAATAAAGGTGGTGAAATGATGATGGATTTGAAGGTTGAGTGTGAAATCTTTGGTGAATTGTAAGGAGATGGTGAAGAAGGATTTGATTTTGATATGTTAAGTAAAAATATATATATCCAAGGTCCTTTTGTCCTTCATATGGCCGGCCCTATAGAGGGTATCTATGATGTATTTAAATTTTTATTTTTATAAATGTATTTCAAAATGTATTCTTGTAGATCCCTTTTTTTGTAAATTCATAAATACTTATAAATGCATTAGTTTATTAAATTGTTTTAGTCTTGCATAATTAATGTTAAAAAAGTGTATTAGTGTATGATTAGTGTCACTAATCATAATTTAATTATGTACTTAGTTGAATTAATCCATCATATCGTAAATGGATCGGATTAATTGATTTTCCGATTCATCGCACTGATGAATTTGATTCTAATTGAGTTGAATTTCCTAATGAACATTGTTAATCACTTTAATTAATTGCTAATGACCCCTGATAATGTTATAATTTCCAAGTAAATATTGATTAGGTCATAGTTGCTAAACTGGTTTAATGTCGGATGTTACAGTCTCCCCCTGTTAAGGGAATTTCGTCCCGAAATTAGCTCGTGTTCTCCACCGCTTGAGTATTTGAGAATAGATGAGGGTATTTTTCCCAGAACTGATCTTCGCATTCCCATGTAAACTCAGGACCTCATTCAGAGTTCCATCTGACTTTTATTATCGGGATTGAGTTTTCCTCGTTTCCCAAAATGAATTACGCCTTTGCAGTTCAACATTACTTGATCCCACTCTTGAAATTCCAAATCCTTCCGTCAAACATCTGCATAGCTTTTCTGTTGATCCCGTGCGATCTTTAATTGGTTCCGAATCTGGACTATCTTTTCTGTGTTTTCCTGGATGATCTCGGGTCCAGTGATCTGGCTATCTCCTACCTCAGCCCAACAAAGTGGTGATTGACACTTTCGCCCATAAGGTGCCTCGAATGGAGCTGTCTTAATACTCGAGTTATAGCTGTTGTTTTAGGAAAACTCAACTAATGGCAGGTGCCTGTCCCAACTTTTGCCAAAGTCGATAACAGATGCCCTTAGCATGTCTTCCAATGTCTAAGTCGTTCTTTCACTCTGACCGTCCGTCTGCGGGTGATAGGCCGTGCTCATGTCCAGGCGTGTACCCAATGCCTCTTGTAACGATTGCCAAAGTCTTGATGTGAACCTGCTGTCCCTATCTAATATAATTGATACAAGAACTCCATGCCTTGAGACAACTTCTTTAAGATAGATTTGGGTTAACTTATCCATCTTATCGGTCTCCTTGATTGGCAAGAAGTGTGCAGTCTTTGTGAGTCGGTCCACAATCACCCAAATGGTGTCATAACCACCGGAAGTCTTTGGCAACTTTATGATGAATTCCATGGTTATTCTCTCCCACTTCCACTAAGGTATTTCTGGTTTAACCAACAATCTAGATGGCTTCTGGTGCTCCGCCTTAGCTTTCAAACACGTTAAGCATTTGCTGACATACGTAGCAATGTCAGCCTTAATGTCTGGCCACCAGTACATTTCCTTCAAGTCATGATACATCTTATCTGACCCTGGGTGAATAACATATCTTGTTTTATGCCCTTCATCCATGACCAGCTTCCTTAATCCTCCGAATTTTGGTAGCCAAGTTCTGCTCGTGAAGTACCAACATCCATCAGTCTTGATTTCAAATTGTTTATCCATTCTCTGAAGGCTTCATCTAGCATGTTTCCCTCCTTGACTGCTTCCTCTTGTGCCTCTAGAATTTGAGAGTTCAGGTTTGACTGTATAGTCATGACCAAAGCTCGGACTCTTAAGGGCTTAACCCGTTCCTTCCGACTCAAAACATCAGCTACTACATTTGCCTTGCCCGGATGATAATGGATCTCGCAGTCGTAATCGCTAAGCACCTCAACCCAGTGTCATTTCCTCATGTTTAATTCTTTCTGATTCAGAATATGTTGAACGCTCTTGTGGTCTGTAAACATCGTCCACTTAGTTCCGTAAAGGTAGTGCCTCCATATTTTGAGAGCAAATACCACAGCTCCAAGCTCCAGGTCGTGAGTCGTGTAGTTCACCTCATGAACTTTAAGTTGTCGCGATGCATAAGCGGTAACTTTGTCTCTTTGCATTAACATACAACCCAATTCATTGTGCGAGGCATCGTAGTAAACGACAAAGTTCTCTGTTCCTTTCAGTAGGGACAGAATAGGTTCGCTACACAATCTTTGCTTCAACAGTCGGAATTCCGTTTCCTGATCTTCACCCCAGTTGAACATTATTTCCTTTCGAGTCAATTCCGTTAAGGAACCAACTATGTTCGAGAAGTTTCCAAAATCAACTTCAGATGTTGCTCATGCTCCTCCTTACTTCTGGAATAGATAAGGATATTGTCTATGAACACTATTACAAATTTTTCCAAATACGATTTACACCGATTCATAAGGTCCACGAATACAGCTGGTGCGTTGGTCAAACCGAATGGCATCACCTGAAATTCGTAATGTCCATAACGAGTTCTGAATGTTGTCTTTGGTATATCTTCTTCCCGAACTTTTACTTGGTGATAACCGGATCGCAGATCAATTTTAGAGTAAAAACTAGATCTTTGAAGTTGATCAAATAAATCGTCGATTCGGGGGAGAGGGTATCGATTTTTGATCGTTAACTTATTCAGCTCTTGGTAATCGATGCACATCCTAAAGGATCCGTCCTTCTTTTTGACAAATAAGATCGGAGCTCTCTAAGGTGAGGAACTTGGTCGGATGAATCCTTTATCCAGCAGTTCGTGCAACTGATTGGATAATTCTTGCATCTCTGACGGTGCCAATCGGTAGGGTGCTCGTGCGACAGGTGCAGCTCCAGGCATCAAGTCAATCTGAATTTCTACTTGCCTATTTGGTGGAAGTCCAGGCAAGTATTCAGGAAATACTTTTGGGTAGTCACGAACTACCAGGATTTCTTCGAGTCGCTTCTCCTTCGACTCCTTTTCCACTAGCTGAACTAACACCGCTTGACAACCTCTTCGAAGGCATTTCAGCGTTCTTAGACCAGAGATGACGTTCCGCTGGCGATTCTTTCTTTCTCCTTGGACCGTAAGGACTTTCTTTTTCTTAAGTGGTATTCTTACGACTTTCTTGCCACATTAGATTTCGGCATGGTTGTTTGACAACCAATCCATACAAATAACTACATTGAAGCTTCGAAGTTCAATAGGCATCAAGTTTATCTTAAAGGGATGATCTGCCAATATTAGTGTGCATTCCTTAATTATACTATTTGCTTCAATCAACTTTCCGTCCGCTAATTCTACGACAAAAGCATTTTCTAATGGGGAAAGAGTGGCATTCAGTTGTTCACTAAACTTAGCAGATATAAAACTTTTATCAGCCTCAGTATCAAATAGCACATAAGCATACATATCATTAACAAGGAATGTACCGGTTACTACGTTGGGATCTTGATGAGCGTCGCCTGCTCCCAATACAAAAGCTCTCCCTTGAGCTCCACCATTGTTCCTTAACATGAGGCAATCCTTTTTGAAATGCCCAGTGTTCCCACATTCGAAGCAGCTCCTTTGCATGCTGTTGTTGCCTCCGTTGGCGTCATACTTACAGTCTTGGGTCAGATGACCACGCTTCTTACACTTCTCACAAGGGGTTGGACAGGGACCTACGTGGTGGTAGGTGCATCGGTTACACCATTGTTTATTGCCGGTATAGCCCTTCCTCGACTTAGCCCCGACAACAAAAGCCTTGATGGTTTCGTGCTTTTTGGAATGTGAGCCCGAACCTTTCACTGATTTATCGTCCCATTTCCTCTTTTTTTCTCCTGCTTTGGCCTCTTTCCTTCGGGGCACTTGATCCATCAAAATTATTCGCCATTCGGATGACGCTCTGAATAGTAGTTGGGTTGGATGCGGTGACATTCCCATGAATTTGGGGGCGAGTCCCCAAATGTTGCGCTCAATACGCTTGTACTCCGGTGTCACCATCTGTAGGCATAGCAGACTCAACTCATGAAGATGGTTGGTGTACCGGGTGACATCTGTTCCCTTCATAGCCAGATTCCAGAACTCTAAATCCATCTTTTGCAGTTCGTTTCTCGGGCAATACTCATCTGTCATCATTTGCTTTAACTCGGTCCAGGCGAGTTGGTAAGCTGTATCAATTTCCACAGACTGGGCATATGAATTCCACCATGTCAAAGCGCCATCTTGAAGAGTGTTGGTAGCGAACTTGACCTTCTCATACTCGATGCAACCACTAACGCGAAACACAGACTCCATTTTCTCGAACCAGTGAACTAGTCCGACAGCGCCTTCCGTTCCATTAAAGTATCGAGGTTTATAGCTTAAAATCCTTTGATTCCACACCCTCTCTGGGTTGAATCAGACCCTCCCGTGGTGCGACTAGATCATCCATCGCCGATTGCGGTGCTATTTCTGTTGGTTTTAAAAGTGGCTATAGCTGCTGCCACTCATTGGGCGACCAGTTGTTCGATCTCGGCGGTGTTCATGGCCCTGTTTGGCGGCATTATCTTAAAGTTTAAAGAAAAGAGCATAGTGTAAGAAGTTGAGTCTTAAAGATTTAATTTTTCTCAGGGCACAGTTCTATAATCATCAAACACATATTCATAAATAACTTGCAATTTACATTAATCATTCATAATTTTCTTACATTGGGGCTGTTTATTACCCCAATTTTTTTAGTCCTACACTATTACATAATAATTTCCTAATATTACAAAGGTAGGGGGTACCAGGTGTGGGAGTGATCGGGGGTCTCTTCCTTCTCCAATGCATTTGAGGCGCTGTGACAGCTCCTCATTACGGGCCTCGCTCTCGGCTAGTCGCTGTCGAAGCTCCACGAGCCCGTCATGTTGAACAGCGAGGGCGTGCCGGTTGGCCCAGTACAGGTTTGAGTTTTGCAACTCCTCCCGCTCTATACGAGCAGTCATCTCTCCAACATCCTGGTTAAGCAACCGAATTTGGAGATCGTGCCTTGAAGACCGAGCTACCAAGAGGGGTATGGTCTGATCGGCGGGCTCTTGAGTGAGCGGTGGGGTGCGGAGGATGGTCCTCCGATCTCAGATTGGGAGGGGATTCCCTCCTCCCGCCTTCACTCTTGGAGGGTCTCGGGCATCCTGCCCCATCTACGGGCGTTTGCCCATCGCTGCTGTGGTGGTGGACTAGGTTGGGGAGCTGGGATTTATATAGTCTCCCGTCTCAGTATGATCACCCTCTTTCGGGGTGTAAATAATAACTTTGGGCCGTTGGGGTGGGGACGGTTCGGTTTGAATGACGGAACCTCGGGGTGATATGGTGTGTAGGAGGGGAGCACCGGGGGTGGTGGATCCTCTCTGGTTTCGTCTTCTTCCATGGGCTCCTCTTCTGATTCCTCCATCGGCTCCTCGGAGGAGTCCTCTTCTTCAGACCGTTCTCCTTCGGTGAAAACCTCCGTGACTTTGGGGCTCATGAGGGTGTACTCATCCTCAGAATCGGACAAGATGATGATGGTGTTGTTTGACATGTCTCTGTTATCAAGGTTTATTTATAGTCTTTTAGTTAGTTACAAAATATTTTCAAAAAAATTCAGTAAAACTTAAGTGCAGTTATAGTCTAGGGTACTAATGCAACCTAGTTCACTATAACTATGTTTCTGATACTAATCTGTCACACCCCGTTACCCCAGTTGGAAACGAAGCATGACGTCGCAGAAGCGTAACAATAATCAAGTGAACGACCACTATATGGACATTTTCAAAAATACATCGATTTGACTTCAAACATAAATATTGTTTTACATAACCGGCATAAAGCGTAGGTAGTTCGCAAATTACAGAGATTTAAATACATAATTAAATTGACCGAAAAATGCAAATAAATCTCCGAGAGTTTGAAAATTAATGCGACGCCATACGTACGGAAGCCTTGAAATTACTTCCGGTGAAATGCAAGCCTTAATTTCCTGAAAATATACGCTAAAGTACGTCAAAAAAATTGTTGGTGAGCTCATAGGTTTACACGTAAATATGACTTGTATGGACATCAACAGTTGAGTTTGAATTTATAAAATCATAAATTCCATTTTATGTATCACATAAAAACCATCATGCAACTGAAATTTAATTATGAGTTTGCCCTGTGCAGTATTCCCATACGTAATACCGTAATGTTAAACATATATGCATTACGTCGTTATCCGACAAGACTAACCCGAATGGGGGACATGACTCCTGATAGATCTATCCACAATATATTCACGCTTACAAATAAATGTAACTAACGGTTAATGATTTGAGGGCTGATGGAACCACATGTGTAATACATAATAGAAATAAAGTAGTTTCTTCGTCCATATGAAAACGTAGCATGTATTTCAACCCCAAAACATAACAGTGTGAAAATAGGGGCTATGAAGTGTTAGTACATCCTGTGTAACGATAGCAGTCTAAGTATAGATAGCATTTTGTGTAAGTCAATTTACTTGATATTGAATATTAACAAGTGTTTGATATATATGTTTGATTATATATGTTTGATATTGATTGTTTGTATGTTTGAACTTAGGGTAACGAATTACAATAAGTTCAAACACAAAGTTCAAAGATAAGTTCAAACATAAGCTCAAACATAAGTTTGAAGTCAGATTCGAATTTGTCTAGGACGAAAAGTTCAAATAGGCCTTGGGCCAAGTTCGAATTTGTCCTAGACAAAGTCGAACCTGTCAGTATAATTAAGGGTTAATTCGATTAATTATCAGACTTTAAGCAAATACTTTCGAAGTTTTCAGAGAGTTTAAGCAGAAGGCGATCTCGAACTTGCAAGTATTCGGAGAGTTTCGTGTGCAGAGAATCACCCTGTTGGGACGATCCGTTGTTCGTCTATCACCGTGCTAGTCTCCGTGTTTTGGTGTGAGTGGTCTTACCGTCAAGCCACTAACGAGGATTCCGCACTCGTTGGAAGGTGTCACGTCAAGATAAGATCCGTAGAGAGAAGACCTTACAAGTGGTATCAGAGACATTAGGGTGTTCGTGGTGTTCTTCGTGTTCACTTTAAACATCTGTGGTTTCTTGACGTTTTGGACGGTTACATCACACTTTTGGACGGATTTTCGAGTTTATCAAGTATGATATCGGAAAATACTTTGCATTAGTTCAAGTTATTGATCGAAATCAATATTTTTATTCTTAAAAATATTGGTTTTAATTTGAAACCATGAAAAATTCGAAGTATTAGCCGTTTTTCGAACTTGCGGCGCTCGAACATCAAGGGGGTATTAGAGTTTAATCAAAATTCGAGTTTGTCAGATAATACACTCCTTTCGAAGTTCTTTGGGGTTTTGATTCGAGTTTGCCTAATTCGAATTTGCTGAATTTCAAATTTTACTTAAATTCGAATTTGGTTCTTCGATTTTGGATAAATCTTCGAATTTGTCACCTATTTTGAATTTGGTTGAAGTTCAAACTTAATTTCGAATTTAATTCCAGACAAGTTTAAAATTAACTGAATTCGAACTTACTCAGGTTCGAAAGATTTAATTTAAATTAATTTCAAATTAAATTAATTAAGTTTAAATACAAAATTTTTTTTGAGACAATGACAAGTTTACAAAGGTTTAATTAAGTTTAAAACAAAACATCAACCTAAGTTTGGTGAAAAGGCTGACGAAGGTTATTTCCTAGGTTATGTGCCGAACTCACCAAATAAAAGGGTTTTTAATAAATCAAATGGTACGGTAGAGATTGTGTATAACATTGATGTAACAAGTTATACACATGAACCCCAAACTGGTCCGGAATGGATTTTTGGTTATGACAAACTGTTTGAATCATTTAACATTCATTCGGATGGAAGTGCAGGTACAATCGAACAGGACTTGTCGTCGTTAGATCTAAATGATGAGGGTCAAAGTTTTCCGAGAACGACTTTTCCATCAACTTTCGAGCCTACAACGACTAAAGAGAGATCTCCAGCAGAGAATGATTCTAAGTTGCCTACAAACGAAAATCAGACTACAAATTCTAACTCCGAAGATTGTGTTGATGAGGAAGAAAATTTAGAGTCTGAAGTCGTTCCCCCGTTAGGTGAGATAGGATCAAATTTAGTAGATAATCTTAGGGTCGATGAGATAGAAACATCGAGAATCAATAAGGATCATCCAGTTGAGAGTATAATAGGGAATCTGAATGTTGGTGTGAGGACTAGGAGTAGTTTGAATAACAACACAGTGTTGTTGTCGATGATCAATGACTCCTTTCACACTTGCTTGTATTCATGTTTCATCTCGCAAGTAGAGCCGAAGAATGTGCAAATGGCATTGAAAGATAATTCTTGGGTTGAAGCGATGCAGGAAGAACTGTCACAGTTCAGGAAACTTGAAGTGTGGGAGTTAGTTCCGTTACCTCGAGTAGAAGTTGAAATAGGAACCAAGTGGGTTTTTAAGTGCAAGAGGGATGATCGGGGGTATAGTGACTCGCAACAAGGCAAGACTAGTGGTAAAGGGTTTCAACCAAGAGGAAGGAATCGATTACAATGAAGTATTTGCGCCAGTAGCAAGGCTTGAAGCAATCCGTTTGTTTCTAGCCTTTGCGTCCTTCAAAGGTTTTAAAGTTTATCAGCTAGATGTTAAGAGTGCTTTTCTCTATGACAGAGTGAAGGAACTGGTGTACGTTGAACAACCGCCCGGGTTCACAGATCTGAAGTATCCAGACAGAGTGTATCCTTTAGATAAGGCTTTGTATAGACTACATCAAGCTCCAAGGGTGTGGTACAAGATGCTATCTACTCATCTTTTAGACAACGGGTTTGAAAGAGGGAGGATTGATAGTACGCTATTTGTAAAACGGAACGGTGAACATTTCATCTTGGTACAAGTGTACGTCGATGATATTATTTTCGGGTCATCAGACGAGCAGATGTGCAAAGACTTTGAAAAGGTAATGAAGTCTAAGTTTGAGATGAGTGCTATGGGTGAGTTAAACTTCTTTCTAGGTTTGCAAGTTGAACAGAGGAAGGAGGGTATGTTTATCCATCAGACGAAGTATGTCTACGACATTCTAGAGCGCTTGAGATGGAGGGGACAAAGCTGACTGCTCACTTCAGCACGCCGATTCAAGGGAATCATAATCTCGGCCCGGGTACAGAAAGTGATACCGATGTGGATCCGACGTTATATCGAGCCATGATTGGATCATTTATGTATTTAACTGCTTCTAGACATGACATAATGTTTGCTGTGTGTATTTGTGCTAGGTTTCAAGCTAATCCAAAAGAGATGCACACGAAAGCTGTGAAGCGGATCCTAAGATACCTCAAGTCGAAACCGAAGCTGGGCCTTTGGTATCACGCGGATGGTGATCTAGAACTGGAAGCATTCACAGATTCAGACTATGGAGGATGCAGCTTGAATTGCAAGTCAACAACTGGAGGTTGTCAGTTCCTTGGTGGGAGACTCGTTTCCTGGCAATGCAAGAAACAGAATACGGTAGACGTGTCAACGTGCGAGGCTGAATATGTTGCTGCTGTTAGTTGCTGTTCACATGTTTTGTGGATACAACAACAATTGCGGGATTACGGTTTGGCTTATACTCATACTCCTATTTGGATAGATAACCAGTCAACTATTGCTATAACTAATAATCCAGTTAAACACAGTAAAACAAAGCACATAGACATAAGACACCATTTTATACGTGATTGTGCTGAAAAGAATTTAATTAAGCTGGTAAAAGTAGCAACGGAAGATAATAATGCTGATTTATTTACCAAAGCTTTTGATAAGTCACGTTTTGAGTTGTTAGTTCAACTAAATGGCATGCGTAATCCAGAGTAGCATGACCTTAGTAGAATTTATTTCTTTTTATAGCAGTAATTTTTCTTTCCTTTTATAGTAAGTTAGTAGGTTAGTTTATTTTCTTATTCTTACTTATGAAAAACAAAAGAAAAAAGAGAGAAAACCATTAAAAGCTAAAAAAAGGAGAATATCAGAAAATGAGTTAAGTCTTAGATACATAGGTTCAAAGTGACGAAAATTAGCACAGTCGATACAATCTCTAAGTGTTAAGCTTACACACATAATGCACCTAAAACTCTAAGTGATATACATTTTCTAGTTTGATGTGTTGGTAGGCATAATACACAAAGGGAATCTCAAGGCTAATAAAATATTCAAGAAAAAGTCAGACGTGTCACTAACTTAAATGTATGACCAAATGGTCTTAATTTTTATGTTAGAGACATACAAACATTGATTCTAAATGTGGTATGCAAATTTTCTGCGGGATGTATAGCCTCATCAGATACATCTTAAAGAAAAGAAAAGAATGAAAAATCATGATAGTGAATTGAGAGTCAAAACAAGTAACTTTGTTGTACGTAAGTACAGACCTGTTGCCTCTGGTTTGACTCGAGTTAGCAAGATAAGTCGCTTTGTTATACGTCGGTACAGACACAATCACCGCTGTCTTGCTAGCTTTAAAATAAACTTTAAGACAGCTAAGACACACTGTTGTATGTAAATACAAATCTGTGTCCGATGTTTGCCTTTTAAAAAAATTTGCAAAACCGAAAAGTTATTATCATTATGTGTATGCCTTGATCATAAATGTATGTCTATGTATGAGACACGTAAGGTAGTTTCTTGATAAATAAAAAGGCCAAGGGATATTTCAAAGTGTAACATGTTTAAAGGGAAAATAATACCAATCATCGTCTAGAAATGTGTGTCCTGACAAACAATCAAGGAATCAAAAATTCCTAAGTGTGAATGTGTAATACTAAAAGTGCGTATCTGACACCGCTATCTGATTGAACCTTTCTTTGACTTTCTCGCCAAAAATATTCTGTTAGTATAGGATGTAAATTTTAAAAGTATTTTGTGTACTTTAAGTTTCAATTTTATTCAAAATTTTTACTTTTTCATTTAATTTTATTTTATTTAGGAAAAAGGTCAAAACTACTAAGGATGCATTTTTAGTTGAATAAACATACATTGCATGAAATCTATCGCTTTGTGTGAATAATTTCGCAAAGTTTGTTTCGTTACACGAAAAAGTTGAAAAAGTTGGCAAAGTTTGAATAAGTTGAATTTTATTCGAAGATTTTCAAAATTTTCAATCTTGTTCGAATTTAATACAAACTCGAATAAATTTTCGAATCTGTCAGTAAATTCGAATTTAATGCAAGTTCGAAGGTGGTTAGTATTCAAAGGTCAACAGTGACTCATTAATGTCACCTACTTTCGATTTTGTTGATTCGAACTTGCACACCTGCGATTTCGAACTTGTTCTCGACTTTGCCGTTTTCGAAGATTCCACTATTTCTCGAAGTTTTACTATTGTATGTTCAACTTTACTAGCAAATCTAGGTATAATCATAAGTATTATACAAGATTTTGGTAGCCTAGGACTCATTTATAGCAAAAATCGACCAATTTTTGAAGTTTTTGGGTTTTAAACTTTGTGATTCAAAATCACAAGTTTTAACCGGTGAAACTTCAAATAAACGGCATATATCTTCGATTAGGACCTAATAGGACTAGATAATACCAATTTATAAGTCAAATGGGGTTTAAATCATCGAGTTGTGTTCGAAAGTGACCGAATTCGAACATGTTCATCATGTTCGAATTTGTCAGGAAATTCGAATCTGTCAACAAACTCAAATTCCAGTCAAATTCAAACATATTCTTCGAATTTACTATTAAAGTCGAAATATTTGCATAATTTTGAATTCAAACTTGTAGAAATTCAAATGTGTTGGATTTTGGATTTCGTAAGTTCAAAATAAAACAAATTTAAAATTAAACAAGTTTCAATTTTATTTTTCTCTTCTAATATATGTTATTGTTTAAATGTGCAGATATGGGTGAAAGAGCATTTTTTCAGAAGCATAATATGGTTATATCTCCAGACAAAGAACTTCCTGATGCTCAGGCATTTAGACCAATGGTGGAGTTTTTGGCACACTCCAGAGTTTCGTATGCAGTATCGCACAATGTGCAAATCATATTGCCATATGTTAGACAGTTTTGGGATCATTTACAAGTAGATTGTACGGTGACACCAACAGTCTTACAGACAACGGTTGGCGGGCAGCCATTAGTGTTTTCTGCTGATATGCTTCGTAGAGTTTTGCAGCTCGGAACAGTGGAACAAGAGGCAGGGCCAATCGATTTCTTGTTGAACATAAGGCAAGCGGCCTTTTTGCGAATGGGTTATAGATTAGATATAGCTAAAGCTTCGTATATGAAGAGCGGGTTGATAGGCCAATGGAGGTACCTAGCGCACGTGATTATAGTGTGCTTTGCACCTAAAAAGGCGGGTTTTGATTAATGAGTATCGAAGATGCAGTCGTCTATGATAGCCTTGGTATATAATAAAAGTTTCAGTTACTCGGAGATGTTCTTTGCGGAGTTCGTGCACCAGATCACGGCTCAAGCGCGGGAGAGATTTTTGATGTATCCGCGTTTCGTAATGATGTTGATCCGTCACGTTTTGCCCAATCTGCCTCAGCTGCCTGATATTCAAAGTGTGACTGTTATTGATAAGCGTATTTTTGCCGATTGCCAGTTACATAACACCTATAGGGCTGAGCAGATTAGACTACTGGATGCACCTCTATTTGGTGCAGTGGTAGATCCAGAGTATGTAGCCCCAGCCGGGGAGAACTGGGCTGGTGAAGGGCCACAACCTCAGCCAGAGCAACAACAGCAAAGACCTCCACAGCAACCTCGCAGGAGGCAAAGAGCTACAGAAAGACTGACTCAGGCATCAAGGCCTTCGTCAAGCAGAGTCCAACCATCATCGGCAGCAGGTCCATCGTTGGACGCTACGGGCCCTTCAAGCGTGGCTCCAGAAATTGATCCTCGAGTAGAAACTCTAGAGGAAATTTGGGAAAATGGCTCTCAGGCACAAGAAGATATTACTACTGAGCTTATTGATACTATCTTGGAGCCTCCAGCTGACTACGATGATCTTATGAGAGATATAGTGAATATCATCCTGAGGAAGAACGTAAAGCAGTGACCACCTCAGAATCTGAGTCTAAGGAAGTTGAAGAGATAGAAGTTGAAGAAGTGGCAGTAGAATAAGTTGATCCATCTGTACGTATAGGTAGATACGGATCACGAATTGTGGTAAGTGAAAGAGAGGCAGAAAAGAGAGTAGCTAGAGCCTGAGATTCCTGTTGTTCAACCATCAATCACGCCATCTCCAATTACATCCGTTCCATCCACATCATCCACGTTCACTGAAAACCAGCGATTTTCAGAGCTAAGGAGCAAAGTAGATTTCCAGACAGTCCAAATCTTCCAGCATACCAAAGTAGTTAATGAGCTTCAATCGCATAACGCCAGAATTGATCAAGAGAACATTGAACTGAAATCAATTATTGCTGATCAAGCCTCTGAGATCAAGACAATGAAGTCCCTCCTTGAGCAGTTGTTGAAAAATCTTCAAGCTCAGGGGGAGACAAGCTGCAGAGAAGGTGAAGCGATAAGGAGAGAAGATGATGATGGCAATGATCCTGAAGTTAGAAAAGAAAGTGTGCCAAAAGATTCTCCATCTGCTCAGCGTGCGAAAGTTCAGGGGGAGCCTAATCAGTCTGAAGTTGAAGGAGGTGAAGCTAGTTCTTCAAAGTCTGTATAAAGCGAAATGATTGAGGCTTTAATGGATATTGAAGAGGACGAGATAGTTTTTGATTTTGAAGACGATGTAGAAGAATTGGAAGAAGGGGAGTTTGTGCCTGAAGACATAGTAGATTGGAAATCTGATGATGAGGACATGGAAGATGAAGACGATAACGTTGATGAAGTGATTATTAATTCACAACCTATCACAGAACTATACGTGCAGAATGATCAAAATGTGATTGATATTGATGAGATTAAGTTGGCATCTGTAGAAGACTCAGAGTTGGACGAAGCTGAGAAAGAACCAACAAGAGCTGAATTGCTAAATCTATGGTTCAGAAAGGAAGAGAAGAAGGGAGAGCCGAAGAGGAAAAAGAAGATGAAAGTGCCAGGATCTAAAAATCTCTGGTGGAATTCTAAGCTGGTTCTTCGACAGAGAACTGCAGCTATTTATACTAAAGAGAAGAGATGGACTTCAATACCTTAAGCGAACGCTCAAAGTGTTTAACACATTGCCGAAGGTAGAAGTGAAGGAATTAGCTTGGAAAGAATTGATCAATATTGGTGACGACCCTTATGCTGAAGTGATCGCGAAGATAATTAGAAAAGAGGGTCGTTCCGGAAAGTTCGAAATGCTAAAGCCAAGATCAGGCAAGAGAGTAGAAGATGAGACAAGAATAGATCCACATACGGGAAGGCCATGGGCTAGAATGGTGTATAAGCCCGTCAAGTGTTTGAAGAAGGTGCCAATGAAGTCTATGCCACAATATGTTCTCAGTAACATGAAGTGGTGGTACATAGATAACGATACTACTGAAGCAATAATGGAAGATACAGAAGACAAAGTAATTTTGCGAGTGTATGATCCATTGCACCTAATAAATCTATCTAAGGATGACCTAAAAATAGCTACACAATCAGCCTATCTTCTTTCACGAAGGATGGAGGTCTGAAGCTAGGAAGTTCCAAAAGATAATTAGAGTATGTATCGATATAGGCTTATGTGCAGGTAATAGTTTATATAGTTCAAGTAGTTAGACAAAATGTAAATAGTTAGAAGCTATCGTTAATGGGGAGTCTGTTAGTACATCCTGTGTGACGATAGCAGTCTAAGTATAGATAGCATTTTGTGTAAGTCAATTTACTTGATATTGAATATTAACAAGTGTTTGATATATATGTTTGATTATATATGTTTGATATTGATTGTTTGTATGTTTGAATTAGGGTAACGTATTACAATAAGTTCAAACATAAAGTTCAAAGATAAGTTCAAACATAAGTTTGAAGTCAGATTCGAATTTGTCTAGGAGGACAAGTTCGAATTTGCCCTAGACAAAGTTGAACCTGTCAGTATAATTAAGGGTTAATTCTATTAATTATCAGACTTTAAGCAGAGACTTTCGAAGTTTTCAGAGAGTTTAAGCAGAAGGCGATCTCGAACTTGCAAGTATTCGGAGAGTTTCGTGTGGATAGAATTACCGTGTTGGGACGATCCGTTGTTCGTCCATCACCGTGCTAGTCTCTGTGTTTCGGTGTGCATGGTCTTACCGTCAAGCCACTAACGAGGATTTCGCACTCGTTGGAAGGTGTCGTGTCAAGATAAGATCCGTAGAGAGCATACCTTACATGAAGACTCACCGAGCGTGTCATGGCAAAATATGCGCGTAAAATGCAAGTTTGCGTTGATTGATGGGGGATGAACCTGATGTGATTAACCAAGCCCTAAATGATATAAGGGACTTAATAATCTCCCATATATGATACTATGTATATATAAAGGTTTTTATGTCTTAAATCACCCAACATTACAAGTTTATAAATAAAACCCATTTAAAACGTGAAGTTCATATATATATATATATATATATATATATATATATATATATATATATATATATATATATATATATATATATATATATATATATATATATATATATATATATACATATATATACATAGATATTTTCGGCTGTCAAACTTTCGGGTTCCCAAACATTATCTGGGAGTTCTAAACTCCATAATAAATTTTGAAAACTTCCAGATATTTAGTTAAGACATAGATCTAACTTTGAGACAAGAATCAACTCTATTCGTTAAGTTATGAATTAGTTATGACTTTTCAAAGTTGATGCAACATTTCTTCCGAAATTCCGTATTTCATAAACTTGAAATAACTTGTGATTCTTGTTGTTTATTCAAAAACTACTTGTATAAAAGTTATAAAACACATTTATAATTTTTTTTCATAATCATTATACTTACATGATGTGTTTATATATTTATAAAAACATTTGAAGAAAACAACTCAAAAACAAAAGCTATTGATTTATAATTTGAGTTTTTATGAAACTTGTTGTTATTGGTGATTATATATATCATGCAAGACTTATATAAAAATAAATGTATGATGAAATAAGTTAGTATTTACTTACTTTGGGGTATCATAAGAATGAAATCAAGTAGAAGTTGAAATTCTTGAAAGTTTTCAACCAAAAACACTTGTTGCAAGAACACAAAGTTGGAATTTTTGTGTTCTTGAGCTCCTTGTGGCCGGATTCAATGAGAGAAAGAAGAGTGTGATTTTTTTAAGGTGTGAAAAATGAAGTGAAGTTGAACCTCTATTTATAGATGAATAAAGGTGGTGAAATGATGATGGATTTGAAGGTTGAGTGTGAAATCTTTGGTGAATTGTAAGAGGAGGGTGAAGAAGGATTTGATTTTGATATGTTCAGTAAAAAAATATATATATCCAAGGTCCTTTTGTCATTCCTATGGCCGGCCCTATAGAGGGTATTTATGATGTATTTAAAAATTTTTTTTGTATAAATGTATTTCAAAATCTATTCTTGTAATTCCCTTTTTTTGTAAATTCATAAATACTTATGAATGCATTAGTTTATTAAATTTTTTTAGTCTTGCATAATTAATGTTAAGTAAGTGTATTAGTGTATGATTAGTGTCACTAATCATAATTTAATTATTTACTTAGTTGAATTAATGCATCATATCGTAAATCGATCGGATTAATTGATTTCCCGATTCATCGCACTGATGAATTTGATTCTAATTGAGTTGAATTTCCTTATGAACATTGTTAATCACTTTGATTAATTGCTAATGACCACTGATAAGGTTATAATTGGCTAGTAAATACTGATTAGGTCATAGTTGCTAACCTGGTTTAATGTCGGATGTTACAGTCTCACCCTGTTAAGGGAATTTCGTCCCGAAATTAGCTCGTGTTCTCTAGTGCTTGAGTATTTGAGAACAGATGAGGGCATTTTTCCCGGAACTGATCTTCGCGTTCCCATGTAAACTCAGGCCCTCGTTTAGAGTTCCATCTGACTTTTATTATCGGGATTCGGCTGTGCTTTAATTTCTTGACTTCTGGGTCCATTATTTCCAAGGGTTGTTCAATGAAGTTCTATTTATCATCTAGCTCCAGCTCGTCCATGGGTATAACGAGTGTTTCATCAGCTAGGAACTTCTTAAGGTTGGATACATGGAAGGTATTATGAACATTACTAAGCTCTGGGGGCGGATCGAGTCGGTAGGCTACCGGGCCAATTCTTTTGGTGATCTTGAATGATCTGATATAACGAGGATTGAGTTTTCCTCGTTTCCCAAAATGAATTACGCCTTTGAAAGTGAGGAGACTGTGAGTGAGGAAGAGGGAGATGAGGCAGATAATGAGAATATTTTGGGGTCTGGTGAGTGGGAGTTGAGTGTGGATAGGGAGGGAGCGGGTGGTGAGAGGCCATCAACCGAAAGCCGGACAAGTCAAGATAAGGCTACTAGTCCAGTAGCTCCCTCTAACCCCCCTAGCCATTCAGGTTCCCCTCAACGGGATCCTGTTTCATTCCACGGGGATGAAGGTCATACGCCATCTCCCCCTCGCTCGGAGAGGGGAGATGTTGAACAAGGTCACCTGTTGCCCCTGGTGACCGCCACTCCTTCAATCACTGCTCACTCCACACCCCATATCACTTCTCTGCATACTAAAGACGTCTCTGTAACGTCTTCACCAACATCCCGATCTGCATCCCCAGCTGGTGATGCAGAGATGAAGGATGGAAGTCCTGTAGCGGCCACATCAACGCCCTTCGCATTAGGCCATCAATGGGTAACTCCGAGATGTTAACAACTATTCTACGTGAAGCCGACATTGTCACTCGGGCTGACCTGACAGCTCTCATGGAAGCCTCTAAGGAACAACATTCCTCCATTCTCTCAATCTTAAAGGGAAAGAGTGCTGCAACTAAGGAGTTGCCACCAGGACCCCCATCAGTCAAAATTATGACAACTATCCATAGCCTACAACAGTGCTCTGCTGTCATCAGCATTAACTGAAATCAAACTGTTGTGATTTTTTTTTCAGGTGCTGATGGTATCTCTTCTGAAGTTCATTATGAAGCATTTGTTGCAAGTAATCGACTGTTTGCTCTTAATGCTGAAGATTTGGAACAAATCCATCCAGATGATTTAGAAGAGATGGACTTAAAGTGGCAACATGCTATGTTGACTATATGAGGGCCAAAAGATTTCTGAGAAAGACTGGCATATCAAACTTTCAAGCCAGATCAGAAGGCAAGCCAGCTTTTGATAAATCAAAGGTTGAGTGGTTTTAGTGCCACAAACTTGGCCACTTTGCTAGAGAGTGCACATCAAAAGGTCAGCAGCCACCAAGACCACAGCAAACCAGTCAAACATCATCCTCACAAGCTCTTGTTTCTCAAGAAGACAATGTGTTTGACTGGAGTGACCAGACAGAAGAGGAGTTTCAAAATCAAGCTCTTATGTCAGAAACATCAATTGTCACTTCCACTGAACTACCATCTGAGGTAAATGCCAAACTCTGCTCACAAACATGCAAAAATATGGTTAAAAAGTACAGAGATCATAATGAGAGCATGTGCAAAACTCTAGCTAAGATGGAAGAGAGGAGATATGAGTATATGCAGGCTATAGAAGATCTTGAAAAACAGATCAATGACTATAAGGATATTGAGATTCAGATGAGACATGATAGAACGTATCATGAGTGGGAGAAAAAGTAACTGAATGAGAAAATAGAGACCCTAAATAAGAAACTAGATGAGACTGAACAGAAGGTGTTAGAAGCTAACAAGAAAGTATACTCCATAAATATAGATTTGGGTAGCTTCAAGTTGGCCAATCAAAAGCTAGAACACCTAATGGAAGTCCAATTTAAAGATATGGTAAAATCTCAACTCAATCCTAAGGAAGGTATAGGATATAAAGCTACTCCACCCCTGTACAACAATAATTACATTTATCCTATGAGTGAAGTTGCTGATAGGCTTGTGAATGAACCATTAGATGAGAATATGAAATCTGTAGATCCTATCCATGAGGACAAGCCTGAATCTAAAGAAGAATTGATTCCAAATGAACGCTGTGAGTGTAAAGAAGATGAGAGAAACTCCAAAACAATGAGTGAACCTATAGGACCTCCTACTTCTAGTTTCATCAAAACCCACAGTGTGAAAGGAAAAGAGAAGATGAGTGTATGCAATAATGCTCCACATGTTTCAGTACCTTCTAACTGTAACATTGCATCTTCTTCAAAAGCTAGTAAAAGAGGCAAGACTGTTCCAATATGCACATGCCAAAAGCATGGTGTCCAAAAGTTTCCCTCATAGCAGCAGGTGAGGGGAAATCAAAGGAATAAGAACCAGTTATGGTCACACAAAACTGGTTCTCCAATAAATACAATCAAAAGATGTTTCCACTGTGGCAGGAAAAATCATTTGGCCAGACACTATTTATATAAACCAACTGTTACAAAACAGACTGTGGTTCAAAAACATGTCATTGTTCAAAACTCAAAAGTTTCAAAGGCCCAAACACCTGTCACACCAGGTCCAAAGAAGACAGTTGACCACAGGCACTTAAAAGTTAACAAAAAATAGCCTATACATCAAAAACAAGTTTCGGCAAAATCTAAATCTAAATCAAAATGAAAAAGGTATGGTGTATTAAAGGCACAAACACAGATCAAACTGTTAAGCCAAAAGTTGGAACTGGTAGTGCAAATTTTAAGGCTGCAGCACTAAGAACCCAGTTCAAACTGCTAAGTCTAAAACTGGAACTGGTAGTGGATCTTCTGAGACTGTTAAAGAAAAGGTTGGAAAGAACATCTGGATACCTCATGTCATAACTAAATACTCTTCACAGAATCCACCAGTGGATCTCACTAAGTTTAAAAAGACACAAACAATATTTAGTTATGTCATGTCATAACTAAGCTTTTTCTGTGTCCAGGGCAACCACAGGACCCAACTTAAGACAAGATGGTATATGGACAGTAGATGATCTAGGCACATGACACGCAACTCTGAATGCTTGTCCAATTTCAAAAGCTTTGAAGGAGGGTTTGTTTCATTTGGTGGAAATTCCAAGGGAGGTAAGGTAACAGGTAAGGGTACTGTCAAAGTAGGTAATATGATCTTCAATGATGTTTTGTATGTTGAACTGTTGAAGTACAATTTACTAAGTGTGTCTCAAATTTGTGACAAACAAAATATTGTTTTATTCACAGACTCTGAGTGCATTGTCCTTTCAAAAGATTTTAAAATACCTGAAAATCTTGTATTACTCAGAACACCAAGAAAGGACAATGTCTACTGTTTTGACACAGATCTTTTATCCAAATCAAATACATTAAGCTGTTTGATATCCAAAGCATCATCAAATGAATCTGCTCTTTGGCACAAAAGGATGTGTCACATGAACTTCAAATCTATGAATGTTTTAGTCAAAAAGAAATTGGTCAGAGGTTTACCACAAAAGGAGTTCATATGTGATGATCATTGTGTAGCATGTCTCAAAGGCAAGAAACACAAAACTTTTCATAAGCCCAAAGAAGTAAATTCAATCTCATCTGCTCTTAATCTGTTTTGAGTTTGAATAAAAGAGCTTACTGTTTAGTCATTGTTGATGATTTCACCAGGTTTACATGGGTTTCCTTTCTTAGGACAAAGGATGAAACTGCTGAGCTAGTCAAATCCTTTATTCTTAAGATTGAAATCCAATCAAATTTAAAAGTTAAGGTGATCATCATATCCTAAATAGTTTCTGTGAGTCTAATGGCATTGCAAGGCAATATAGTGCACCTAGAACACCACAACAAAATGGTGTAGCGGAAAGGAAGAATAGAACTTTAATAGAGGCTGCTAGAACCATGCTAGCTGATTCCAAACTGTCAATGGCCTTCTGGGCAGAGGCAGTAAATACAGTCTATTATGTTCTAAATAGGGTTCAAGTTGTTCAGTCACAAGGGAAAACTCCCTATGAGTTATTCCATCACAGGATTCCCTTAGTAGCCTTCCTAAAACCTTTTGGATGTTCATGCACTATTCTACATACTAAAACTCAGTTAGGAAAGTTTGAAAGTAAGGCTGTGAAGACCTCCCCTTACAGGGCAGTCCTCAGAGTCTAGGTCCCACATTATGCAACACGATATCAATCATAACTAAGATAGAGTAATTTAAGTTGCGGAATTTCAGATTACAAGTACAAACATTAGGATAAGTTTAATACAATTTTAGTTCAGATTACAATTTTCAAAATAAACTTATAAAGGGTACAAGACTAATCTAATTCATGTCATCATACAATCAAATCAAGTCTACCCAGAACACCACAATTATCATCTGTCAATCAGTACCGAAGGGTTTGTTGAGTAGTGGTCTATAGAAAACTTCAATCTTGATCTTGTAAGACCTAAGAACTAGGTCCAGAAGGTGACTTTCCTTTATCTTTTCCTGTAAAAAGGTCAAATAGCAACTGTAAGCAAAGCTTAGTGAGAATATAGATTTTCAGATTCACATGCATTAATCAAGCGGATCATGGGTCAAGCGTGATATGTCTGGACTGCCGCTACAGCCACTCATGATTGAGACATAGAACTCATAGAATTGGATGATGTTCAGCCCACGCTCACGCTTTTAGTGGAAGCTATCCACTTATGCTGGGCTAGCTACCAGCGGTCTTCATGGGGGAACATCGGAGTGTCTATACCAAGTTCAATAGAACTGGTGAAGTAGCATGGTCTAGAACAATAGACCGACAAGGCTAATCATACAAGCTGAATCAATATGTCAATGATGCAATCAAAGAGGAAAGCATAGTATTCAAAGTCATGATAGCAGTAATTTCATAGCAATATATGAATTGAAATGTAAATACAATGTCAGGCGAAATGATAAGTCAACTAGCTATCATGATCCACAGGGCATCACCGAACCATGGTGTGCACAGGTCACAATCCAGCTGAATAAGTATGAATATCAAATAATATATCATCAACAATATGTCTCAACCGGAAGTCTAGCATGAAAAACTGAATATCTATAACTCACAGTTTCTGTAGGTCTTTATCAAGCAGATTTATAATCCACCACCTGAGTTATCCCAGGATTTATCTTTAATCTTTCTGAACTCTGGCTTTGCCTTTTCAATCTTTAATTATTTGTTCAGATTTATCTGAACCTGTCCAGAATAATATTACATCATTGTCAAGAACATTTTAGATCTTTATCTTTATCTAATCTGTTTCTGATAACTGATAACTCATTTAATTATTAATTGGTTAATTTTCTTTGTATCATCAAATTCTCAAAAGATATATATAAAAATATTTATTTATATATATTACCTTGCTTTATTCATAAATATTAAATTCTTATATAAAATATGTAAAATGGGCCACCCGAATTGGCAACCGAATTCGGACCTATCCGAATTAATTTATTCGGATTCGGACCGAATATGGATCGAATTGGAAGCATCCTAATTTGGGACATCTGGACAAGGCTGATCTGGATTGAACCACTTCCTCATCCGAATTGTACAAGAAAAGCATAGAACTCGCCGAGTTCATGCCCGAAGTACGGACCCTAAACCGGATTTCGGACCATCCGAATTATGTTGACCCATCCGAATTCGGGTCCGTCCGAGATCGGTTCTAATTTAATTTCGGTCCAAATCTAATTTCGGTTTTCATCCGAATTCGGATCCGATACTTATGAATTTTTGAAGAAATGTTCAAGTTGTTCTTGGGAACTCGCCGAGTTCACTTGCAGATTTGCAGGTCGACCCTTACGGGTTTTACCAAAAATTCACCAAACTTAAATTTTAATCACATGCAATTGAATCTGAGATTATATTATCATTTTTGGGACGTTTTTACACTGTTTTCCCTATATTTAAACACTTTAAATCATCCAGATTTGTTCAAAATGTTGAATTTTTCTCAAGAACATGAAAGTTTATAAAAACTCAGATTTTTGATGATTTTGGATGATTTAAGCTACGATTTCTGTTTCTAAATCGTTTATGGGTTTCATTACATGATTTCAATCCAACATTTCAAACACATAACATAATTTTTACAGATTTATAAATTCGAATTTGTACATTTAAATTCTTAAAAATACAAACTAAAACTTAGAATTTAGTTGTATTACCTTTAATTTTACTGATTCTTGATAATCTTCTGTTAGATTCACGAATTCTTCTTCTGATTCTTTGAGTTTCCAGCTGATTTTAGAGAGAGAGTTAGAGGGTTTTGTGTAATGAGATGATGAAAAATGAAGAAAATAAAGACTTAGAGTCTTTATATTTCAAGACTTTCAAATATTGACACAATTGGTCCCTCTACATCTGATTTTCATTTAAATACATATTTATCTTCATTTTATCATCACTAACTTAATTTATCTTAATTAAATATTTTCATTACTTAATTAAAATTACAATACAAATAATGTTATAAAATTACATTATTGAGTCAAAAGCAGAAAATAAAGTCAAGTCAAAAGCTAGGTTGTTACAAAGGCTGAAGAAGTATTCTTTGTAGGTTACTCTATTCAAAGCAAAGCCTATAGGGTGTATAACAGTGTGTCTAAAACCATTGAAGAGAGTGCCAATGTTGAGTTTAATGAAAACACTACAAATATCAAAGGCACTGGTCTTGATTGGTTGTTTGATTTAGATTCACTAACAAATTCTCTGAGCTTCGTTGAGTATTCTGCAGGAACTATTGGAAACAGTGTTGAAACTGTCAGCCCAAATTCTCATGCTGGTACCACAAATATTCAAGTTATTGGGACAAAGTTTCCAACAATTGCAGATTCTGCTACATGGGATGAGTACACTGTACTGCCACTTCTCTCTTGTGACCCTCCAGGGGTCCTGATTGATCAAGAAGACATACATACAGAGTTTGAAGTGCCAATCCAAAGCCTTGAAGTAACAGCTCCATCCAATAGGGAAACAGTCCCATCTTCTGATCAAACTGTTACTGAAGCAGAATCCTCAAGTGGTGCTGAAGGTGATGATACAAATCTGGGAAGCTCATTTCAGATAGAAAGAGAACCTACACTCAGGTTCACAAGTATCATCCTCTCAACCAGATAATGGGAGATCCACGCACTCTTGTGCAGACAAGGACAATGATTCACAAGGAGTCCACTGATGCTGAATAAGCAGTCCCTGAATTCAGTCTAGCTGCCTTTGAATATGCATGCTTCATGTCACAATTGGAGCCAAAGGAGGCATCTGAGGAACTGAAAGACCCATCTTGTATTGAGGCAATGCAAGAAGAACTTTTACAATTCAAGATTCAGAATGTATGGACTCTAGTTGACTTGCCTAAAGGTAAGAGGGCAATTGGTACAAGATGGGTGTTCAGAAACAAGAAAGATGAGAGAGTTGTAGTGATAAAGAACAAAGAAAGGTTGGTAGCTCAACGATATACTCAAGAAGAAGGAATAGATTATGATGATGTATTTGCTCCAGTAGCAAGGATAGAAGCCATCAGACTGTTTCTAGCTTATGCCAGCTTCAAAGGGTTCAAAGTGTACCAAATGGATGTGAAATCTGCATTCTTGTATGGTACAATCAAAGAAGAGGTTTATCTGTGTCAACCCCCTGGATTTTGAGGACTATAAGTATCCAGACAGAGTCTACAAGTTAGACAAAGCCCTCTATGGACTCCACCAAGCCCCAAGAGCATGGTATGACACTTTGTCTTCATATCTTCTACAGAATGCATTCAAGAGAGGTACTCTGGACAAGACATTATTAACAAAGTCCAACAAATCAGAGATTCTTCTAGTTCAGATCTATGTTGATGATATCATCTTTGGATCAACAAATGACATTCTGTGCAAGGAGTTTGAAACTTTGGTGCAAAATAAGTTTCAAACGAGTTCAATGGGGGAACTAACTTTCTTTCTAGGATTGCAGATCAAGCAGAAACCCACTGGACTTTTTATAAGTCAATCAAAGTATGTGAATGACATCCTGGAAAAGTTTGGATACAAGGACACCAAGGTTGCCAGCACACCAATGGACACTCATAAGCAGCTTGATGCAGATAAAGAAGGAGTGGATATGGATATTCATTTATACAGATCCTTGATGGGTTCCCTAATGTATCTCACATGTTCTAGACCTGATAAAATGTTTGTTGTTTGTGTTTGTGCCAGGTTTTAATGTGCTCGAAAGGATTCACATCTGTTTGCTGTAAAGAGAATCTTTTGATACCTCAAGGGTCAACCAAAATTGGGCCTATGGTATCCTAAGGACTCTCCTCTTGACCTAACAGCTTATTCTGATAGTGACTATGGAGGTTGCAACATAGACAGAAAATCCACAACTGGTGGATGTCAATATCTAGGAGCAAGACTGGTCTCTTGGCAGTGCAAAAAGCAGACCACTGTTTCCACCTAATCTACTAAAGCAGATGACGTTGCAGTTGCCAGCTGCTGTTCCCAAGTGATGTGGATTCAGAACCAACTGAGAGACTATGGTATGAACTTCCTATCTACTCCTATTTATATTGACAATTCAAGTACAATAAGCATTGTACAAAATCCAGTGAAGTTTCCCAAAACCAAGCACATAGACATTAGATTCCATTTTATAAGGGACTGTAATGAGAAGAAATTAATTCAAGTTACCAAAATTCATACAGATGATCAAATACTGGTATGCTAAATATGGATTAATTTGTTCTTCATTATTCTCCCTTATTTCATGAGGAAGATACTTATTCAATGTGCTTAGTTAAGGGGGAGACACTGTTTCATTAGAAAATGCTTAATTTTCAACAAACAGCTTGAGACTATTCTCAAGCTGCTAGTTCGTTTTCTCGGACTGTTAGTTGTCTCACTTGGTCTGTCAAGTGTGCAGGGTAATTCAGTCTTTTTTCATAAGATTGTGCGCGGGACTAGATATTTTTAAAAAGCCAAAACCTTTAAAGCCCCAGTTTCGTTCGATTGCAACTACCAGTTGCAAAATATCTTCCACAATCTTTTCATCTTCTCTCTCTGTGCGATTCTCTCACAGTCGTTCGAAACCCTAAATCCCCGTTGTGATCTCTAATGGAGTTTGTCAAAGAACATAACTGTCTTCCCTACTCTCTCAAACACACTGAACTCCAACATTCCTGTGCATGATGGATTTTCTTCGTGGTTCCCATATCCATTATGCTCTAACTGTCAATCCCACCATATACGTCTCACATAAAGAGCAGTTTTGGAAATCAGCCACCGTCAATACCATTAATGGAGTCACTTCTTTTGTATCAATCATTGATGGTAACCCCATTACCATCACTGAGGAGACTATACGCCAACATCTGCATCTTCAAGATGCCACAGGTATATCTGATCTCTCTCATATTGCTTTACACGAAGGTCTTTTTGAAATTGGGTATAGGGGCCCTACTGATTCTTTTACCTTCTACAAAGCACATTTTGGTCCTAAATGGAAATATCTTGTACATATTATTCAGTAGTGTCTAAGCCCTAAACGAACTGGTTGAGGATAATCCCACCCTCAACTTGGAGGTGAACATCCCATCAGAGGATGTTCATATGGGATTTGTCGCTGGTACTACGGATGTCTCTACACAAGAGGCACATGACAGTATCAACATCTCTAAGACCACACCCATCGCAACAGAGGGCGTGCAAGGACCTTCTGGAAGTCCCCAGTACCAAGAACAAAGTGGCCCAGATGTTTTTAATTCTGGAATTCATGCCAGTGATAGACCTCAAATCCCACTATCATTTGAAGATCTTGAGGCTAGTCTGCAACTTATGGATTTGACGGATCAACAGCTAAAACCTGATGCAGCCATTTTGGAACATTAGAAGTCCATTATTGCTGCACAGGATTCTCAAATCACAGCTTTGTAACAACTCACAGCAGCCCAACAATAGCGCCTTGATCGGTTTCATCCTGGTTTCACTTTGTGTGGAAACAAGATCATCCAGCTCGAGAAGATGGTTCGATCCCTGCTTGCAAAGGTTTTTGGTCCCCCCGGACAAACCAATGTTTCCAAAAAGGGGAGAATCAGGAGATCCTCATCCAGTCCAAACAGCTTAAACGTCACCAACAACAACTTCAGTTTCTAGGCTAACAGTCCCAACAGTTTCTCAAGCTGTTAGTCTAGAAGCTCAAGCTGTTCCCATCTAAACAAGTGGAGTGGTCATCAGAGAAGGTCCTCAAGCTCCTGCCCTAGCAGTCCAAGCCACAGTATCAACCTCCACAGACATGGGAAAGGGCATTTTGATTGAGCCTCCAAAGATTAAATTTGTTTCAAAAGAAGCCCAAGTTGCTCATGATGTTGAATTGGCCAGAAAATTGGCAGAAGAACAAGACGAGATCCTAGACCAACAGACCCTTGAACCAATGGGAGATGATGAAACCTTAGGAGCTTACCTAAGAGGGTTTGTGGTCAAAGATTGTGAATTCGCATTTCATGCAATTCATTCAACATTAAACAATTCATATGAACAACAATTATACACAATCTATTGAATGATTAAGAGAGAAAATATTACATTGAGTTTTCGGCTTTCTTACAAAGCAATCTTTTTCTTTCTCTCTAAATCAGATCCGTATCTTTCTATTTTCCAATCATACACTAACAGTACACACTCACACATATTTATACTCAATTATAACTATTGAGTATTTACAATTTCCTGAACTTTTACAAATTAATTGTCTTCAACTCTATTATGAATTGTACCCAACAATCTCCCCTTAGAGATGAAAACAATTTTCAATTAAAGTTCTCTGTTCAGGTTGATTCTTTTCTCGAATCTTCTTATTTACTATGATCTCTGAATCTTCTGATACAATCTTCTTCTTTATTTGTCTCTCTTTGATCTTCACATCTCTTCTTCTCTGATCTTCTGTTTTCTTGAAAGCACACTCCCCCTCGAATCGTGAATAGCTTTCGATTCTCTCCCTTGATCAATTGTCTTGAGATGATGTAGTAATTGTCTTTAATTGACTTCAATCTACTCAATAGTTGTCTCCGAATTCTAGCTTTTCTCCCCCTCATGATGATCATAAGAAATATGAACATCATGCAAAATCTTCAGAGATATTAATGCAATGAATTTACAGTAGATGAAATAGAACAACAATTACAATTTCAAACATATTACAAATTGATATTCTCCCCCTCAAATTGATATCCTCTCCCCTATACTACACAAATCTATCTCACTCCCCCTCAAAAAATTTCATTTTCTTTACAAAAAAAATTCGAAGCTTTTCAACTTGACTTGAGGAAAATGAAACAAATTCAATTGTGAAATAACGAGTCCAGGTCCACATAGCATTCCTGTTTGCACAATAGACGATATCTATGTGACCTACTTTCAGCGCTGGCGTGATGTTAACACTGGTAGGATTTCCAAATATTCATCGTGAAATCCTTTATCATGAAAGAATCACTCTTATTTGTTTCATCTTAGTCACTTTGGACTAGCAGTTTATAGTCACGCGGACTGTTAGACTCGATGTGTCCTAAAAGTGTATATAATCAACTCTAGACACAATGTGCATCAAATGAAGTGGGAGACCGGAGCAAATGTCTTCCTTGTTTCAATATCAATAATATCCAAATGATATATCGATAGAAATGAGCAATATCTCCGTGATTATTGAAACAGAAATCTTTTGAGAGATAACTGAGTGATTGGTGGGGTTAAGTGCATGCGTCACTGGGTCCATGACGTTATCAAGTCGACTAGGGCTTGATAGAGTATGTGGATTACCCAGCCGACATAGTGTAGGTAGGATTATCTTTTCTTCGAATCCTTTCTCAACCCTCAGATCTCAGCATTTTTCAACTAAGCTCCCTCCGGCTCACTTTTGAGAAAAAAATTCAGTCAGCGTTATAACAAAAGCATGATCTGATGCACCACCATCTCCTTTCAATATATCCCTCTCATTTACATTATAACTTTGCTTGACCCTGTCAGTATCCCGTGATAACTGACACTTCTCAACTAATAAACCTAAAGAACCCTCACCCGCACAATCTATAGATGGTTTGCTTCTAGGGTAGGTCTTCCGGTTCTGGTTAGACCATAGAAGCAATATTTATGCCTATCACTCAGATTGGTGCATAATCGGAGTCAGCAGAAAGATTTTCAGCTTTAAAAGGTCATGAGATATGATGAAATCCAACTTATATGATATTGGAGATGATATTCAGATAATTTTGGGAGATATCATAATAAAATGGAAAATCTGATATATGATATGAAAAGAATCAGATTTTCTTGAAAGAATTAGCACATGGGAGATAATGGGAGAATCCAGTATGAATTAGAATAGTTATAACAAAGAGAATCTCAGAAGAAATGATATTATGAAAATCAAAGAGATTAGATCAATTAATCTCAATGATATATTCAGAGAATCAAACAAATATTTCTTTTCAGCTCAAAACTTCTTTTTATGTGTGAATCAAATATTTTCGTGAAAAATCACACAGTTTTTGAAAAAATGTCAACGTCAAAGAATGTCTGAAACTCCCCCTAGAAATAAGCACACAAAGTTAGTAGGTGCAAAAAATTATAAAAATAAAACTCCCTCTAAATCAATGCAGCTTTAGAGTTCAATTCAGGGCAGGAATTCCAGAAATATTTGTCTTTTAGACTCGGGTTCTAATCTGAAGTGATTAGAAGCCATTTTTCATGGAAGCTCGGGTTTCAGTTTGAAAGAACTGAAAGCCTTAAGCTTGGGTACTGTACTGAAAAGAACAAAATCCAATTTCAGTGAAGATCGGGTTCTACTCTTATGTGAGTAGAAGCGTCTTGAGATGAAGTCCAAGTTCTAGTCTGATATGACTAAAAACCATCTTGATTTGAAACACGGGTCTTGATGTCACACCCTGCTACCCCGGTTGGCAGCGAGGCGTGACGAGTGCGGAAGCGTAACCATAATCATAATGAACGACCACTATATGGACGTTTTCAAAAATACATCGATATAACTTTAAAAGGTAGAAATGTTTTACATAACCCGTAAATAATAAAGAGTAGTTCGCAAGGTACAAAGATTTGAATACATAATTAAATTATCCAAAATAATGCAAATAAATCTCCGACGGTTTGAAAAAGAATGCGACTCCTTAAGTGCGGAAGCTTGAAAGTGGTTACTTCTGAAGGCATACTTGCCTTAATTACCTGAAAATACATGCTAAAATACGTCAACAAAAATTGTTGGTGAGCTCATAGGTTTACGCGAAAAGACCAGTTGTATGGACATTGTCAGATGAGTTGAATTTATAAAATCATAAATTCCGTGTATGTATTACATAAACCATCATGCAACCGAAGCTTAATTAGAATGAGTTTGCCCTGTGCAGTATTCCCATACGTAATACCGTGTGTTGAATATATATGCACTCGCTGTTAGCCGAACCGAGCTAACACGAATGGGGGACATGACTCCCAATAGATCTATCCACAATATACTCGCGCTTACAAATAAATGCAATTAACGGTTCATGATATAAGGGCTGATGGAATCCGAACATGTAATACATATAAGAAATAAACAGTTTTGATGTCCATATGAAAAACAGTGCATGTATTTCCACCCCAATAGATAGTGAAAATAGGGGCTATGAGAACTCACCGAACTTGTGATGGCAAAATGTGCGCAAAAATGCAAGTTTGCGTTGTTTGATGGGTGATGAAACCGGAGATGTTTAACCGAGTCCTAAATGATAATAAGGACTTAATATCACTAATATATGATAATAGGTATATTTATAGATTTTTATGTCTTAAATCACCCAACATTACAAGTTTATAAATAAGATTTGCTTAAAACGTCAAGTTTATATATATATAATTTTCCAGCTTTTTCGGAGGTTTTTCGGCCTACTTTGAGGCTGTTTTTGACCAAGCTCCAAAATGTTTTAGACTTTGGTTTTCTAGGACATTAAACTACTATATACAAAGGATTTTTAAAATCAAGAATGACCATTTTTTGAGTTGTTTAGGTTGGTGAAAAAGCTCGTTAAAAACGCTATGTTGGCCATTTTTGAGCTGTCAAACTTTCGTTTTCCCAAATGATTTCTGGAGGTCTTAAACTCCAAAATAAATTATGAAAAATTACAGATCTATAGTTAAGACATAGATCTAATTTTTGAGACAAGAATCAACTCCTTTCGTTGAGTTATGAATTAGTTATGATTTTTCAAAGTCGATATAAGTTTTCTGCCGAAAATCCGTAGTTTATAAACTTACAACAACTTATGATTCTTGTTGTTTATTCAAAGACTACTTGTATAAAAGCCATAATACTTATAAAAACACATATATATATATATATCATATGTTTTCATAATATTAACACTTTTATAATGTGTTTACATATTCATAAACATATTTAAAGAAACAACTTAAAAATAACAACTAGAAACTTATAAACTTGAGTTTTTATGAAACTTGTTGTTGTAGGTGATTATATATATTATGCAAGAGTTATATAAACATAAATATAAGATGAAATAAGTTAGTATTTACTTACTTTGATGTTTTATAAGAATGCAAATGAGAAGAAGTTGAAACTCTTGCAAAAGTTGCACCAAGAACACTTCAAAATATGAAGAACACTTGAAATACTTCAAGAACACCAAAAATTGAAGGTTTTTGGCTTTGGGAGGGCTTATGGCCGGTTTTTGAAGAGAGAAAAGAGGGGTTTTGGTGTGTTTAAAATGAATGGAAATGTTCTCTATTTATAGGAAAAATTGGATCTTGAAAAGATAGTGAAATGATGAAGAATAGTGCAAATCTTGGATGAATTGAAATAAAGAGGATGTGATTTTGATATGTTGAGTAAAATAAATTATTTCAAGGTCCTTTTGTCCTTCCTATTGGCTGGCCAAAGGGAGGTATTTTTGGTGTATTTTCATTTATTTTTTTGTATAAAAGTATTTAGAAATGTATTCTTCTATTTCCCTTTTCTTGTAAATTCATAAATACTTTTGGATGCATTGTTTTAATCATTTCTTTTAGTCTTGCATAATTAATGTTAAGTAATTGTATTAGTGTATGATTAGTGTCACTAATCATAGTTTAATTATGTACTTAGTTGAATTAGTCCTTTATATCGTAAATTGATCGGATTAATTGATTTCCCGATTCATCGCACCGATGAATTTGATTCTAATTGAGTTGAATTTTCTAATAAGCCTTGTTAATCACTTGATTAATTTCTAATGACCAATGATTAGGCTATAATTGACTATTAAATGTAGATTAGGGTTTTGTTGCTAACCTGGTTTAGGGCCGGATGTTACAGTCTCCCCCTGTTAAGGGAATTTCGTCCCGAAATTAGCTCGTGTTCTCCACTGCTTGAGTATCCGAGAACAGGTAAGGGTATTTTTCCCGGAACTGATCTTCTCGTTCCCATGTAAACTCAGGACCTCGCTTAGAGTTCCATCTGACTTTTATTATCGGGATCCGACTGTGCTTTAGTTTCTTGACTTCTCGGTCCATTATTTCTACAGGTTGCTCAATGAAGTTTAACTTATCGTCTAACTCCAGCTCGTCCATGGGTATAACGAGTGATTCATCAGCCAGACACTTCTTAAGATTGGACACGTGGAAGGTGTTATGAACGTTACTAAGTTCTGGGGGTAGATCGAGTCGGTAAGCTACCGGGCCAATTCTTTTGGTGATCTTGAATGGTCCGATATAACGAGGATTGAGTTTTCCTCGTTTCCCAAAACGGATTACGCCCTTCCAAGGCGAGACTTTTAACATTACTTGATCTCCCTCTTGGAACTCCAAATCCTTCCATCGGATGTCTGCATAACTTTTCTGTCGATCCCGCGCGATCTTTAATCGGTTACGAATCTGGGCTATCTTTTCTGTAGTCTCCTGGATGATTTCAGGTCCAGTGATCTGACTATCTCCTACTTCAGCCCAACAAAGAGGTGATCGACACTTTCGCCCGTAGAGTGCCTCGAATGGGGCGGTCTTAATGCTCGAGTGATAGCTGTTGTTATAGGAAAACTCGACTAATGGCAGGTGTCTGTCCCAACTTTTTCCAAAATCGATGACACATGCCCTTAACATGTCTTCCAACGTCTGAATCGTCCTTTCACTCTGCTCATCCGTTTTCGGGTGACAGGCTGTGCTCATATCTAGGCGTGTACCCAGTGCTTCTTGCAATGACTGCCAAAATCTTGATGTGAACCGGCTGTCTCTGTCTGATATAATTGATACTGGCACTCCATGCCTTGAGACGAATTCTTTAAGATAGATTCGTGTTAACTTATCCATCTTATCAGTCTCCTTAATGGGCAGGAAATGTGCGGTTTTGGTAAGCCGATCCACAATCACCCAAATAGTGTCATAACCTCCAGACGTCTTTGGCAACTTGGTGATGAAATCCATGGTAATGTTTTCCCACTTCCACTGGGGTATTTCTGGTTGAACTAGCAATCCTGATGGTTTTTGGTGCTCAGCTTTAACCTTCAAACATGTTAAGCACTTGCTGACGTAGGTAGCAATGTCAGCCTTCATATTTGGCCACCAGTACATTCCTTTCAAGTCGTGATACATTTTATCTGTCCCTGGATGAATAGCATATCTTGTCTTATGCCCTTCATCCATGACCAGCTTTCTTGCTCCTCCGAATTTTGGTAACCAAATTCTACCCATGAAGTGTCGACATCCATCCGGCTTGATTTCAAACTGCTTATCCATCCCTCTCAAGGCTTCATCCAGTATATTACCCTCCTTGACTGCTTCTTCTTGTGCCTCGCGGACTTGAGAGTTTAGGTTTGACTGTATAGTCATGACCAAAGCTCGGACTCTCACGGGTTTAACCCGTTCCTTTCGGCTCAGGGCATCAGCTACGACATTCGCCTTCCCCGGATGATAAAGAATTTCGCAGTCATAGTCAATAAGTAGTTCAACCCAACGACGTTGCCTCATGTTTAACTCTTTCTGGTTCAGAATATGCTGAAGGCTCTTATGGTCTGTGAATACTGTGCATTTAGTTCCATACAGGTAGTGCCTCCATATTTTGAGAGCAAACACCACTGCTCCAAGCTCCAAGTCATGAGTCGTATAATTCACCTCGTGAATTTTGAGCTGCCGTGATGCGTAAGCAATGACTCTATCCCTTTGCATGAGCACACAACCTAATCCATTGTGAGAGGCATCACAGTAGACCACAAAATTTTCAGTCCCTTCAGGTAAGGACAGAATTGGTGCACTACACAACCTTTGCTTTAACTGCTGAAACGTCTTTTCTTGCTCTTCACCCCAGATATACTTCACATCCTTTCGAGTCAATTCCGTTAAGGAACCCGCTATCTTTGAGAAGTTTTCGATAAATCGCCTATAATAACCGGCAAGTCCTAGAAATTGGCGGATTTCCGTGGGGGTTCTAGGAGTCACCCAGTTCTTTATGGCCTCGATTTTTGATGGATCAACTTGGATTCCCTGGCTGTTGATCACATGTCCAAGGAATTTAACTTCTCGCAACCAAAATTCACATTTTGAAAATTTGGCGTATAACTGTTCCTTTTCTAGCAACTCCAAGATCAACTTGAGATGCTGTTCATGTTCTTCCTTATTTTTGGAATAGATGAGAATATCGTCTATGAACACTATCACAAATTTGTCCAGATACGGTTTACACACATGATTCATGAGGTCCATGAATACGGCTGGTGCGTTAGTCAAACCGAATGGCATTACCTGGAATTCGTAATGTCCATAACGAGTTCTGAATGCTGTCTTGGGTATGTCTTCTTCCCGAACCTTTACTTGATGATACCCGGATCGCAAATCAATCTTAGAGTAGAAGCTAGATCCTTGTAGTTGGTCAAACAGGTCATCAATTCTGGGGAGAGGGTAGCGGTTCTTTACCGTTAACTTGTTTAGCTCTCGGTAGTCTATGCACATTCTGAAGGATCCGTCTTTCTTTTTCACGAACAAGACCGGAGCTCCCCAAGGTGAGGAACTTGGTCGAATGAATCCTTTATCCATCAACTCTTGTAATTGATTGGATAGCTCTTGCATCTCAGAAGGGGCGAGTCTATATGGGGCTCTTGCGATCGGTGCAGCTCCCGGCACCAAATCGATTTGGAACTCTATTTGTCTAGTTGGCGGAAGTCCAGGCAAATCTTCCGGGAAGACCTTCGGATAGTCACAAACCACTGGAATATCCTCAAGTCGCTTCTCCTCCGCCTCTTTTTCTACAATTTGCACCAGTACTGCATGACAACCTCTCCTAAGGCACTTTAATGTTCTTAGGCCGGATATGACATTCAACTGTCGGTTCTTTCTTTCTCCTTGGACTGTTAGGAACTTCTTCTTGTGGAGTGGTATCCGTACCACTTTCTTACCACACAATATCTCGGCATGATTGTGTGACAACCAATCCATACCAACTACTACGTCAAAACTTCCGAGTCCTATAGGCATCAAGTCTATTTTCAATGGATGATCTGCCAGCTTCAGTGTGCATTCCTTAATGATACTACTTGCCTCTATTATTTTACCGTCAGCCAGTTCTATAGTATAAGACTTGTCTAAGGGAAAAGGAGCGGCATTCAATTGCTTACTAAACTTATCAGATATAAAGCTCCTATCAGCCCCAGTATCAAAGAGTACGTAAGCATAAATGTCGTTTAAAAGAAATGTACCTGATACCACGTGGGGATCTTGACGAGCGTCACCTGCTCCCAACACAAAAGCTCTCCCCTGAGCTCCTCCACCATTCCTCAGTTTCGGGCACTCACTCTTGAAGTGCCCAGTAACTCCACATACAAAGCAGCCTTTTTGATTGCTACCACTAGTTCCCGGGGCTCCTGTCTTACAGTCCTTGGCCATATGCCCCAAACGTTTGCATTCCTCACAGTGGGTTGGACAGGGACCCTGGTTGTGATGGAAGGTGCATTTAGTGCAGAAAGGCTTGGTACCGGTATAACCTCTTCTTGGCTCAGTTCCAGCTGCGTAAGCCTTAATGGTCTCGGGCTTTTTGGATTGTGAACCCGCATTCTTCCCCGTCTTGTCTTCCCACTTCCTTTTGTTCTCCCCGGCCTTGGCTTCATTCCTCCGGACTACTTGGTCCATAAGATTATTGGCCATCCTGATGGCATCCTGCAGGGTGGATGGGTTTGAGGCAGTCACGTTACCTTGAATTTGAGGAGCAAGTCCCCAAATGTAACATTCAATCTTTTTGTACTCCGGGGTCACCATTTGAGGGCACAGAATGCTTAGCTCATGAAATCGGTTGGTGTACCCCATCACATCTGTTCCCTTCATCGACAGGTTCCAGAACTCTGATTCCATTTTCTGGAGTTCGTTCCTCGGACAGTACTCGTCCGTCATCATTTGCTTTAACGCGGACCATGTGAG
>JAANYP010003412.1:0-21535 GCA_020465985.1 Centrapalus pauciflorus
AAACTCGAATTGTTCTTATACAAAACTTGTATAAAATTCGAATTGGTCTTATATAAAACTCGAATGAGTCTTATATAAAACTTGAATTGTTCTTATACAAAACTTTCTTATACAAAACTTGTATAAAATTCGAATTGGTCTTATATAAAACTCGAATGAGTCTTATATAAAACTTGAATTGTTCTTATACAAAACTCGAATGAGTTTTGTATAAAATTCGAATTGTTCTTAAATTCAAGTTGTCAATTTGAATTGTTTGGCAACTTGATTAATATTAAGACACAACTCGATTAACACAAATAAGCAACTCGAATTACACTTGTACTCAACTCGAAGTACACATATATTCAACTCGAATTACAAAGGTACTCAACTCGAATTGTTAAGGTACTCAACTCGAATTACACACGGAATGTGTATATTTCGAGTTTCTTAGTATTTTCAGATTTTACAAGTCTGAAATTCAGATTAAACCAAATTTTTATCCAATTTCACTCAAATTGTAATCGAAGTTAAGGTTTTTGAATACAAACACTTTTTGTTAAGCACTTTTTTGTAAAAATGGATCTAAACCAGACTTTTTCAATGAAACAGTACCGGTTTTGACTTTTTCAAAAATTTCAGAAAATTCCTTAGATCTTTTTCTGTGTTTTGAAATTCAAATCAAGTTTATATTCAGTAGATTCGTTTTTGAAACCTGAACCTTCGATCCAATTATCACTTTGAATGATCAACAGAATCAAAACCCCTATTGATTTTAGGGTTTTTCCGAAAAATACTCAAGAACACGAAGAACAATTTCAATCTCAAACAGAATAATTCATTCCTAATTCTCTGATACCAATTGTGAAATCCAGTTTCTACCAATTCAATCAACACAATACAATTAATAAGAACAATCAATGTAATCAAAACTAACCGAATGATTGGATTTAAGATCTTGATGATTACAATACGTTGAAGTGAAAAATCCCCCGTACAGTGCTGCTGTTTCTCAAAATTTAATGCGTACAAAATCTGACAGATCTCACTTTCTAGAAAGTCAACATGACTATTTATATACAATTACACACTATAAGGAAATTACATATTAAGTCCCTAGACTTTAATCTTTCATCAACTAAACATATTCCAACAACAAGATACAATGATAATAAATATTACAAAACAACTCCTAAGATCGAAATAAATAAATCTAACAGTAATTAAGTTTAAAAATAAAAAGAAGAACAATCTATAAAAAAATGGTTTATTACGGAAAAAACCAACATGTTTTCATAATTTTTTCGTTTCGTCACTCAACGTTATTTTTTTTTAGTTTTGTGAAATTTGACTATTAGACCCCGGTTTTAATTATTAAACCGGGGTTTTAAATAGTGAAAAACTGGGTTCCAATATTCATTTTTCACTAAACCAAAAATTAAAAATTACCTTGAGGATTTTTATGGAAAAAAATAACATGAAGAGACGAAAACGTGAAAACATGTTGGTTTATTACATAATAACCCAAAAAAATTGAGTTAAAAACAAATCTTTTACACTCTGTTCTTGAAACAAAATTAATGAAGGAAAAAAGAAGAAAGTTGAAGAAACAAAAAAAATTTGTGTTCTTTGTCAAATCCAAGGGAAAGAAAGTTACCATGGAAAAGGAAAGTGAGGTAATTTTCCTCTTAAAACTTTCTACCCAACTATCGGAAAAAAGGAAAAGGAAGAAAAAATAAAAGAAAGGAAAAGAAAGAAAAATAAACCCTTTCTCTTCCCTTTCTTTCCGTACTTTTTTCCCCCTTTCCTTCCCTAGTAGGGGTGAGCAAAAACCGAACCGGAAAACCAAAAAACCGAAAAACCCGAAAAAACCAAATCGAAAAAACCGGAAAACCGGGTATCCGAAAAACCAAAAAAACCAAAACCGAAAAAACCGTAGTAAATGGTTTGGTTTCGGATTCCCTCTCAAAACCGAACCGAAAAAACCGAACCGGTTTTAAAATTAATTTAATTTTTATAAATATTTTATATATATTTATTGAGTTATTTCTACTTTCACTCATATTTAATGTTACGTTCTACTCCTATATTAAAGGAAACATTTTTCAATTATATATATAATTGATATTTATGATGTTAAAATGCTAATTAATTGACATTATTAATAGTTATGCTTATTTTAATTATATGTGAAGTAGATAATGCTAATTAATTGGTATAAACTTTATTATTATATTTTATATGATGAAATACTTAAATTAATTCAAAGCCTAAGTTAGTAAATTTAATAAATTAGAGTATAAAACAACTAAATTAATATTTAATATCCAATTTTATCAATTCGAATTATCAAACTAACACATAAGTCGATTAAAAATTCAAACATAAACAATTATTTTTTAGTGATTTATCAAATAGTGCTTAACTTTAGTAAAGAAAAAATCAATTTTAGTAAAAAAGTGTCGAAGATTTTTCGGGTTTGAACCCAAAAACCAAACTGTTTTCGAAAAACCAAAAAACCCACGGGTGTAAACCGAAAAACCGGCAATCCAAACCGGAAACCCGAAACCGGAGAAAACCGAAACCGAACGGTTTCTCCATTTCAAAAACCGGAATTTTCGGTTTCGATCAAAAACCGAACCGAACCGCCCCATGCTCACCCTGTTCCCTGGTTCAAGAGCATAGGGTCAATATTTTTTAAAACTATTATTATTTGACTAATTAAAACTCTAATAATAATTTCTGTCACCTGAATCTCAGTGAATCTACGAATTGTTCGAATCAAAATTCTCACCGGAACAGCCTTCTTCACCGCCCTTCTGCTGTCAGACGCCGCTGCTGCCCAGACCAGCGCCTTCTTCATCTTCACCTCCTGCTTTTGATCTCAGCTTTGCCGCTGCTGCTTCATGTCGGTAAATTCTTTTTTTCTTTAGCTTTCTTATTATAAGATATCTGGTTAGCTATGTTAATACATTTGGGCTACCTTTCCCTTCTTTTTATCAAGTTAATTGCTTATAAAAGTTCTTGGAATATGTTTTATAATATCTTGAAAGAGTGAACTTCCTTGCTGTAATTAAATTACGACATAAAGAATCCTACTGATGGTTTTTGGTTAAATTATATTAATTGTTTTACCATTTCTAATTCTGCACTCCATGTGTTCGACAAAATGTTTTTTTTTTTTTTACATATAGTTTATTGTTGTGGTTCATCGTTGGTTACCATTTCTCAACTTTCTGAATTTTTGAGTTCATTATGCCAAAGTGGCAAAGTGTTCTTATAGTATGCAAATTCTCAAGTTTATTATCATCACATGTAAGACATTCTAGTGTGGATATTGATTGATTAAGCTTAATAGTATGTCAATTAGAGTTTTGTATTTGCCTAATGTTCTGAAACATCCGTCTGTGGAATATGGCAGCTTTTAGTTTTGCATATTTACTTATTGCTAAATTAAGATCTTATTGGTTTCTATAAGGTGTAATAATGAGATTGGGAACATGGTTTTGTGGATTTAAGAGTATCATGGAGCTCAAGTTTTGTAGCAAGAGAATTATGCAGGTCTCACAAGAAAGAAGGAAGCTTTGCTCTAATCCCTAATCAAAGAATTCAAGACCAATGTTCAAATAACCTTGTCATTGCATCGAACCAACGTCTACGAGGCAGAACTACTCCAGGTTTAATCAGCAGGCAGTTGCTAAATTTTTCCCCCATGGTATGAACAAGACTCTTCTTTTCTTTTCTTTTTCCCATTACATTCAGTATATTAAGCAGACTATTGCAGTATGTAAGATCGTTAATCCTGGCCTCTACGCAGAATTTAGCGTCCTTGATTTAATATTTCTTCCCTTCAGATTGGGCATGTCGTTTAATGGTTATTAAGTGGGTTTCTCATTTTGGCCACCAAATGTTTGATTAAATTCCCCACAGAGCAATAAAAGCTTAACTGCTGGTGGTATATGTTTCAAAACTATGCTCAATTGTGCATATTAATTGTATGTAGATATTGTAATTCCAAACTTCCATATATGCAAAATTTAATGTCTTTTCAGTTTCCTCTCTTTCTCATGATCATGAGGTGGTTTTGCGAAGTTAATAAGTGAACCGCCTTCTAGGCTTCTATGCAGTTAATTCCACAATATCAAGATTTTTTCTTGACTTCTTGACTTTGAGTAATAGAAATAATTCACAAGCAGTTCATTTTACAGTTGTAACTTATAATTCAATATATACATTTTCTGTTTTCTTTCCCAATTTTCTATAGACTATGTTTAGCTTAGCTTTAGTTTGATTTCGTACTCTAATGCTATTGTTAAATGTAGTCTTAAGTGTTTACTAAACTTATGCGTTGTTACTAGGTTGGTTCTGTGGATTGTGTGACTATCCCGAGGCTACCATATGAAATATGAGCTTTTATATATACTCGACACTCAGAGATATGATGTTAGTAAGGAAACTCAGATATGGGAAAACTAAAGTTCTTTATGCAGTCCGAAGCATGTTTTCGTGCAGTAATCTTCATGCTGCTATAGCACCAAGATCCCAGATTACAACTTATTCCTGTCACAGCGTGGCATTTCATCGGTCAATTGAAGTTCTGCCTGGAACTATCCATTCGTGGCAATCTTTCTCAACCATGGCTAACACAATACTCGTCCAAGCTAGGGATCCTGCTAAGCTAAGTGAGGAGTTGCAAACTGCACTTGATGAAAATAGGCTTAATGATGCTTGGAACTTGCATGAACAACACATGAACATGGAAGGGTTTCCCAGGAAATCTATTGTGAACAAGCTTCTTACAACCACTGCGCAGAGTCTGGAGTTTCAGTGGCTCGATAGGGCATATCATCTAGTGGAGAAGGCTATAGAGGAGCACAAGCAAAACTTACTAGAGAAGGAAACCCTTATATATCTATCCCTATGTCTTGCAAGATATGGTTTAGCTGTCAATGCTGCGACTATTTTGAGGAAGCTGGTTGAAACCGAACAGTTTCCTCCAGTGACTGCATGGTCTGCCATATTAGCTTACATGTCACAAACAGCTGCTGGTGCTTACTTGGCTGCTGAATTGATTATCGAGATTGGTTTTATGTTCCAAGATGGGAGGGTGGACCCACGTAAAAAGAGTAACGAACATCTGATTGCTATGAAGCCTAATACAACTTCCGTGAACATTGCACTGGCAGGATGTCTTCTTTTCGGCACAAGTAGGAAAGCAGAGCAGCTTTTGGACATGATACCTCGCATTGGCGTGAAAACTGATGTTATGCTATTGATCTTGATGGGTCATATCTATGAACGTAATGGACGAAGAGAAGAGCTTAAAAAACTAAAGCGGTATATTGATGAAGCCCACAATTTAAGTGATACTCAATTTAGGGAGTTCTATAATTGTTTACTTTCTTGCCATTTGAAATTTGGGGATTTAGAATCTGCATCACATATGGTTCTAGAAATGCTACAAAAAGCACGAAAAGCTCAAAATTCTCTTGGTATGGCTACGTTTATGTTTGAAGTTGCAAAAATTGACTCTGCGTCTGCCTCATTTCATCAAATAGAGTCTCAAAAGAGTTTGTCTCATGAAAAATTAGACGATGCAGAGAGCTCTATGCTGATTAGAAGCAACATATCTTATGAAGATTTTCGTGGAGACCGAAAGTTTCAAAATCTTGAAGCAGAGGCTAAAGAATTACTTGATGCATTAGTATCGAAGTTTCAGAGCCAAGGAGAACTGATCACAACTGAACGTGGTATTCTTCAACCAACGGAGACAATTTTCGTGAAATTAGTCAAGGCTTTCCTGGAAGCCGGGAAGATAAAGGAACTAGTTCGATTTTTAATCAACGTAGAGAAAGAAGATTCCCCAGTTTCTCCTGATTCCTCGCCTTTGATTCAAGTGGTCAAATCATGCATTTCTCTTGGATGGTTAAATCAGGCACACGATCTTCTTGATGAAATGCGCTTGTATGGTGTTAAAACAGGCTCTTCTGTGTATTCATCCCTTCTAAAAGCATATTGTAAAGAAAACAAAGCAGCAGAAGCCCGGTCACTCCTTAGAGACGCACGTAAGGCTGGGGTCCAGCTTGATGCCAGTAGTTACGATGCACTGATTCAGTCTCACGTGATCGATGAAGATACTCATGGGGCTCTGAGTTTATTTAAAGAAATGAAAGAATCTAGACTGGATAGGACCAGTCAACAAGAATTTGAAATGTTGGTTGAAGGATGTTCAGGGAGAGGAGAGGCTAAATTAATGGCCAAACTTTTGCGGGAAATCAAGGATGGACAAACGGTCGATTCGGGTGTTCATGACTGGAACAATGTGATTCACTTTTTTTGTAGGAAGAGATTAATGGAAGATGCCGAGAAAGCTCTTAAGAAGATGAGGAGTTTAGGGCATGCCCCAAATGCACAAACTTTTCATTCTCTTGTAACAGGTTATGCTGCTATTGGTGGAAAGTATACCGAGGTAACCGAACTTTGGGGTGAGATTAAAGTTCTTGCCTTTTATCATGGAATGAAGTTTGATCAAGAATTGTTGGATTCTGTACTTTATACTTTTGTAAGGGGTGGATTTTTTATTCGAGCTAACGAAGTTGTACAGCTGATGGAGAAAGGAAAAATGTTTGTTGACAAGTACAAGTACCGTACTCTTTTCTTAAAGTACCATAAGACATTCTGCAAGGGGAAGGCTCCGAAATTTCAGACAGAGTCACAGTTAAATAGGAGGGAGGCTGCTTTGACCTTTAAGAAATGGGTTGGGTTGTTTTGAGGAGAATTCGTCTCGTATCTGCTCAAATAGCTTTTGTAAGTCCTCTTTAGTCATTTGCTTTTTCTATAAATTATTCATTTTCAAAATTATCATGTGCAATCCATGTACTTGTTAACTATTCCATATTATACCTAGAAGTTTAATGCCATGGCTTTTTTAGTTATATGAAAATCGAATCAAAATACATGTAGACTGATTTATTTCCCAAATGCTCGACAATTCAAAATCCTTTAGGGTTAATTAAAGGGAAAATCTATGAAGCAGTCATAAATTTATTGTAAATCACTTTTAGACCACGTGTGATCATTGCAAAAGATGGTCTGTATTCGGGGTCTTCGTCCCACGAGAGTTGAATCAGTTCAATCAGATCTTCAATGTTGTCTTCATGCTCCGGAAGTGCTGGCCTTATCTTGCCCTCTCCAACTTGTAATGCAATCTGTTCATCATCATCAAACATTATGGCATACACAAAGTGTTTGTTCAAAGTCCGTGATTGAGGTGTTGGTAGTGTGTTTTAGTTTAGTACCTTGGAGGGACCATAGTCGGTCTCGATGTATGGGTAGTGGCCTGTTAGAAGCTCATTAAGTATGATTCCAAAACTGTAAACATCACATTTTTCATCATATGGCTCACTCCGGATTACCTCGGGAGCCATGTATACATATGTGCCTAAAGAATACCATACATAATATATTAACAATATTCTGCTAAACAAAAGAAGTTGAAGAAAGATGAAAATCTTGCCTGTTTCACCCGTAAATGCTTTTTCTTCGTCTCTTAAGAACCGGGCATGCCCAAAATCTGCAACTCTCACATGAAACGCATCATCCAAAAATATGTTACTAGGTTTTAAGTCCCTATGTATGATCATGGGCTTGTGTTCATGTAGATACTGCATCCCCTGAGCGATCTCTAGTGCCTTGGCTAATCTCTCCACGAAAGGAGGAAGCGGAGTGACCCGCTCTTTCCGCCTCTTACCTGGACCATGTAGCCAGTCCTTTAAAGTCATGTTCAGGTATTCTGTTACGACCCACCCGTGGTTCGGTGGGTCAAGACAAGCACCCATTAATTGGAGTACATAGTTATGTCGCTGTCTTGATAGTGTTTCCACCTCCTGAGCAAAGAAGTTGACACCACATTCGTTTAATCTGAAATAGTCGGGGAATATGCACTTGACTGCAACATCAAGACCTCTCCATGTTGCTTTGTATATGTCCGCTGTACTTCCTTGGGCTACTATATTGTGCAGTTCAATCTTGTACCATAAATAACAATAATGCCAATGTCATTTGTAAATGTGTGCATTATTATGTCAGGAAAAGTTATTTAGGGGTGTTTGTTTTTAGCTTTGAAAATCCACTTTTCATCACTCTACTTCTCCACAAAAGCACATCTTGTCATACTTATGCAAAACCATGTTTGCCTCACAATTTCCCAAAAAAAGCAGTTTTTTCTCTACTTGCCACTCACTTTTTTGTTTATCTGAGTTTTATGAACTCAATAAGCAGAAAAGCAGGTTCAAACTGAAAAACAAACATACCCCGTTAGCGATGAATAAATTTATTCCAAAGTGATTGGTCATTGCCAATCTCGTTGGTAACATCAGTTACCAACTGTGGTCATTGCTAATGTCAATGTTCTATTACTTGTTCTTGTTCGTTTTTAACTCGTTACACTATGTGTACCTCTTGTGGATCAATGTACCATCCGTTAAACTTCGCATGCTCAATGAGGGCTGAGAGATCGGTATTCTGTTCAACGGTTGGTGGGGCTTGAGGATTTGTTGATGCTTGAATAATGACAGACGAGGGACTAAGCGATGATTCACGAGGATTATCTTTCTTGTTAAGAATAAGGCTCAAGAACCCGTTGTCCTGTGCTACATTTAGACAGTATTTTAGGTAATCTTGTGTTCTTTCCAATCTCATCTTGTAAATAGACTTCAATTCTTTCTCTTTCTGCATTTCTTTCTGTAGCTCCTCCACCTTTGAAATTAATTTCACAAACCAAAAACCATAAATTTCTTATATTTAGTACATAGGATGATTACAAATGATCATGCTTGTGTTCTGTGTGCAAAATAAACATAACATACTAAACATCAACTTTTAGGTAAAAATTTTCAGGCCACTTTCTTGTTAAATTGTTTATTGGGTTTTATAGCAATATACATTTCTATATGTTATAGTTACAGAACTTTTGTTCATGCCGCATATGTCACCAGGCTTACAAATTTTGTCCCACTTAAGTCACTAATTAACTATATAAACGGTTTCACAAGTTAAATTTATAGATGATATAACATATAGTATCTCGATAAATGGCGTGTCAACTGTCAACTAATTACATGAAAATCACATAATGTTATGAACACATCTTTACAAGCCCATGAACCAATAGCACTTTCGGGATCCTTTCAAAGGAAGATGAAAGTGACAAATTGATATCGTTATTCATCTAATTAGTTGATACATCATTTATTAAGATGACATGCATTCAATGTCTGATCATATTTTAACATGTGAAACCTTTAATCTTGTTAGTTAGTGACCTAAGTAGGATAGATTTTGAAAGTATAATGACTTAAACGTTTCATCTCCATGAAATCTATAACGAAGGTTATTATCGAATAGTGGTCAGGGACATGAAATCTATAACGGAGGTTTAGGGTTCAAATCCTGACACATGTCTATTAACCATAGGTTATGAATTTATCTTCTCCATGTTGGTCGTGAGAACGGTCAGTGAGGGGGCCTTCGCCTCTATTGGGCGGGTAACCCTTCTTTTTTTACTATCTATATGTTCCCATCACCTTTTGTTCAGTGGTTCTATTTTCCGGCGAAGAACTAATATATGGAAACACATTTACCATCAACAAGCATGCTTGTAAAAGTATGTCACTTACTCTTTGGCCGGAAAGTATGGCCTTTGGTAATTTGGTTCAAGTGTTGTTGAGCCATGAATAATGTTGCATTATAAGTTTATAACTCGAGTATTGATGTTTACGTATGTTATCCAAGGTACCTGAAGCTCGAGTCTCGAGTTAGACTGACGATGTGGTGGTGAAGAAGCAATCGTCGGCTTAGTCATGCAATCACCAAACGCGCTGCAAAATCTTTTTCGAGAACTTTTGGCAGCGGTGTTTCCTTGTCGGGAGGAAGACACAGTGGTAACTGGGATGCTCTTTCGTTGTTGTCGACTCATGACGAGCGTTTTCCTTGAAGTCTCGAAGGAACGAAGACGGGTAAGTTAACTAACCAAATGGTGAGTTTTTATGTGAAGGTTTGGACAAAACAGGTGCTTTCAGAAAGCCAGCAATGGGCGGAAGGTATTATGAAGAAGGTTTTGTTTTTAGCATCGAACTTTTTTGCACAATACCTATTCATATTGTGTGAGATTCTCCGGAGTTCACGATTTTCGTCTTAACTTCTGTTTACATCATTCATTTCATCAAAATATTGGTTACTAGTAGGGTTGGATTTTTCTTATACAAATCTTGCATGTAATTAATGTATTAAATATGTTTGACAAAAATGGGTATGTATGAACAATTAAGAAGATAATTTTTTTAATTTTACGCTCTCCTTTTTAGTAAAAGATTTGTAATTTGATTATCTTTCTTGGCCTAAAATTTGAATTTCATATCATTTCTTGGTCAAAATAGAATTTTACATTATCTTTCTCGTCCATAAAAATTTTATAATACCTTTATTGTCAAATTTTATATTTTATATTACATTTCTTGGTAATTTTTCGGTTCAATGTGCGGCTAATAAAGTTAAAGGTGTATTATGAAAAAAAAAAAAAGTTGTTTTCATGTTTTTTACGTTTTCGTTCTTTCATGTTATTTGTTTCCATAAAAAACCTCAATTAATTCTTTTTTTAATAAAATTTAATTTTATATGTTTTTATTTTAAGTTTACAAATATTTTTTCCTTTCCTTTATAATGAAGGTAAGTTATGGCAAGAAAATAAGCGGGAAATAAAATTGAGATGATATGAGGAAGTGACAAATGACATGAATCATTTTGTTTTATTTACGTATATAGATATAGATCAACTTAGTACTTTAAATAAGTTAAATGACAATAACCATAATTTTAATATGATTCAAACATTTGGCTCTAGTAAGTATTCTGGATTTGGTCGTATCCTATTTCCGATTTCTTACTATACAGAGGGGAGGTAAAAAGAGATTTCTCCGCTTATTCTTTCTAGTCGAGCCTCTCGGTCTGTCATTATACCCCGAGAGATAGGAAATAAATCTTCAAGCCGTCGTTTCAGCTGAGGGGTTGTTTATTTACTTCTTAATGGAATCATTAAGAAGCCACTTAAAAGTAAAATGACTTTTTAATGAATTTATTAAGAGGTAAAGGTCTGAGTTCGAACAGGAAAAGCAAATCTTTTCTTTGGGGCTGGAGAGATGGAATAAAGAGGACCCCCACAAGTTTTGAATTTGCAGATGCATGTCATCTATTCTAGATTATTTCGTATGTTTCTAGTTTAATTTACATTTGTATATAACAAGTTATGGGGTGTCCGCGCGTTGCGACAGATATATAACTATGTATTTTTTGTACTTTAATGAATACAGTTTAAATGATTAAGTCATACTTTATTTATAAGTTAATTAATAATAAAAATTTAACATAAAAGACAAATATATCTATTAAAATTATACTAATTTAAATTAAATAATAAATTAAATAGGTTGAAGAAAAAAACTAATCACCAACCAAATACACACACACAAAAAAGCACATGACATCAGCTACAAAACACACGTTTATCATTTATCGTAGTTATTACAATAAACAAAAGTTATGATACATAACTGAAAATTACGATAAACTAATAATACAGTAAAACAAAATATTTTCTAAAAAAATTTATTGGTGTGTTCAATATTTGAGATAACAATTTTATTAATATAAAAAATATATAATAAACTAAACATTATAAACTCATTAGAATTAATCAAACATTATGTTAAAGTGATTATAGAATAAAGCTGATTTTTTAAGTAATCACAAAGATACTGATATAATACATTATAGAACAGTAAAATTATTATAGCCAAAATAAATCTTATTTTCAAAATGTCAAAGAATTAATTAGAATTTAAATATATTAAATTTTAAATCAAAAAATATAAGAATATGAAACATTCTCATTATATAATTTACATATAATTAAAAATAAAATATGTATAAGCACACTTTAGCAAACCCCACCACTAAATAGTGTTTAACAAAAGCTTCTTCTAGTGCATTTTAGCACAATAAAATATATTAATACTTATATTTTCATCTCTAGCACATTTTAGCAAAACTCATTTATAAATTATTTTTCTATATTGATGTGAGAGGAACAAAATAGCAAAACTCACTTATGAATAGTGATTTCATTAGTGACTAATGTATAAAGGTGCAACTGTCTACTTATGAAGAGAAAAAGTTATCAAATTCAATTTAAATTCTTATATATTATTGACAAATAATTTTGAGAATAATAATGTTATAATTTAAGTTCTTATACATTTAAAACATTTATTTTTAAATTAAATATCGTAATTGGATATTTGTTGCGCCTTTAAAAAATTGGACATTTGTTGTGGTTTAGTTGTTTACAAGGTTTGCATTATTTTTTATAGGAAAAATGACATCAAATAATTCTGAACTTTCGACTTTGTACATATTTATGTAGTGAACTTTTTTTGTGCACATCTGGTAGTCAAAGTTTCAAAATTGTTCCAATTTGGAAGTTGGCATACCTGTTAACCGGTTGCTTCCGGTTTCGATGCATACGTGGATAATTTTTTAATGATGTGGCTATCCGTTTTTATATTATATCCGGTTTTATCTACGTGGCAACCCGTTATTTAAAATCACCCGGTTATAAACCTGGTTCATAATTCATACGATCGATCCAACTTATGTTCTTAGGGCTCGTTCTTCGATTATGAGTGTATTAGAGCCTAATCGATCGCCCTAAACCCTGTACGTACGAACGAGCCCTAAGAACGTAAGTTGGATCGATCGTATGAAAAATGAACCGGGTTTATAACCGGGTGAATTTAAAAAACGGGTTGTCACGTAGATAAAACTAGGTATATTATAAAAACGGGTAGCCACGTCATTAAAAAGTTGTCCACGTAGGCATCGAAACCGGAAGCAAATTTTTAACAGGTACGCAAACTACCAAATTAGAACAATTTTGAAACTTTGACTACCAAATGTGCACAAAAAAAAGTTCACTACATAAATGTATACAAAGTCGAAAGTTCAGAGCTATTTAATGTCATTTTTCCTTTTTTATAACCAGAAAGACAAATGGATACACACGTAAAGGTGTTTGGTTTTGCGTTATAACGGAGATTATCAGATTATTACGTTGCAATAACGTAAATGATTTATTTAAAGTGTTTAGATTGCATTCATTAATAATTGCTGGTTTGCGTTTTGGATTAATCCTACCACATTTTTTCAAAAGCTAAATAAAGTAGTTTATTTGTTTAATAATTGATTGTCGGTAATTTTGCAAGTTAAAACACAAATCCACACATTTTAAAAACCAATTATTGATAATTGTAATAGTAAATAGCAGAAGGTAAACTGAACACTAAATTTCCGTAGCACTTATCTAGATTATTAGTCTATAAAATGTTCTAATACTTTTTAAATGCAGAACACCCCTTAGTTGGATTGGGCCTAGTGGTGGAATTAGAACTTTATATGTGATTAAAACATATAGCCACAAGAACACTCGTTCGGCTAGTTTGAATCATTGTATCAGCCTTTTAGGTTTGCGCTTAAGTTATATTAACGACTGCTTCAACTTTAAATATCCTTCATATTTTAAAAATCAGGGTATCAAAAAAATCAACCATATTTTTTTTATTTTTGTGATTAAGTTACTAAACTTTTTTTTCAACTGTTTAATATTAGAATATATATATATATATATATATATATATATATATATATATATATATATATATATATATATATATATATATATGGGATGATTGCAGAACCTAAATTTAGTGTAGAACTGTAGAACCAATATCATCCATATATTTAGGCATGGCAAAAAAACTCATACCCGACGAGAAACCCGTAACTCGACCCCGACCGGGGAATCCCCGAGTTGACCGGGGATGGGGACGGGGAATCCGCGATTTAAATTAATGGGGACGGGGACCGGGAATCCCCGATTTAAATTAATGGGGATGGGGCGGGGATGGGAGACACTTTAATCCCCGAACCCGACCCCGATTATGTTTTAATATAGATTATTATATATATTTAACTTTACAATTTAAATTATTCATTACATTTTTTATAATATATTATATATGACTTTTCTATAGTTTAAAATACTATTATTTTTTTCATTTTAGTGGTTTTATAAATCTTTTGCAAACATTTCTTTGTTTTAGTTTCATCATAAATTATAAATTATATATGTAAATAACTCAAATACGTTTGAATTGATTTGTTATAAAGTTTAATTACATAAATTTTTCCTACTAAATTACTATTTATAGTTTAAACTTAATAATATTTTAGGAACTTGAAAAACTCGATTCCCCGACGGGGATCCCCGATCCCCGAATGGGACGGGGATGAGGATAGAAACTCATTCTCCGACAGGGATGGGGCCAGGAATGGGGGAGAGGATTAAGAAGCGGGGATGGGGATGGGAACTGAGATCCCCGCCCCGCCCCATTGCCATGTCTACATATATTAGATTAATCTAGTGGTCTTGATTAAAAGAGTCAAGTTTGGAATTAGTGAAAAAAAGATTGGTAATAGTGATATTTTAATTCCGGGTAAAAAAGAAAAAGATTGGAAATAGCAAAAAGATTGACATTAGCGAAATAAATATCTTTTTTTTAATAAAATAACATTAATATGATTAATTTTTAAATCAAAAAAAATTATACCATAAAAACGAGAATTTTATACTCTTTAAAACGAGACCGGTCATGATATATTTTTTTCAAAAAAATTATACGTGTTTATTTTTCGTATAAAAAAAATTTACCCAGACCTCGATGCAATATAGCATGGTAAAATCATTCAATGTCGAATGAACACTTTGATATCGTATATTCAACATCGATACAACACTGCATATACGTTCATTATTAACAGAGCCAAAATAATGGTCAAAATTAGTAGTCTAAGTTGGTGAATTTAACGAGAACGATCATGATATATATTTTTTCGAAAAAATTTTACGTGTTTATTTTTCGTAAAAAACTTTTACCCAGATGACCATTTAATATGTTATATAGAGAATATTCAATGTCGAACTACAGATCACATATTCAACGTCGAAGGTGATAATATATATCATATATTTAACACTGCATGTCTATTCGATATTAAAAGAGTAAAAAATAAAAGTCAAAGTGGACAGTCAAACTTGGTAGGCTGCTATTAATTCAATGTTAATTGTATAATTACCATCTTATCCCTAGCGTTATATATATATAATATAACCATAGAACCAATCTAAACCATTAGATTATAATATAACACTAGGGATAAGATGGTAATTATACAATTAACATTGAATTAATAGCAGCCTACCAAGTTTGACTGTCCACTTTGACTTTTATTTTTTACTCTTTTAATATATAATGGACATGCAGTGTTGCATCGACGTTAAATATATGATATCAAAGTGTTCATTCGACACGAATGGTCGTATGGGTAAAAAAATTTACGAAAAATAAACATGTAAATTTTTTTCAAAAAAATATATTCATTACCGTTCTCGTTAAATTCACCAACTTTGACTACTAATTTTGACTATTATCTATCTCTGTTAATAATGAACGTATATGCAGTGTTGCATCGACGTTAAATATACGGTATCAAAGTGTTCATTCAATATCGAATGATCTCATGATCTTACCATGATATATTGCATCGTGGTCTGGGTAAAATTTTTTTTACGAAAAATAAAAAAATATATATCATAACCGTTCTCGTTAAATCCACCAACTTTGACTACTAATTGTGACTATTATTTTGACTCTGTTAGTAATGAACGTATATGCAATGTTGCATTGACGTTAAATATACGATATCAAAATGTTCATTCGATATCGAATGATCTCATGATCTCACCATGATATACTGCATCGTGGTCTGGGTAAAATTTTTTTACAAAAAATAAAAAATGTATATCATAACCGTTCTCGTTAAATCCACCAACTTTGACTACTAATTGTGATTATTATTTTAGTTCTGTTAATAATAAGCGTATATGCAGTGTTGCATTGACGTTAAATATACGATATCAAAGTGTTCATTCGATATCGAATGATCTCATTATCTTACCATGATATATTGCATCGTGGTCTGGGTAAATTTTTTTTTACGAAAAATAAACAAGTAAAATTTTTTCGAAAAAAATATATCATGACCGGTCTCGTTTTAAAGAGTATAAAATTCTCGTTTTTATGGTATAATTTTTTTGATTTAAAAATTAATAATATTAATGTTATTTTAATTTAAAGAAAAAAGATATTTATTTTGCTGATGTCAATCTTTTTGCTATTTCCAATCTTTTCCTTTTTTACCCCTCCAAGAATTAAAATATCACTATTACCAATCTTTTTTTCACTAATTCCAAACTTAACTCTTTTAATCAAGACCATTAGATTATTCAAATCTATGGACGATATTGGTTCTACAGTTCTACACTAAATTTAGGTTCTGCAATGATCTCATCTATATATATATCTATATACACACACACACGTGGCATGGTAACCCGATAAAACACTTAACTCATTGAATAGTTTAATATTAAAACCAACTTTCTTTTATTGTTTTTATAGATAAGATATTAGTGGCTAGTATGTATACATATGTGGGTGGTTGTGTGTAGACCGGAAATTATATATGCACACTCCCTCAGTTGTTAATCACGCATCCCCTTCATAATGTGAGAGATGATTAACTTTTAATCATTGAGTCTCACGTCATTAACAAAAATAATGTGAGTAAAAGGTGTGTGATTAGTAAAAATTAAGTAAAGGATGATGTACATATAGCAATGCCCGTGTAGAATCAGGTTCAACAGAGTATCCTAAATAATGGCATAATCAGGTTCAAGAGAGTATCCTAAATAATCGAGATTACCAAACGCACCCTTGTGAATGATTATTCATAGATTTTTTTTGTTTACATAAACATGTATAAACCAATATTCTAAGAATTTTATTAAAACAATCATACCTTTATATATTAAGATTATAAAAACTAAATTTTGCGAATGAGTGAAAAAAAATAAAATCATGTGAATGATCATTTACATAAATAAAATATATATGACCATTTTTAAAATCTTTAAAAACATAGATATGGTGAATGTATCTGAAATTTACATATCATGTGTAACGTTAATTTAAACATTATTGTGAGCAAAATTTTAAAAAAATATTTACGTTTGATATCTTCGGATGCACTTATGTGTATATATATATATATATATATATATATATATATATATATATATATATATATTGTTAGTATATTGTGTGTAAAGATGACATTACTACTGCATCATGGCTGATTTCATAAAACACTTGAGGGTCACACCGATGAGCACAACTGAGCAGATGCAATTAAACTATTGAATAAATAATATTGGATATTGTTTATGACACGAAATGATCATTGAGATTAAATTAATGTATGATTAGTTATATCTCAAAGTACGGGGACTAAAAGTACAATATTAGATATTGTAGTAATTTAATTGTCATTGGATGATAGTTAAATAATTATCTAGTCTTTTATTTATTATTTGATATTAAATAAAAGACACATTTATTTGAATTGATATTATCATCTAATTATTGGATAACTGGATGGATAATTATAATCAAATAATTAAGAGATAATTATAAATAATTATCTAGTCATTTATATATTATTAGATAATGTATAAAAGATTATTATTATTTAAAGGCTATATAATTATAGAGATAATTATATAAGGTTTAAATAATAAAGATAATTATTAGGATATATATTATATTATTATATTAAAGTTTTAATTAATATATATATATATAATATATATACGGTCAAAGAGATATGGATATATAGATATACACAAATCAAGGGTGTTAGTTGGTGGTGATACACGAAACTCAAAACGCATATACACATACACATTCGATGTGTGTGGGGGTGTGGGTTGGTTTCTGTGGTGTACAACCGTACCAAACAAAAACACATATTAGTGTTTGATTTTCCCGTTGTTCGTGTGTTTGATTGCATACCTGGCGCCGCTCGATCGTGTCATCACCGGTGGATACCGAAAGCGTCTCATTCGTGTATTCTTGTCATAGGATACAAAGGTACGAATTTTTATTGTTTTCTCATTTACTTATCTTATGTATACTTGATGATCCGTGTACGGAATTCGTAATTTTTAAAAGCTTCCGTTGTGCGTTAATATGATTAATGTTTATGTTTTTATGAAAAACCATACGAATTCCCAACCGTGGTATCAGAGCCATCTCAAGTAACATAATGATAGTATTATTCGAGTATTTATGTCCAACGATCCTAAAGTTTCGATTTTTAATAATTAAAATTGTTTAAACGGTCGAAATCAATAATTAAAATGTTTAAGGTTTTGATTTCGCTTGGAGAAAATCGACCAAAGGTTTTGGAAACCTTATGGTGATTCTCGGCCAACCTTGGAGTTTTTCGGAACTCGGGATTTTGAAACCTTAGTTCGTTTTATTTACTTGATATTTGATTGTTTAAGAGTGTTTAATTGATTAAAGTCGAAAATTAAACGTTCCGGTTCGCGAAATCAAACCTAGAGATTTCGGTCATGGGTTGAGACCCATGACCTCTCGGTTGTGATGTGGTAACCGAGGTGATGGATTATTTGTTTCCGTCATGTCATTTAATTCACGGTTAAACTCGAACGATTAAATTAAATGCGTTAAAATCGAATTAATAAATCAAAAGTGTTTGGTTATTAATATTTAAACATTTGTGACAAAATATATCTAAATGTGTTTTCGGTTTTACAAAATTAAAGTGGGAGACTTTATGAGTTTTATAAAATTCACAAATCGGTTTAAATATTATTCGATTCGATAATTATACGATTAATTGGAATATGGAAATCGAAATAATCAAAGTGAGTTGATTAAAGGCTTCGATTAATTTCAGCCGTCAAAGGGTTTAACACCGTACTTGTTTTCGGTTCATATGGGTTATTGAACCCGAGTATGAGTCGGTTAACTAAGTTGGTTCGTTTCCGTTTTCCGGTAATTCGTCGTTTAAATTAAATCAGTTTTAATTAAAAAGTTAAGTTTTAATGTTGAAATTAAAATTAATGGTAATTTTAATTTATAAACTAGATTTAATTTATGCATTTAATATTTACTTCCATAAAATGCATTATAAAATTAAAGAGAGTTTAATTTAAGGATTCTATTTTCAAATTAATGAAATCGTGACTTTGAGTTTAATGCTCGGTCATGGTTTAATGTTTTGAGATTTGATCTCGACATTAACGTTTTTGGTAGAATTCGTTTAAAACCATAAAAAAAAGTTCTTGGTGTTATTTAAGAATGATCAAATTTTTAAAAGACATATTTATTGTAAATTGTTTATTTAGAAAATTGACATTGTTTATTTTGAAAAGTGTTTCAATTGAATAATAGTTAATTGATAATTATTTAAAGGAAGTTTAAATTATTTATCAATATTATTTGAAAATAAAACTATATTTATTAAAGGTTGTTTAATAAAAAGTTTCTTAAAATAGTAAGTTTAAGTTTCAAAGGTGTTTGAATTGTAAATTGAATATTTTAAGAAAAGTGTAGTTTTGAATCCAAAGATAATGCAAAGATGGAATTAAATTTGAAATTATTTTCGGGAAAAAGTTTCTAATTATGGAAAGTGTTCCTGAATTTCGAGTTTACGAACCGTGTTTAATTTAAGAACGATGTTGGACATATTTACTTCAATTAATGGTGGATTAATTGGTTTTGGAATTATTTTCATGTCAAGATGAAAATGAATTCTAGATTATTTACAAGCTTTACTGCTTTAGTTATGTTTGTGACATAGCCGAGCCTTGAGACCCCTTTGTTTGTGATGGTTGTTTTTATAATCTTAATGTTTGCTATTTTTTATTATTGGTTATTTTTGGGAAGGCCTGCGTGCCATTGGAATCCCGGATTTATGATGTAATCTGTAATAGGTTAGAAAATAGGCAAATGTATTTAGATTAAAATTATGTAAAAATCTTGGCGAAGATGTCCATCAAGAAGGAGGTCATTCATCAAGGACGCTTGGTGACATCATCGGATGTTGAGGCTAGTGGGAGCTGAAAGAGTTCATCCTTCTTGCCTTGTGTGTTGATTTTGTCCCTTAGGTTTTGACCTAATTGGTTTGTCCGTATGGCTCTCGGAAACCAATTTAGTTTCGGCAAGGCTATGTCACCATGTGATTGTATGTTTTATTTCTTTATGCTTTATTTATATCTGCGTGGTTGTGGTGAAAAAGTAGATAAATAAAAGAAATCAAAACTACAATCATTTTTGATGAAAAATTAAAGTATTTAAAAGGAAGTTTAAATTGGAAACTTTAATTATTTTGTCAGGTGTTAGATATGACATTTTTATGAAATTAGTTTTTCAAATAAAAGGAGATTTATTTTTAAAATGTCATATGATCAAAGAGTTGAAATTCTTAAAACTGGTACATTAACTGGATTGTTTACCAGAATAGGTGGTGTCTAGGACAGTCTTGCTCGGGCTGTGGAAGTTCCAAAAGGTTTAGAACCGAAAGGATCCTGCCCGCAGACTAACCTGACTGGCCACTAGTTCTTGGTAAGAGACTGGTTATAAACCCAAATTAAAAAATCTGACACAGCACACCGTCCATATAGTGGCACTCACGGTGACCGGTCGTCGTAAGTAGGTTCAGCCTTCGTTGGGTGCTTACGCCGCAAACTCGAAGAGCTGTGAGGTAAGCACTGCGGATCCTAAGTGAGACTTGGGCCAGTGACTTGCAGTTGTTATATGGTGTGTGTCAGTGGTGGTTCCTCAATAAGACTGTTGCCCAAGGTGTGGATGAGATTAAACATGATCAATTTAAGAAATTGAAAATCTCATAAGATCTAAGAGTTGCAAAGGGGTTGTAATTGGTAATAAGTTGCCTGCCTGAGTAGCTTATTCATGTAGGTTCAGCCTCCGTTGGGTGCATGAATAAGTAAAATGGTTCTTAGGATTAATAAATCATTTTTCTAAATTTTGGGTTATTGATTTATTAATGGTTAATCAAATACTAATTTTTGAAAAATTGTTTAAGATGGTTGAAAAAGACAGAGGTAGAAGCGGTTTAATAATAACAATGACAATAACAGTAATAACAACAATGATAACGTCAATATCCTTTTCCCACTTAAAAATCCTCCCCAAAAGCACATGTTTCTACTTTGAGGTCCATTCGGGATATGGAGAACTCAAAAGAGGCAACTTCCTGAACTGGGTGTAAAATCTGACAAATGTTCTGAGTACAAGGTGAAAGTCGTATATTCTGGAAAGGGCACCAGAACCTGCTCCTGCAGAGACTGCTACAGTTGAGGAGAGAAATCTCCACAATAAGCACTCTGAGGATTCGGTCAATGTTGCCTGTCTAATGCTAGCGACCATGACATCTGAGCTGCGGACTAGCCTTATGGACGTCTCAGCTTGACAGATGTATCGTCAGCTAAAGG
>JAANYP010003412.1:25063-36825 GCA_020465985.1 Centrapalus pauciflorus
CACCCCTTACAAAAGTATAAAGTACAGAATCCAACAATTCTTGATCAAACTTCATTCCATGATAAAAGGCAAGAACTTTAATCTCACCCCAAAGTTCGGTTACCTCGGTATACTTTCCACCAATAGCAGCATAACCTGTTACAAGAGAATGAAAAGTTTGTGCATTTGGGGCATGCCCTAAACTCCTCATCTTCTTAAGAGCTTTCTCGGCATCTTCCATTAATCTCTTCCTACAAAAAAAGTGAATCACATTGTTCCAGTCATGAACACCCGAATCGACCGTTTGTCCATCCTTGATTTCCCGCAAAAGTTTGGCCATTAATTTAGCCTCTCCTCTCCCTGAACATCCTTCAACCAACATTTCAAATTCTTGTTGACTGGTCCTATCCAGTCTAGATTCTTTCATTTCTTTAAATAAACTCAGAGCCCCATGAGTATCTTCATCGATCACGTGAGACTGAATCAGTGCATCGTAACTACTGGCATCAAGCTGGACCCCAGCCTTACGTGCGTCTCTAAGGAGTGACCGGGCTTCTGCTGCTTTGTTTTCTTTACAATATGCTTTTAGAAGGGATGAATACACAGAAGAGCCTGTTTTAACACCATACAAGCGCATTTCATCAAGAAGATCGTGTGCCTGATTTAACCATCCAAGAGAAATGCATGATTTGACCACTTGAATCAAAGGCGAGGAATCAGGAGAAACTGGGGAATCTTCTTTCTCTACGTTGATTAAAAATCGAACTAGTTCCTTTATCTTCCCGGCTTCCAGGAAAGCCTTGACTAATTTCACGAAAATTGTCTCCGTTGGTTGAAGAATACCACGTTCAGTTGTGATCAGTTCTCCTTGGCTCTGAAACTTCGATACTAATGCATCAAGTAATTCTTTAGCCTCTGCTTCAAGATTTTGAAACTTTCGGTCTCCACGAAAATCTTCATAAGATATGTTGCTTCTAATCAGCATAGAGCTCTCTGCATCGTCTAATTTTTCATGAGACAAACTCTTTTGAGACTCTATTTGATGAAATGAGGCAGACGCAGAGTCAATTTTTGCAACTTCAAACATAAACGTAGCCATACCAAGAGAATTTTGAGCTTTTCGTGCTTTTTGTAGCATTTCTAGAACCATATGTGATGCAGATTCTAAATCCCCAAATTTCAAATGGCAAGAAAGTAAACAATTATAGAACTCCCTAAATTGAGTATCACTTAAATTGTGGGCTTCATCAATATACCGCTTTAGTTTTTTAAGCTCTTCTCTTCGTCCATTACGTTCATAGATATGACCCATCAAGATCAATAGCATAACATCAGTTTTCACGCCAATGCGAGGTATCATGTCCAAAAGCTGCTCTGCTTTCCTACTTGTGCCGAAAAGAAGACATCCTGCCAGTGCAATGTTCACGGAAGTTGTATTAGGCTTCATAGCAATCAGATGTTCGTTACTCTTTTTACGTGGGTCCACCCTCCCATCTTGGAACATAAAACCAATCTCGATAATCAATTCAGCAGCCAAGTAAGCACCAGCAGCTGTTTGTGACATGTAAGCTAATATGGCAGACCATGCAGTCACTGGAGGAAACTGTTCGGTTTCAACCAGCTTCCTCAAAATAGTCGCAGCATTGACAGCTAAACCATATCTTGCAAGACATAGGGATAGATATATAAGGGTTTCCTTCTCTAGTAAGTTTTGCTTGTGCTCCTCTATAGCCTTCTCCACTAGATGATATGCCCTATCGAGCCACTGAAACTCCAGACTCTGCGCAGTGGTTGTAAGAAGCTTGTTCACAATAGATTTCCTGGGAAACCCTTCCATGTTCATGTGTTGTTCATGCAAGTTCCAAGCATCATTAAGCCTATTTTCATCAAGTGCAGTTTGCAACTCCTCACTTAGCTTAGCAGGATCCCTAGCTTGGACGAGTATTGTGTTAGCCATGGTTGAGAAAGATTGCCACGAATGGATAGTTCCAGGCAGAACTTCAATTGACCGATGAAATGCCACGCTGTGACAGGAATAAGTTGTAATCTGGGATCTTGGTGCTATAGCAGCATGAAGATTACTGCACGAAAACATGCTTCGGACTGCATAAAGAACTTTAGTTTTCCCATATCTGAGTTTCCTTACTAACATCATATCTCTGAGTGTCGAGTATATATAAAAGCTCATATTTCATATGGTAGCCTCGGGATAGTCACACAATCCACAGAACCAACCTAGTAACAACGCATAAGTTTAGTAAACACTTAAGACTACATTTAACAATAGCATTAGAGTACGAAATCAAACTAAAGCTAAGCTAAACATAGTCTATAGAAAATTGGGAAAGAAAACAGAAAATGTATATATTGAATTATAAGTTACAACTGTAAAATGAACTGCTTGTGAATTATTTCTATTACTCAAAGTCAAGAAGTCAAGAAAAAATCTTGATATTGTGGAATTAACTGCATAGAAGCCTAGAAGGCGGTTCACTTATTAACTTCGCAAAACCACCTCATGATCATGAGAAAGAGAGGAAACTGAAAAGACATTAAATTTTGCATATATGGAAGTTTGGAATTACAATATCTACATACAATTAATATGCACAATTGAGCATAGTTTTGAAACATATACCACCAGCAGTTAAGCTTTTATTGCTCTGTGGGGAATTTAATCAAACATTTGGTGGCCAAAATGAGAAACCCACTTAATAACCATTAAACGACATGCCCAATCTGAAGGGAAGAAATATTAAATCAAGGACGCTAAATTCTGCGTAGAGGCCAGGATTAACGATCTTACATACTGCAATAGTCTGCTTAATATACTGAATGTAATGGGAAAAAGAAAAGAAAAGAAGAGTCTTGTTCATACCATGGGGGAAAAATTTAGCAACTGCCTGCTGATTAAACCTGGAGTAGTTCTGCCTCGTAGACGTTGGTTCGATGCAATGACAAGGTTATTTGAACATTGGTCTTGAATTCTTTGATTAGGGATTAGAGCAAAGCTTCCTTCTTTCTTGTGAGACCTGCATAATTCTCTTGCTACAAAACTTGAGCTCCATGATACTCTTAAATCCACAAAACCATGTTCCCAATCTCATTATTACACCTTATAGAAACCAATAAGATCTTAATTTAGCAATAAGTAAATATGCAAAACTAAAAGCTGCCATATTCCACAGACGGATGTTTCAGAACATTAGGCAAATACAAAACTCTAATTGACATACTATTAAGCTTAATCAATCAATATCCACACTAGAATGTCTTACATGTGATGATAATAAACTTGAGAATTTGCATACTATAAGAACACTTTGCCACTTTGGCATAATGAACTCAAAAATTCAGAAAGTTGAGAAATGGTAACCAACGATGAACCACAACAATAAACTATATGTAAAAAAAAAAAAAACATTTTGTCGAACACATGGAGTGCAGAATTAGAAATGGTAAAACAATTAATATAATTTAACCAAAAACCATCAGTAGGATTCTTTATGTCGTAATTTAATTACAGCAAGGAAGTTCACTCTTTCAAGATATTATAAAACATATTCCAAGAACTTTTATAAGCAATTAACTTGATAAAAAGAAGGGAAAGGTAGCCCAAATGTATTAACATAGCTAACCAGATATCTTATAATAAGAAAGCTAAAGAAAAAAAGAATTTACCGACATGAAGCAGCAGCGGCAAAGCTGAGATCAAAAGCAGGAGGTGAAGATGAAGAAGGCGCTGGTCTGGGCAGCAGCGGCGTCTGACAGCAGAAGGGCGGTGAAGAAGGCTGTTCCGGTGAGAATTTTGATTCGAACAATTCGTAGATTCACTGAGATTCAGGTGACAGAAATTATTATTAGAGTTTTAATTAGTCAAATAATAATAGTTTTAAAAAATATTGACCCTATGCTCTTGAACCAGGGAACAGGGTGAGCATGGGGCGGTTCGGTTCGGTTTTTGATCGAAACCGAAAATTCCGGTTTTTGAAATGGAGAAACCGTTCGGTTTCGGTTTTCTCCGGTTTCGGGTTTCCGGTTTGGATTGCCGGTTTTTCGGTTTACACCCGTGGGTTTTTTGGTTTTTCGAAAACAGTTTGGTTTTTGGGTTCAAACCCGAAAAATCTTCGACACTTTTTTACTAAAATTGATTTTTTCTTTACTAAAGTTAAGCACTATTTGATAAATCACTAAAAAATAATTGTTTATGTTTGAATTTTTAATCGACTTATGTGTTAGTTTGATAATTCGAATTGATAAAATTGGATATTAAATATTAATTTAGTTGTTTTATACTCTAATTTATTAAATTTACTAACTTAGGCTTTGAATTAATTTAAGTATTTCATCATATAAAATATAATAATAAAGTTTATACCAATTAATTAGCATTATCTACTTCACATATAATTAAAATAAGCATAACTATTAATAATGTCAATTAATTAGCATTTTAACATCATAAATATCAATTATATATATAATTGAAAAATGTTTCCTTTAATATAGGAGTAGAACGTAACATTAAATATGAGTGAAAGTAGAAATAACTCAATAAATATATATAAAATATTTATAAAAATTAAATTAATTTTAAAACCGGTTCGGTTTTTTCGGTTCGGTTTTGAGAGGGAATCCGAAACCAAACCATTTACTACGGTTTTTTCGGTTTTGGTTTTTTTGGTTTTTCGGATACCCGGTTTTCCGGTTTTTTCGATTTGGTTTTTTCGGGTTTTTCGGTTTTTTGGTTTTCCGGTTCGGTTTTTGCTCACCCCTACTAGGGAAGGAAAGGGGGAAAAAAGTACGGAAAGAAAGGGAAGAGAAAGGGTTTATTTTTCTTTCTTTTCCTTTCTTTTATTTTTTCTTCCTTTTCCTTTTTTCCGATAGTTGGGTAGAAAGTTTTAAGAGGAAAATTACCTCACTTTCCTTTTCCATGGTAACTTTCTTTCCCTTGGATTTGACAAAGAACACAAATTTTTTTTGTTTCTTCAACTTTCTTCTTTTTTCCTTCATTAATTTTGTTTCAAGAACAGAGTGTAAAAGATTTGTTTTTAACTCAATTTTTTTGGGTTATTATGTAATAAACCAACATGTTTTCACGTTTTCGTCTCTTCATGTTATTTTTTTCCATAAAAATCCTCAAGGTAATTTTTAATTTTTGGTTTAGTGAAAAATGAATATTGGAACCCAGTTTTTCACTATTTAAAACCCCGGTTTAATAATTAAAACCGGGGTCTAATAGTCAAATTTCACAAAACTAAAAAAAAATAACGTTGAGTGACGAAACGAAAAAATTATGAAAACATGTTGGTTTTTTCCGTAATAAACCATTTTTTTATAGATTGTTCTTCTTTTTATTTTTAAACTTAATTACTGTTAGATTTATTTATTTCGATCTTAGGAGTTGTTTTGTAATATTTATTATCATTGTATCTTGTTGTTGGAATATGTTTAGTTGATGAAAGATTAAAGTCTAGGGACTTAATATGTAATTTCCTTATAGTGTGTAATTGTATATAAATAGTCATGTTGACTTTCTAGAAAGTGAGATCTGTCAGATTTTGTACGCATTAAATTTTGAGAAACAGCAGCACTGTACGGGGGATTTTTCACTTCAACGTATTGTAATCATCAAGATCTTAAATCCAATCATTCGGTTAGTTTTGATTACATTGATTGTTCTTATTAATTGTATTGTGTTGATTGAATTGGTAGAAACTGGATTTCACAATTGGTATCAGAGAATTAGGAATGAATTATTCTGTTTGAGATTGAAATTGTTCTTCGTGTTCTTGAGTATTTTTCGGAAAAACCCTAAAATCAATAGGGGTTTTGATTCTGTTGATCATTCAGAGTGATAATTGGATCGAAGGTTCAGGTTTCAAAAACGAATCTACTGAATATAAACTTGATTTGAATTTCAAAACACAGAAAAAGATCTAAGGAATTTTCTGAAATTTTTGAAAAAGTCAAAACCGGTACTGTTTCATTGAAAAAGTCTGGTTTAGATCCATTTTTACAAAAAAAGTGCTTAACAAAAAGTGTTTGTATTCAAAAACCTTAACTTCGATTACAATTTGAGTGAAATTGGATAAAAATTTGGTTTAATCTGAATTTCAGACTTGTAAAATCTGAAAATACTAAGAAACTCGAAATATACACATTCCGTGTGTAATTCGAGTTGAGTACCTTAACAATTCGAGTTGAGTACCTTTGTAATTCGAGTTGAATATATGTGTACTTCGAGTTGAGTACAAGTGTAATTCGAGTTGCTTATTTGTGTTAATCGAGTTGTGTCTTAATATTAATCAAGTTGCCAAACAATTCAAATTGACAACTTGAATTTAAGAACAATTCGAATTTTATACAAAACTCATTCGAGTTTTGTATAAGAACAATTCAAGTTTTATATAAGACTCATTCGAGTTTTATATAAGACCAATTCGAATTTTATACAAGTTTTGTATAAGAACAATTCAAGTTTTATATAAGACTCATTCGAGTTTTATATAAGACCAATTCGAATTTTATACAAGTTTTGTATAAGAACAATTCAAGTTTTATATAAGACTCATTCGAGTTTTATATAAGACCAATTCGAATTTTATACAAGTTTTGTATAAGAACAATTCGAGTTTCTTATTAGACATTCAAGTTTATTGCAAGACATATTCGAGTTGTTCACATACTCATTCGAGTTGTTCACATACTCTTCGAGTTGTTCACATACTCATTCGAGTTGTTCACATACTCCATTCGAGTTGTTCACATACTCCATTCGAGTTGTTCACATACTCATTCGAGTTGTTCACATACTCATTCGAGTTGTTCACATACTCATTCGAGTTGTTCACATACTCATTCGAGTTTGTTCACATACATCCGAGTTTCTAACACTCATTCGAGTTTGATCAAACACTCATTCGAGTTTCAGTGAAAGAATCAATCGAGTTTTATCATAAACTCAATTAAGTCTTACACTACATCCATTCAAGTTTCACTCATAAACACAAGAATCATTCAAGTTTGTCACACACATACATACAAACACAATTCACTGCTTGATTTAAACTGCTTATTGCTACTAACAAGTCATTGTGTTTCAGTACTAATCTGTGTTTCAAGGTGTGATCAAATTTTCAATCTCATTCGGAGTTCATTTGATCTTGGTCAAAGTTTCCCAACAAACAATCAACATGTCTAAAGATGCACTTGCCATGGGATCCGAAACCAAACCCCCAATCTTATACAGGGGTGAATACGTTCAATGGCGGGAAAGGTTTCTGGAATTTATAAGTTTCCATGATCTGTCTGAAGAAATGCTGAAGTCATTAACTGAAGGACCAGCAATCTTTATGGAAACAATCCCAGGAGTACCAACTGGCAATCCCCCAATACCACCGAGGACTGTTGAGATCACAAATCTGACAGAGGCACAGAAAAAGAGAAAATTAGGGGACAAGACAGCCAGAAAATTATTGTTGATATCAATCCCCAATGATATATACACTTGTCTGACAAACACAAAGACTGCTAAGTCCATCTGGGATGAAGTGTGCAAAATCATGCGGGGATCAGACAGAGCTGCTACAAATAGGGCTAGGAATAGTTTAATGACTTTTGAAAACTTTAGAGCCCGTGAAGGTGAACTTCTGGAAAACACTTATCTCAGATTTGTAAATCTGGTAAGTGAGGTCAAAAGAAACGGAGTGACGAAGTCCAACTTGGACATCAATGTCAAATTCTTAAATGTCCTAAATCCAGAGTGGGAAAAATACGCTATGATCATCCAACAAACGAAAGATATAGAGGAGATGGATTTTCATATGCTATTTGAAAACCTCAACAACTATCAAGAAGTTGTTTTGAGGAAAATGTCTGGAAAGAAGAAAGCGGAAAAAGAAACTGCTGATCCACTAGCTCTGCTGGCGGAGAAAAAGTATAAATACAAGCTCAAAAAGGAGAAAAGAGCAGTAATCAGTAGTACATCATCAGAATCAGATTCATCAGATTCATCTGCAGATTCAGAGATTGAAGAGATGAAGAAACAGATGGCACTGCTTACCAAAGCATTTCAGAAGAAATTTTACAGGAAGCCAACAAACAACAAAATGCGCTACAAAACAGGCTCAAGGAAAGTTGAGAAAAAGGAGAAGTATGAAAAGGCTGGAGAAAGCAGTGCAAGAAAGTCTGACAAATATGATAAGTCAGATAAATCAATCAAGAAGGAATCTGAACAGAAATGTTATAACTGTGGAAAACCAGGTCATTATGCCCGGGAATGCAGATCACCAGTAGTCAAAAATTCAGACTACTATACAAGAAAGGCCCTCTTAGCCAAAGAAAAAGAGGCAGGCAAAGCACTTATGGCGGAGGATGACCATTGGTTACAATTATCCGAAGATGATGACATTTTGGATGAAGATGCCCATATCTGTTTAAAGTCAGAAATCTTCAATGAATCTGAACTCAGTGAATCAGCTATGATAGCTGAAGATGAGGTGTGGGTTGGAATGACAGATGAAGAGGATGAAGAGCAGAGAGAATCTGATTCTGATGAAGAGGAAGAAAAAGAAGAATTTGCATTAATGCCATCTGGCCAAAACAAAGCTGAAAATGAGGAGAATTCAGAGTCTGATAACTCAGAGGATTCAGAAGGACAGGAGGTAAATTCTATTTCAGATTCTGATATTGACGAATCATGCATATTAGAAGAAAAACTAACTAATATGGCTTTCATGCTTAAAAAGTTTGAAAAATCCTTAAAAGCAGAAAAGAAAAAGGTTCATTCTTTGGAAAACAAACTTCTAAATGAACACAATTTAGTCCTAGATTTTTCCAAAGATAAAGCCTTAGCTTTACGAGCTGTCTCAGACTTACAGGATAAGGAAAAAGAACTTCAAAGCAATATATCCAATCTGAATCACAAAATATCTGATTTACAAGAAAGTTTGCGAGTAGCTGAATTAGAAGCCTCAAATTTTTCTGTAAAATATCATGCCATATTTGAAGAAAGAACTAAACTTTATGAGAAAATAAAAAAGATGGAGGATGAATTTATTAAAAGAGGGCAAACAGATCAAACAATATATCTAAATCAACCAAAAGATACAGAGTTTTATAACTCTAAATCTGGTATTGGTTGGGAAAATCCTAAGTATCTGACAAAAGCTATAACAAATTCACCAACATTATATGATGTCAGATATATGAATTTAGGATTAAAAATGACATTCTTAAAAGCATCTGAAGAAGTAGAATCCAGTGAAGAAACCAAAAGGTCAAGATCAGACAAAATGCAAAATTATATTGACTATACCAAGATAAATGAAAACAGCAACATTGTTGATACTAAAGAAGAGTACATTCAAACTTATTCTGAAAAGGATTTGTCTGAATTACCAACTCAGTCTCAAAAACTATATTTACCAAATTCAATTTTAGAACAGATAAATTCTGATTTAGAATTGAAAATTAAAAGTTTTGAGACAGAGAATGGAACACTCAAGTCTGAAATTACTAAAAATAGAACAAAAGTTGCTAGATAAGTCTAAAAACATAAATATGTCTGATCCACATTCATCTATTTCTCTGGATTCTATAAATTCAGAAAAAGAATTTGATCTGTTCATGCACTCTGATATTAATTCATTAGATCAAAGATTTGATAAAATTGGTGAATTTATCAAACCTTTGACTAACAAACCATCAACTGGTAATAAAGAATCTGTTCAAATTCTGCAAAGAAAGACTACAGACTCTTTAAAACCATCTGAAAATTCACCATCAGTGCAACAAAAGATGGAGAAAACAAAACTGTTTGTTAAGTCTCCTAATTTTGAAAAGGGTGAATCATCTTCATCAACGAACTCCTTGGCACGTACAGCCAAATCTTCAACAGGTATGAAAAGGTTACAGAAAAACCAAGCATCTAAATCTTCTAATTCTCAAACTTCTTTTATGTCAGATAACGTTGTGAACGGGTCGCGAAAACAAGTATGGCGAAAGAAGCAAAGAGAAGAGAAAAACAAGATTATAAAACAAGAATGGCGCGTGAAAGGAAAAATTGTTACAGATAGAAACAGCAAAATTGAACATTCTGTCTGTAATAATAATAAACTTGTTAATAATTCTTGTGTTAAGTTTTCAAGATCGAAATTAATTGCTTTGAATTCTTATGTTTGTAAGTCTGAAACTGTGAAACATAATAAGCTTGTATGGCAACCAAAGAAAAAGGACCCTGTGTATGACAAGCAAAAGGATCCACAGATAAAAACTTCAAAAACAATTCCACCGAGAATTGTACAAAAGTGGATACCCAAAAGAACAATTCAAAGATGGGTACCTAAAATAAATTCAAACGATAAGCCTAAAGCCATATCAATTAGCAAATCAAAAGATACTATGCATGTTTTACCTAAAACTAATGTACCCAACTACAAGTGGGTACCTCATGTGCTATTACGTTTTATAGGTAAACCATGTATGCTACCTTGATTCGGGATGCTCCAAACACATGACCGGACAACGAGACACACTCACGGACTTTGTAGAAAAGTTCTGTGGGACGGTAAGATTTGGAAACGATCAGTTTTGTCCGATCAAGGGATATGGAAGCCTGAAATATGACAAAATCACAATCCAAAAGGTCTTTTACGTTGACGGTCTTGGTCATAATCTATTCAGTATTGGACAACTGTGTGATAAGGGATTAGAAGTCAACTTTAAAGCCAATTGGTGCAGCATCAAATCAGCAGAAGGAAAAGAAATTCTAGCAGGAACCAGGAAAACAAATCTGTACTCTATTGATCTAGCCTCGATCAATCTGAAGAAAGATGTCTGCTTATTGTCAAAAGCAACATCCAAAACAGCATGGCTTTGGCATCGTCGTCTTTCGCATCTAAATTTCAATGAACTGACCAACCTAGCAAAAGGAGGGTTAGTTAAAGGGCTGCCGGCGCTTAAATATCAAAAAGAGCAACTATGCGCGGCATGTGAAAAAGGAAAGATGACAAAAGCCACACACAAACCCAAAACAGCACACTCATCCACAAGAGCATTAGAGTTACTGCATATGGATTTGTGTGGACCAATGCGAGTACAGAGTATAAATAAGAAAAGATATGTATTGGTGATAGTTGATGACTACTCACGATACACATGGGTGTTTTTCCTGAAATCCAAATCAGATGCCACCGAATCTATCATCGACTTCATCCGAAAAATACAAGTAAAGTTGCAACTCACCATCCAGACAATTCGCTCAGACAATGGAACAGAGTTCAAGAACAAATCATTGGACTCGTTCTTAAATTTAGTTGGAGTTACACATCAATTCTCAGCTGCTCGGACTCCACAACAGAACGGTGTCGTTGAAAGAAGAATCGGACACTAGTGGAAGCAGCTAGGACGATGTTGGCCTACTCCAATTTACCATTGTTCTTGTGGGCAGAAGCGGTTGCAACAGCATGCTTCACACAAAACCGTTCAATAATAAATAAAAGATTCGGAAAGACTCCGTATGAGCTGATCAATAAAAGAATACCTAATGTTAAATTTTTCCATGTCTTTGGTTGCAGATGCTTTATATTGAATGATAAAGACAATCTGGGAAAGTTTAATCAAAAGGCGGATGAAGGAATCTTCATCGGGTATTCAAAGGAATCGGTTGCTTTCCGAATATACAACAAGAGAACCAAGATAGTCAACGAGAGCGTAAATGTTAAATTTGACGAAGGAATGATAATGGCTTCTGAACACACCAGTTCAGAACCCGGACATAA
>JAANYP010003412.1:37940-123670 GCA_020465985.1 Centrapalus pauciflorus
TTGTTTAGATTTTGTAATTTTGGAAGTGTATCAATTAATATTAATTAGCATTTATTGTTTAAATATTGATTGAATATTTAATTAATATAACATTAAATTTTATTTGACTAGTTATATTTATTCTTCCAAAAATACCCCTATGCATACCAAATACATGCATCGCGTGATGCATCAATGATCATTTAATCTAAGGGCTGTGGTTGGTTCCTTTTTTGGTTCCCGATGCATATGGTGCCCCATAGAACCTGACCCTATATATATATATATATATATATATATATATATATATATATATATATATATATATATATATATATATATATATATATATATAATGGTCTTGATTAAAACAATCAAGTTTGGAATTATTGAAAAAAAGATTGGTATTAGTGATTTTTTATTTCATTCAATGGTAAAAAAGGAAAGATTAGAAATATCAAAAAGATTGACATTAGCAAAATAAATATCTCTAGTCTTTAAATTAAAATAACATTAATATGATATATTTTTAAATCAATACAATTATACCATAAAAACGAGAATTTTATACTCTTTAAAACGATATCGGTCATGATATATTTTTTTCGAAAAAATTTTACGTGCTTATTTTTCGTAAAAAATTTTTACCCATACCACGATGCAATATAGCATGGTGAGATCATTCTATGTCGAATGAACACTTTATATCGTATACTCAATGTTGAAGTAATATTATATATCATATATGCAACGCTGCATATACATTCAATATTAACATAGCCAAAATAATAGTCAAAATTAGTAGTCAAAGTTGGTGGATTTAACGAGAACGGTCATGATATATTTTTTTCGAAAAAAATTTACGTGTTTATTTTTCGTAAAATTTTTTTTACCCAGACGACCATTCAATATATTATATCGAGATCATTCAATGTCGAATTATAGTTTATATCACATATTCAACGTCGAAGTAATACTATATATCATATATGCAACATTGCATGTACATTAGATATTAAAAGAGTAAAAAATGGTTAAAGTGGACAGTCAAACTTGGTGGGCTACTATTAATTGAATGTTAATTTCATAATTACCATCTTATCCCTAGTGTTATATCATAATCCAATGGTTTAGATTGGTTCTATGGTTCTACACTAAATTAAGGTTCTGCAATGATCTCATCCCTATATATACATATACATATATATATATATATATATATATATATATATATATATATATATATATATATATATATATATATATATATATATATATCTATAGAGAGAGAGAGAGAGAGAGAGAGAGAGGGTCGGGATCAATGGGGTACCATGTTTGACTGGGGAACCGGAGTCCACCAATGTTTGGTTACAAGTACAGAATGGTAGTATAGTCAATTTTGATTTATTCTAATTAATAGATGAAAATTATTGATTGTGGAAATCCCTTAATTGTAGGGTATGATACGTACGCTTCTTGCAACCCTTCTTCTTGATCGAAATTCAGTTTTTTTCTGATTATATCCAAACATACTGTAATCGATGGAGGGAGAGGCACATTACAATGTTCAAATGGATCCGAGAATGATTTCTTTTGAACATGTTCATCCCGATTTTGTGTAACAACGGTATTTAGTTTTTTAATCAGTCTGTTCTCGGAGATTTAGTTTGTTATGGGATATTAAACATGTCCGTTCAATGCTTATGGGTCATTCATTCATTGTTCATTGATTTACCACACTGGTGATGAATCTTAATGCATTGTGTTGCACATGCTCAAAGTCGGTTCTATGGTGATGAGAGATACAGTAACCATGTATTTATGTGAACATGGTTTTTCCGTTTCCCTATGAACCTGTTTATTGATAATTACAGTACATTATGTGTTAATAAATGTACTATGAAGAACTTACTGAACATGTTCAATTGGGATACTGAACATGTGCAATATAATGTGGATAGCCTTTAAAACCTTATTTGAAGAATTTGAACATATGCAGGGATGGAATATATATTGGTAAACAACATTTAACATGTGCATTATCGTACATGTGCAAATATACATATTCAGTATTGAAAATATGCAATAAGGGTATTGAACATGTTCGATATACTGGGAATTGCATTTAAAACCGTATTTGAAGAATTTGAACATGTGCAGTAAGGGGATATATATGGATAAAACACAATTAACATGTGTTTTATTGAACATGCGCAAATATACATCTGTAGAATTGACAGTAAGTGAACATGTTAAACGACAATGTAACCATATAACAATTGAACATGTGCAAGAGTATGCTAAGTGTTATATTGAACATGTGCAATAACATAAAACATAGTTTTGGTTGTGAACCTGTTCACAGAAAACCTTTAATAAGGTTTTGCATATAAAAGTATTGAATACGTAGAAAAACATGTGCAATAATTGAACAAGTATTTTTTCACATTCAAATGTATTAAATACATAGTTTAATTTCTATATCACTGAATAGATAAAACACCTAACATTCAAATGTATTGGACATGTATTTTTTTTTTCTCACATGTGTATGTACTTGTACAACAGTTTAATTTCTATATTAGATGACTTCAGTTTTTATGTTTTGTAGGTGTAGTCGATCAATATGAAACACTTGTTGAGGAGGATTTGGAAACAAGTATTGACCAAATGAAGTGAATGGTAATTGAAGATGCATTTTTTCATTTACTTGTATGTTTTTGTAATATGATTTATAATCAAATGTATTATAATTTACTTGTTCGTTGGAATTAGATGAGAGAGATAGAAATAATGACAAAAATTTATCAATAGAGACAAATTCGTCGGGTGGTAATACATATTGGACACTGAAAAGAGAATGTTTGAAGGTGCCTGTACATAAAAGTGTTTTCGATAGTCTTGAAACAGATATAATTGCATACGAGGAGTATGCAAAATCTGTGGGATTCACAACATGTCGATCCACAGAAAAACGAGCATGAGATGGGACAATAACACTAAAAAAAGGTTGTATGTAGCCGTTCTGGTAAGGCATGTGATGGAACATACACTACTGATGAAGGAGTATCAAAATCAAATTAGCATAGTAGGCCATCTAGTAGTATAGTAGTTTCACTCAAATCACATTTGGATATTTGAGTAGGGGTAGGTATATAGTTAAAGGGTTTGTTGAGAAACATAAATACCCAATGGTACCAAAAGAGGATAGGTATCTAATGCGCACTAATAGGAAACTAGACTATGGAAAACAATGTTTTATATATGATATGTCGAACATCAATATAGGTGCAGTTAACGCCCACAAGATAGTTTCTCAGATGTCTGGAGGATACAATAAAGTTGGTGCGACGAAAACATATTTCAAAAACTTTGCGCGTGACATTAAGTGTTTCATAAGCGAGAAAGATGTACAAATCGTTGTTGACAAAATGGAAGTCTGGATTTGTTTATAGTTTTGAGTATAAGTGTGCGGCCGATAGGTCTCTATTAAGGATGTTCTGGACAGATGAAACGGGAAATAATAACTACGATGCATTTGTTGACATAGTATCTTTCGATGTCACATATCATACAAACAAGTAACTTTCATGACTTTTTTCAGTTATTTATTTTAAAAGGTATAATTATTTAAATCGTAGTTGATTGATATTTTAATGACCAGATACAATATGGTTTTTGTTCTTTTTATTAGCAAAAACAATCACAAAAAGTGTGTGACTTTTGGTGCTAGCCTTCTAGCAAATGAGGTAACTGTTACGTACATCAGGCTACTAAATACATTTCTAAATACATTTTGGCGAGAGCCTGTTGTTGTGGTTACAGATCAGGACCCGTCCATGAAGAGTGCTATAAAGCAGGTGTTCAAAAAAGCTCGACATCTTTTTTGCAAGTGACATATAATGCAAAAAATACCAATTAAGGTTAGTTGCAGTTGATAACCAATTTTACATTCACATTCATTAATGATAAGAAATGTGTAACAAATTGTTTTTGATTTTGTTCATTGTTTAACACTTGGGACATTCGCTAAGCAACAATAGCCAATTCAGAGATTGACTCAACAGTATTGTTTGGACTTCATTATCTAGTGAATCAGAATTCAAAAAACAATGGAGAAGCATGATATAAGATTATGGACTTGATCAGCATAAGTGGATGAATGACATGTTCAACATCAGAGATCAATGGATTCCGTCATTCTTCATTGATGTTATTTTGGCTGGACAGATGCGGACAACATCAATGTCAGAGAGTGAAAACAACTTCTTTGGGCATTTTGTAACTGGTGGTTCAATGCTTGTGGAGTTCATGAGTAGGTATGATTCTGCCATGTTCAAACAACGTGATAATCAGCATACAGTAGAATATAATTTTCAAGAAAGGAGAACAAAACTGAAGACGCCGTTGTCAGTTGAAAAAACAGCATTGGATGTGTACACAAATGAAATATTTACATCCGATCAAGATGATATTATTGCGTCTGCATTTACTTGTACATTAACAAGCATTGTGAAAGAGGGCGATACAAATGCTTGCATTGTTCAAGACTCTAACCATGGTGGTACCCACAAGGTGTAGTGATTACAATAAATTTTGAAAAAATAAACTTTAAAAATATTAACAAAGTGATGTGTGAAAATAATTTATCTTGCAGGTGTTGTATACTCCATTAGACAGTGAAATAATGTGTACATGCAAGTTGTTTAAGCGAATTGGTATACTTTGCAGACACATCTATTATGTGTTTAAGGCATTTGGGATTTATGATGTTCCAGAAAAGTACATACTCACACGTTGGACAATGATCACACGTTGGACAATGAATGCCTTTCATTTTCCGTTGTCGAAAATGGACCAGACATGTCAAAAGCAAAATGCAGCTGAAAAAATCAATATGCGAATGTATTTGTCGATGGATCTTTGGTCTATCGTATTGGGAACGACCCAGATAAGTTATAAATGTTAAGCGATGCATGGGATGATACAGTTAATAAATAAAAGCTTAACCATGGAAATCAGCCTTCAAATAAAATGTTGGTGCTAGAAAGCGTTATTGGAACTCATCAACCAACTGAAATTAATGTACTTGTTCCAACAGGCATACGAAACAAGGGGTGTGGAAAACACAAGAGACTGGTTGGAGAGCGTGAAAAGACGGTTAACAATGCATCAAAAGAAAAAAGTGTGTAAGATGTGCAACGAGGCATTTTATCATGATTCAAGATATTATCCGATGAAGAAATGACTTTTGAATTTTTTTTTGTTTTTTCCTATCTAGTATTTGTTATCCGTTTTTGCAATACAATATGACTTAATGCTTAGAGATTTTCGTAAAGATTTATGATTTTATTTAGAACTTGATGTGTAATTGACTGATTAGGTTATATTTTAAAATATTTTAATGTTTGATTTTGTATTGTCCGAATTTTAATTAGAACCAATTATGTTATTATTTGTTTAGTTTTTTTTACAAATAAGATTTGTTTCTACTTCGTGAGTAAAATTGGAAATGTGTGTAGCCTTGCTAAATGGAGATTGAACATGTGCATTGAAAAGATAAAAAGAATAAGTGCATATAAAGCATAATGGAAAACCATTTCGAAAACACAACTTTATTTGAAATATGAAAAAACATCAGTTACTGAACATGTGCAAAATACAGTGAAAATAGGACTAGTTTACTATAAAAGAATAGAGAATATATTAAACATCTGCATTAAAATCTGATATAATGAACATATGCAATGTTATCATTCAACCATTGAGAAAACTGTATAACAAGAGTACTAAAACAGCAAAATTTAATCAAAAGCATACTAATAAATCAATAGAAATATACTATAATTCTAAAAGGTTTTTGCATTATTGAAAAACAAAACCACCCTAAATAAAACATATTCGTTCCGTCATACTATAATTATAAATTAAGCGTCTGATGTTAAGGAATAGATCAAGAATCTATATTTTAACCATCAACTTCCGGTTCGCATCCGTACGCTCATGCTTCGTTAACTCAACAACTCTTTTTAAGCGTTCTTTCTCCGACTTCTTCAACATATCATGGTAATCAGCTTCCTCCAAGACATCATCTCTTCTCTTGTTCATGGTGTGCAATAGAATCTTTGCAAGATACCATACTCGTAAGTCATTCAATATCCTCGCCTGACGTGGACCCTCTGTTGATAGACCGGAATGCCAATCTTTAACTGTTGAACCTTTGAAAGTCTTAAGATGGCGCATAATATATAAAAACCAGAGCCGCTCTGTCGTATGAGTTTGTCATCCACATAGGTTGTATCAGAAATGCATTCATACCCTTAACTGATTTAGCTTTAGGATGTTCCCAGTCTTCGAGATACCGTGCAAAAAGTGATTGTTGATATTGTTTATGTCAATCGATTAGTAAGATATAATATAGATTAACATATAACATGATAAATGAACATTTTAAATTTCGTATATGTAGTGCAAGTAGAAGATATAATGTAGATTACCAATAAATTCGGTATTCCATGGTAGTGTACATCTAACGGTAGTTCGGACCTCATGTGATCTAGGATTTGATATGTGTTTGCTTTGAGATTAAAGCAACAAACGAATTGAAGGCTGTCGGTTATAATTGGGAAAAAAACCTGGCAATGAGTTAAAACTAGTATCAAACATTAATATTTTAACAGTAATTAAAACATCAATGATTTGTCTATATTCGAATATAATTTGTACCATATCAACAACTTTCATGTCCCAGAAATTAAAATGGAGTCTCAGACAATCCTGCATGTTCTGTACGAATTCTGGATATGCTTTTTGAAGGGTGATTTTGCCTTTAATAAACGCTTAAGGCTATTTTGATATTACATAAAAATTCATTACATATTAAAACAAAAAGTCAAAATTGAAAATAAAATGAATTTGTTGTATGTTCATGGTAAGGCAAATGTTTAATAAAAGGCAACTTAAAATGTTTAAAAATATAATGAAATTGTTGAACATGTGCATACGCATAGGGAATATACGGAACATGTGAATACACATAGGGAATTGGATTTTAAAACATAGTGTAGAATTTGAACATGTGCAGTATGTGAATAAGTAGGGTCACAACACACAAAATAAAGTGAACATGTGAAATATAGGTTCGAGTTCTTCATTATGTGCGGTAGTGAACATGTTTAGTACTGTACATGTGCAGTAGAGAACATGTGCAGTAGTGAACATTTGCAGTAGAGAAATTTGTTTTCAATTTTGAACATTTGCAATATACACGTAAAACCCACAAAATGAGACCGAGCTTGGCTTAGTTACGGACTCCTCAAACCACACAACATTGAGACTCATTTAAGTCTAAGTCATGGACTCAATAGCACACACTCAACTTTATGTTTTGCTGTTAGATTGTAGTAACAATTAAAGAATTAAATGGGGGCAAATTGGATGCTTAAAACAAAAATTCAAAATTGAAAATAAAATAATTAATAAAGAATGACATATAAAATATATTAGTATGTTACTATCAAGGAAAAGAATGAACAGTGACGAAAGGCTTCTATATTCTTCAAATTTGTTTAATACTACTGTCCAAACATCAACCACTAATGGATCCAGATAGCATCCAGGCATCATCGATTCAAAAGTTACACGTTGAAACTTAATTGCGTCACTGTAGGTCCCAAAAGGTTTCCCTAGTGTATTGTTCTAAGCTGTAGAGGGGGGGGGGGGGGGGTGAATACAGGAACTAAAAACTCAACACTCTTTTCTCAATGTTTGTGTATACTATTAACAAGTGTTAATTACAAACAAGGTTGACTGCGGAAAGGTTCAAGCTGAGATGATAGATACAACAGATGTTCAACTAATCTAAGACACACTCAGACTAGATACAATGAATACACTCACTTAGATGAACTCACTGATTTTACAAGACACAGATGGATAGCTTGAATAAGAACAGCTTATACACACGTTACTGTTTATTCAAGCAGACTTGCATGCATGGAAAAACACACTTCAATGCACGATCTGATTTCTCACTCTTAGTTTTCTCACAGTTCTTAGAAGCTTCCTTTTATACTCTCACTGATAATCTAAGTGAAGCTTCTTCATTGGACGATGAGATAGTGGGATGTCTTTCCAAAAAGACAAAACAACTTTTCTGCACATTCTGAAAAAGCAGACTTGTCTTCATGTGGCAGAATCTTTGTCTTTTCCTTTTCGTCTCTGTTGCATAATCCTTTAACCAAAAGAGAAATGTCAACTTTGCATCTTTCTTCTTTTGTTAGGGCCTTATTGATATAAGAAATGGTTTGTTCCCCATTTCAAATATCCTCTTTGTCTTCATGTAACAGAACAGCGTGGGCAGCTTTGGCAGTTTCTGTTTTCCACTTTGTCTTCGACTTGTAAACTGATCTTGTAGCCAAAAACAATACATGAGGACTTGGAAACACATTCCATGAAGTGTTTGGCCTGTTCACAAAGAATTGGTTCTGTTCACAAAGAACAGAACACTTACAATCTGTCCAACCTGCTCAATAGAACAGAGCAGCATAGTCAGTTTATGTCCAGGCTGCTCAGCAGACAGAACAGCTTGGACAATCTGCCTTTGTTGCAACGAATGCAACAGGGTAAACAGCTTTGACTTATATTGCAAATCACTTTTCAGATTTCATTAAGGCATTAACAGCCCTTAAATTATACTTTTAAGTGCATCAAACAGGTTTGATAAAAAAATCTCCCCCTAAGATGTAGAGTAGGTTTGACTGAGGCCTTTTTGTGTCTAACAATCTCCCCCTATTTGCAATAATCAGTCTAAGCTGATTTTATCAATAATCACTACATATTTTTACAATACATTTTGCTGAAATGAAATTACAACAACAAAGTAAGGTAAAAGATTAGTTTATATATATACATACCGATTTTTGATTACATAAACAACACATGTTTTTACAAAAGTACAACTGATGTACTAGTGCATATTATAACTGATGTAAAATTAAAAGTTACAACTAATGTAACAAGGTACAACTAATGTACATAGAAATTCAACAATTTGGACTGTTGATGATGGGAGCAAGTAATGGCAAGCCTGTCCAACTGTTGGACAACTTCAATTCTTCACCTACTCATATAGTAGATGGACTTCAAGACAGTGGTGGCACTCCTTCTTCAAACATCTCTTCAAGCTGCTCCCTGGTTTCATCCAATTCCTCTATTTCAAATCTGAGGAACATGAAACTGGGATGTTGAAGCTCCCCACTTTCATAGAAGCCTTTGAACTGGTCCCAGATGGCTGCTCTCCACTTTATGGATTGCCTGAAGGAGTTTGCAAGCCTGAATGCAACAAGCTGTTTGAGACCCACTTTGTGCAGGTCTGATGCTCTTTGGAAGCACTTCTTCTTTGTCAGGGGATCTACAAAAAATACCCCCAGCTCAAGTTCTTCAATCAGCTTGCCTTCCTCAAATTCCACTCCTTTAGGCAGGTTGTGGTCTACTCCTTTGATTTCTACTGCAACATCACCTTGTTCAATCATGATTAGGAGTTCCTCCAGCTCTGTATCCTTTATGTTCCTCTTGGACTTTATTTTGGGGGTAGCCACTGAGATACCCTTACTTTATTCTAGTGGGATCAGGACAAGATCTCTCACTCTTTCCATCAACTTTTTGACATATGCCCTGATAGTCTTTGCTGTTTCAGACTTAGACTGGCTCAGGGCAGCTGCCAATTCCAACCATTCTCTATATCCCATCTGAGCAACATCAGTGTAATCATATGCTTGCTATTCTGGGCCCGTAGCACCCATTCTGGTTATCTATAGCTTCCACTGTTTTCCTTTTCTTGAGATGGGAACAGCTTTGACAATTGATTCCTTGGCAAGTCTTCTATCAGCAACATCAAATAACTTTTTCCTTGCCAAGTTGTCAAAGTGAATCTGGGCTCTTGCAGAGGATGCTTGCTTGGACTTGGTCACAGAGACTGGAGCACCGTGTTCCTTATCACCTTCCTTTTCAACCGCTGACTCCTTAGCAGCTTCAAGAAATTTTCTTTGCACATCCAAAGAAGGCATTTTAATTTTGCTTGCCTCTTTGAATGCAAAGGATCTGGCAGCTTTGGCTGAGGCTTCTTCCTTTCTTAGTCTTTCCAGGGCTTGGAGCTGTTCATCTCTGTACTCATAATATTTCTCCATAGGAAGACCTATTTCCTTAGCCCTTGCCTTGTGAAACTTTAGCTGGGCTGCTCTTTAGTGGTCAGGGTCTACAACTACTTTCTTCTTTCCTTTGGCTGTTATAGTTTGAACAGCTTCACGAACCTCTTACTCTTCTTCTTTTTCTTGCAGAATCAGATGCCTCCTTCTGCTTGGCCTGTCCCCAGGAATGGACTCCTCCCCCTTAGTTTGTGCAGGGTTTGGAGATCCAGGCTGAGCAGCTTCAGTGTGATAAGAGACATCTTCAGTTAGACCTGTTTGTGATGCACCTGCTGCTTGACCAACAGATGCTGATTTCTCCTTAGAAGGAGTAGAGGTTCTCTCCCCCTTAGACTTAGTCTTTGAGGCAGACAACTTCTCCCCCTTTGAAGAAGATGGCTCGGAACCTTCAACAATTGGTCTGCCTGGAGAAACAAATTCAGCAGGTTAGTAGCAGTTTTGGCAGCAGGCTTGGGGCCAACCAGGCTATTCACTAAGAAAGCCAGATTGTCCTTAACCTCTGCAAGCTGGGTAAGGCAGGTCTGAAGAGAGGAGGATTGAGAGTCAGCAATTGTGGACAGCTTAGTGAGATTTTCTCTGTCAGAAGCTGTGAACAGCAAACTTTGAAGCTGTGCAAGATGTAACTCAAGAGAGTCTTGCATATCATCAAGGTTTGCTGACACAGAATTGGACAGAGAGACAATGAGAGAGTTTAAGCTGGCCAATGTAGTAGGAAGGGTAGTAGTGCAAGTGGTGAGGAGAGTGGACAGCTATTGGGATATGGCTGCCATGGAGGACACAGAGTCCTGTTGATTTGAAAGGATAGAGGAGAGAGTAGTGGAGATGTTTTGCAGCTGTGCAGTGAGTGCAAGCAGCTGTGAGGACTGATCAGCTTGGGGAGTGGTTGGAAAGGAATACTTGAACAGATCAAAGAATCCCTTGAGCTGTGCAGACACGGAGTCTGAGATTATTGAGGGTAGGGAAGTCATGGAATGTTCCAAAGACCCAACTTTCTTGGTCAGCAAAGAAAGCTGATCCTTCAAAGGAAGATCTTTGGGGGATGGAGGAGTGTGGGTGGACTGTTTGGATTGTGTTGTTGGTGAGGAACGAGAATGAGATGAGGATGAGGCAGGTGTTTGAGGATGGGATGGAGAGGGAAGGGTTACTTTTGACAGAAGTTCCATAGCCTGGGCAAAAGTAATATGACCCAGCTTGGAAGGGTCAATGGGTCCCTCAGCAGTGGTTGTAGCTGCTTCATCAAGAGAAGGGGTAGAAGATTCTGGCCTTTCAGATGCTGCTTTTGTTGCAGCACCGTCATCAAAGCCTGGGGTGGTTCCCTCAGCAGCACCTTGATTTAGAGGTGCCTCATCATGGGGAGATGGGATGTGCATTTCAACATCACCAATGGTGAAACCTGCTGATGGAATTTGCATGAGGTGCAGCCTCACCAGAGGGATGGTCTGTTCCCTGTGGTTCATCAGCTTGGGATGTTGGTCCTTCAGCAGCTGTTGGGTGTACAACAGCTGTATCATGAGGAGCAGAAGTTGGAGGCTGATCTACTGGATGGTCTAGTCCAGTAGGTTTGGCACCTCGTGCAGACTCAGGTTGTGTAGGAGAAGTATGGAGGGGAGACTGTGTGGACTCTGTGTGGAGTGGAGTGAACTCCTGTCTTTCAATATTCTCAGCCTGTTGGGAGGCTGGAATAGTTGATGTGGTACTCTCCATATGTACAACTGGCTCCTATTGGGAGGAACTAGAGGGCCTAGGCTGACTCAGGATAGACTCTTGTTGGAGTGAAGCCTGCTCCAAGTGTGCTGAACCTTCTCCCAAAATAGGAGAAGCAGCAGGGATTGCTTCTTTGTCAACTGACTCCTGTTGAGAGGGGTTAAGGGGCTAGTTTGGTCTGTTGGTTTCTTTTTGGTTAAGGATTTGCGTCTGTTGTAGGATTTGAGGGATGAGGTGGACGATTAATGTTGGGGGGAGGTGATGAGGGGTTCTGTTTGGACTGGTGGTGAGACTGGGTCAGAAGCAGGAGGGTTGGCCTGTTCCATAGTGTCAGGTGCCACAGAGGCACCAGCCACAAAGGCTTCAGGTTCAACATGTGAACCAGGATGAGAAGCCTTCTCCCCCTCAGCCACAGAGGCTGATGGGGCTGACTTGGACTTAGCTGTTTTTGCCTTCTTACTGACAGGCTCAGCTTGAGTCGATTCCAGGACCCTTTTAACAAATTTAGCCCTGGATTTGGATTTTCCCTTGGGAGCAGTCACTGGATCCACCCTCACAGTAGAGGGTCCTTCCACCATAGCAAGCATCCTTCTCATTGGTGTAGATAGAGGAGGCTCATTTGGAAGTATAGGGGTGTAGAAAACTCTATTCCCAATCACTGGGAAAGCAACAGTACGTAACATAGGCTGAGAGTTATATAAATGCTCACCACAAACATGCTTGAAGATGAGGCTCAGAAACCGTGGATATCGAACAGTAGCTAGACGTGTTTCCTGCTGCACTAGGTTCCTCAAATTCATGAAAATCCACCGAGCCATGTTCATGGTAGTCCCATCTACGAGCTGTAGGACTATTGGGATCTCATCACGGCTAAGCTGGTCAAAAGAACCAACTTTGCTACTCAAGCCCATCACCACAAAGGCAAATAAGAAGTTGTAAGTAGGGGATAGATTCTTCCTAAACAGGGTGGCTCCAATCTTGGGCTCTGCTACTCCACAAAAACGTAGCAGATTTCCCATCTGATCATTTTTAGGTTGTGGCGGATCATAAGTTTCAGCCACAGGGAGATAAAGAACTTCCCTGATAAGACCAGTAGTGATCTCAGCGGTCTTAGTCCCATTGAGAATGGTTCCCCTTATGATTTTGGTTGTTGGGTCGTAGGGACAGGTGTACCAAAATTCATATATCATCTCCTGGTACAGGACACCAGGAGTGGCAGTCATGGCGTAATGCAGAGGGTGAACCCTTTAGAAACTCCACCGTATTTTCATTAGCTTTCCCCACATAGTTTTTGGGAATGGTTAGGTTTGTTATGTAGTTTGTGGGTTTCAGTGTTAGCATTGTGGTAACAGAAGGATGTTTCTGAACGTCCTTACCAACAAATACTGGGAGCAAAGGGTTATTTTGGTGAGCCATGGTGAGAATAGTGAGTATATGAGCACAGGACACTTAGTCAATTTTAGGGTTCTTTGGAAGTTATGGTAGCAGTAAGGAAGACGAAGATGAAACAATAGAGGGGTATTTATAGGGTTTGAATGTGAGTGGGTATGAGAGAGAAAAGTTTGGGGGGTTGATTTGAAAAGTTCTTTAATGGAAAACGGAACGGTTGTCCATGTCAGAACGGTTGTCAGACCACTTGAGCCCTTTTTAGTCACTAACACACGCTAACACACATTATCCGCTATAATTAAGTTAAATAAATACAAAATTTAAGTAACTTAATTGTGAAGAAAGGCAATTAAAATTGATGGTCTAAGTTGTTGGTCAAACCTGTGATGAGCAGAGTCATCACAAGCTGTTCATTCTTCAAGCTGTTCATTCAACCTGTGCAGCTATGCAAGAACAGGTTGTGTTCAATGGCTTACCAGGTTACAAGACAATGTCTTGTATGACAGATTGAAAGAGTAGGCAGGTTGGAGGTTTGATCAACAGAACAGGTTTGAGGTGAAAACTGATATAGTCAAACCTGTTATACGCTCAAGCTGTTTAAGTTTTCAGAAACTGGCTAAGTGTAGAACATTCATAGCCTGTTCTGCCTAAGCTGTTTTGAGAAACTTGAGCAGTGTGAGACATATAATAACTTAGAACATTTAGGACACTTAGTCATTTTTATTTAACATGCCCAGCTCGCTTACCAGATAATTAAACCTGTTTTCATCAAGAGGCTTGGTGAAAATATATGTAAGCTGTTCATCTGTGGAGATAAAACTTACCTCCACATTACCTTTCTGGATGTGATCCCTGATGAAGTGATGTCTGACTTCTATATGCTTGGTTCTGGAATGAAATACTAGATTGTTGGAGATGGCTATAGCACTTGTATTATCACAAAGAATAGGAGTCTTCCTATACACATGTCCATAGTCTTCAAGCTGATGTTGCATCCACAGAATCTGCCCACAGCAGCTTCCAGCAGCAATATACTCAGCTTCAGCATTAGAAGTAGAAACTGAGTTCTGCTTCTTGCTACACCAACTTATCAATTACCACCAAGGAGTTGACACCCACCTGTTGTGCTTTTTTCTGTCTAGCCTGCAGCCTGAAAAATCAGAATCTGAATATCCTGTTAGCTCAAGACTTGAGTCTTTGGGATACCAATGACCCAAACCTAGTGTACCCTTAAGGTATCTGAAGATTCTTTTTACAGCAGCTAGATGTGATTCTTTAGGATCAGCTTGAAACCTAGCACATAAACAGGTGGCAAACATAATATCAGGTCTGCTAGCAGTTAAATATAGCAAGCTCCCAATCATGCCTATATAAGCTATTAGTGAAACAGCTTTGCCACTGGCATCTGCATCTTGGTTGCCATTGGGGTTTTGATAGGAGAACTTTGATCAAATTTAAAATTTTTCAAAAGATCTAAAGTGTACTTTCTTTGATTTATGAAAATTCCATTTGAGGTTTGTTTAATCTGTAATCCTAAAAAGAAAGTAAGTTCTCCCATCATACTCATTTCATATTTTGGTTTCATGAGTAGTGAAAAATTCTTGCATAACTGCTTATTAGTAGAACCAAATATTATGTCATCCACATAAGCATAATATCATACTTCACCTTCTTTATGAACAGTATGGTATCCACTTTACCTCTGGAATAACCATTACTCATAAGAAAATCAGTTAGAGTGTCATGCCAGGCTCTAAGGGCTTGTTTTAGACCATAGAGGGCTTTGTCCAACTTATAGACAAAACCTGGATGATGTTCATTTTCAAAACCTGGTGGCTGCTTGACATAGACTTCATCGTGCAGCTTGCCATTCAAAAATGCACTTTTCACATCCATTTGAAATACATTCATGCTCTTATGAGCAGCGTAGGCTAGAAACAAACGAATTGCCTCTAACCTGACCACAGGAGCATATGTTTCATCATAGTCAATTCCTTCTTCCTGACTGTAGCCTTGAGCAACCAGTCTTGCCTTATTTCTAATGACATGACCTTGCTCATCCATCTTGTTCCTGAAAACCCATTTGGTGCCAATTATTGTTTTTCCTTTAGGAGCAGAGACCAACTTCCATACTTTGTTTCTCTCAAACTGATTGAGCTCTTCTTGCATGGCAGTGATCTAATTGGAATCTCTAAGTGCTTCATCCACTTTCTTAGGCTCCATCAGGGACACAAAACTAGAAAACATACAAAATTTCCTAATTGTCCTATCTTGTTTGCACCCCTTTGTTGATGTCACCAATTATTTGATCGTTTGGGTGATACCTAATCCACTTAGGATCTTGCCTCAATGAAGATTCTCCTGAGTTATTTGTGTCTTCAACAGGTCCTGTTGAGCAGCTCTCAAGATTTTCAGACACACTGATATCTTGATCCTGTTCGCTTGTTGAGCATGACTCTCCATTGTTGAACATATCAGCAGAAGATCCAGGAAAATCAGTATTGATTGGTACAGGATATGATGTTGTAATTATGTCAGTACACTTATTCACACAGGGTGTATCAACATAGACATCATCATGCCCTTCATGATTACCAGGTTCCACTCTAGATGTAGTGGACGCTTTTGAGTCCTTTTCTTCATGAATTGAATGCATAAGATCATCAAAGTTGAACTCTCCTGAAACTGATTCAGGAACAGCTTTGGTAGAAGCACTCCTGGACTCTTCAAAGGTGACATTGATAGATTCATCTATCACCCTTCTTTTGTTGTTGTATACTTTGTAGGCTTTGGAGATAGCAGAATATCCAACAAACACACCTTCATCAGCTTTAGGTTCAAATTATGCCAGTTGGTCCCTCTGATTCAGAATGAAGCAGGGACATCCAAACACATGGAAATAGCTAATGTTTGGCCTTCTCCTTTTGATTAACTCATAGGGAGTCTTGTTGAACCTTTTTACCACCAAGTATCTATTTTGGGTGAAGCAGGCAGTGTTGACAGCTTCAGCCCAGAATGATGAAGGTAAACCTGATGCACACAGCATGGTTCTAGCAGCTTCAATGAGAGTTCTGTTTCTCCTTTCAGCAACTCCATTTTGTTGAGGAGATCTTACTGCTGAAATGTTCTGTGAGATCCCTCTTTCTTCACAGAAGTCCTCAAGAGTACTGTTTCTGAATTCAGTACCATGATCACTTCTAAGGTGCTTTACTTGAGCAGAGTTCAACATTTCCATCTTTTTGATAAATCCAATGATTTCTCTAGCAGCCTCTCCTTTGCTCTTCAGAATATCACCCATGTAAACCTGGAGAACTCATCAACCATTACTAGAGTGTAACTTCTTCCTCCTAGACTTGGGACACTGACTGGTCCAAACAAGTCCATGTGGATTAAGAAGAGAGGAGTATCAATCGAGAAATTGTGCTTAGATATAAAAGATGATTTTCTCTGCTTGCCTTTCTTACAAGCTGTGCAGAGTTTATCCTTAACAAAGGTTATAGAAGGCAAATCTGTTACCAACTCTTTCTTACAGAGTTTGTTGATATTCTTGAAGTTCAAGTGTGAAAGCCTTTTGTGCCATAACCATTTCAAGTCTGCATTGCTTCTTGAGATAAAGCAGGTTTCAGTTGTAAAATCAGCAGATTTCATGTCTACAACATATACACCTTTCTTCCGTTGTGCACACAGCACAACTTTGCCTTGGAAATCCAGTATGTAACCCAGATGCTCATCAAAGTTAACCTTGTAGCCAGCATCACACAGTTGACTTATGCTTACAAGATTATGTTTTAGCCCAGACACATAGGCTACCCTTTTGAATACAGCAGCACCAGCTTGAAGAGTTCCATATCTTTCTGTGGATCCCTGTATATTGTCACCAAATGTGAGTTTTGGCCCTTTTTCAGGCCTGAGATCACTCAACAGGTCCTTGCAACCTGTCATATGTCTTGAGCAGCCACTGTCCAAGTACCAAACCTGGGATAGTTGTTTTTCCTGCAGAGTGTCATGGGAAAATATTAGTTATTTTTAGGGGAACTCATCATAGTGATGAGTTCTCCTACTTCATCAACATTCACTACAAAAAAATAGCCATTTAGTGGCACACACATTTAGTGGCAGATATTTATGTGCCACTGTATTACGTTTTTACTGGCAGAATACATATGTCACAAAATGGTTTTTAGGATTTGGTAGCATTATATATTTTCTGTCGGTATTGTTCATAACAACAGTGACATAATTTTTTATATGTTAATAATGATTCATTAATTTAGTAATACTTTAAAAATAAATGACAGCAAAACAAATTTTTGTATTAAATTTTTTATAAAAAAAGTGCCACTAATTCTTGCTAAAAAAAAGTGGCGCTTCAATTCCCTCCACACCAAAATTTTTATCTGAGATTTTCCCCCTATGAAAATTCTATTCTCCTCTTCCAGTTCAAAAGGATCGATTCTCCTCTTCCAGTTCAAGGTAACAACCTAAATCGATCAATTCTCTTGTTTCTGTTCAAGGTAACGAGCCTTCTCTTCCAGTTCTCGGTTCTACGATTTTCTTTCTGGGTTGATTTTCACACTTTCTTCTTCTCCTCTTCTACGATTTCAAGGCAAAGAATTTGGTTTTTGAGGTGTAAATCGACTGACAGGTTTGTCTTTCACTCTGTCTTTGTATTTTAATTTTGTTACTTATTGTTTCTGTCTTTGTAAATCGACTGCTCATTATATGGTTTCAGTCATCAAATCTGATTATAGTCGTTTTCATTCTTAAATTTACTGATTACCAGTGCCAAAAATTCATCAATGCAGTCGAACTTAACCATACTTTGTATTTCTCTTTATTGATTTCATGGTCCTTGTGAATCTGATTATGCAAAATTGTATGCACATTATATGTTTGATGAAATGTCCATGAGAAATATTGATGGTTTTTGAGGGTCTATTTTGGTGTGTATCTTCTGATTTGATATATTATGTGCATATTATAAGATGATATATTGTGCATTTTCTAATCAGTATTTCTTCCATAGCAGCAATTTGTTTTGTATTCTATTGTTGCTCATTTTCACTATTAGATTGCCAAACCTCCTAATTAGCTTATGGATTAATTAAGATATGAAAATAGTAGTTGTAAACCTAGCCTGATAGAAATAACCAAGACCACTCCTCACCACCAAATCTTATGTAATTGCTACTGTTTAATTTTGACAACATAGACACACATATATATACTCCTTTCCAGATTATACTTCCTCCCTGTTATTCTCCAGCTCATTTGATCTCAATTTTCCCCATATCCCTGTATAATTCTCAGACAGTATACTTGGCCTTTTCAGTTGTAGGTCCTGAGAATGAGAATACTACCTGCAGTCTTATTGATCCTACAGAAAATGAGAATACTACCTGCCAAAAAATCTTGAACTTAGCTTCAAGGCAGTAGCATTGGTGGTTCCTAGTTAAAACTTTCTTTTCTGATTAAACTTTGCCCCAAAATTTTACAGAACTTAAGATGTGGTGACATCTTCAAGGTTCAACTTGATAAAACAATGTAATTCATGAAAGTTTCAAATACAACCACTCAAGAAACTCTGACTTTTTATTTGAAATCTTGCTAATTAGACTATGTGTCTCGGGTCAAAGATACATCAAACACACACATGTTCCTACTGTTATTTCTATATGAATATGTACACACGAATGAGATTCAAATACCTGGACATACACATGAATAGACACACCACACATACATCCTAGACTTTATTTCAGCAGCAATTCAAGTAAATGATTTAGGATATAAAACGTCAAAGGCTGCTGTTGATTTCACCACACATACATCCTAGACTTGGGTTTTGGTTGCTGCTACTGATTCTATTTCAACTAGCACTCATGACACATAAAACACCAACTTATATATATATATAATTTATAGGAAATGATGCTTTGAACTGCTGCTGTACACCTGCACTGCACTTTTGGTTGCTAGACTGCTACTGTATCTACTCGGTTCTGTTTTCATGCAGTACACACAAGCACACACTGCACTTTTTTTCTTTCTGTTTTACTTTATTTCAGCAGCAATTCAAGTAAATGATTTAGGATATAAAACGTCAAAGGCTGCTGTTGATTTCACCACACATACATCCTAGACTTGGGTTTTGGTTGCTGCTACTGATTCTATTTCAACTAGCACTCATGACAGATAAAACACCAACTTATATATATATAATTTATAGGAAATGGTGCTTTGAACTGCTGCTGTACACCTGCACTGCACTTTTGGTTGCTAGACTGCTACTGATTCTACTCGGTTCTGTTTTCATGCAGTATACACAAGCACACACTGCACTTTTTTTCTTTCTGTTTTACTTTTATTTCAGCAGAAATTCAAGTAAATAATTGGATTATTCATGCTATCTTTGAAGTATAAATACACACAAATGCATACAAACACAAGCACCCCTGAACTGCACTTTAATTATGTTTTTCTTTTTGTTTTTCCTTAAAATCCAGCAGTGGCAACAACAAAATAAAGTAATTTAGGGGTGTTTGATGCTCCAAATGAATATAAACACACACAAAAGAAAAAAGGACAGCAATACTTAATGTAGGTTTCTGATCTTATTTTAAAAATCTGGAATTAAGCTCTAAAATTGCAAACATGATTAATAAACTTCATAACTAGAACATGCAAAGCATCTCAGAAATGTAAGTTGATGAAACTTACTAATGTTTTAGGCAATGAAGAATAACGGTATAGAACCAACACGAAGACAGATATATCAGAAAAGTCGCACTCGTAAAGATGGAAGTATTGTTAATGAGAAAGCTGCAGAAGTCGTGGTAATGTGTCTTGTCGACATTAGTTTTAATATAATCCATCCATTTTTTTTCACTTTTTTAACATATTAATATATTATGGATATGAAGGCATCCCTAAAAGCTATTGCAAGTGATACACCACTGGACTTAGAAGATGATTGGAGAAATGATTCATTCTCAAAAGTTAAGGGACCCGAGAAAAGAGGATATATTCGATGCATTGGAAAAATGCCATCTGTCAAGAATAATGGTGGCACCTGTTCCTCAAATCAAGAAACTGTTGAACAACTAAAAGATGGATTGACTCGTACACAAGACGCACTGACTCAAACACAAGGAGAATTAGCAAATTATCGAGGTGCCTTAGCTCAAACACAAGGTACCTTGAACACACTGCTGCATCTTTTCAAGGAACATATACCTAGTGCAAATTTGTCAGACATCTTGAGCAGTCTAAATATACAGGTATCTTTCGTAATATTTTTAGTGGAACACATGATATCCATATCTTGATATTATCTTTTAGTAATAAAATTTTGTATTACTCATTTAAAGGCCATTTGATGTGTCATAGGTTCGTGATAACTATTCTATGGATCAAAACAACTCTCCCAATGGAAATCAAAGATCTTCTGCTGGAAGTCGCCATAATATTGGTAAATATTTGAATAAGTTGAAGTTTGTAATTTTTGAATTTGGGTTGGTAACATTTTTGCTTACATATTATATAATTTATATTAGGTACCTCTTCAGATAATGCTTGAATTGACTTTTATAGGTATGATTCCTATTCACTTTTACATGATTTATATTTGAAAAGCATTCACGTATATTTATTTGTTACTAATATACATTATTATTTATATTTTATCCACAGATATGTTTTTGAGAGTTCCCATGATGAAGTTGCGGTGGATTTGGTAATTAGTTATGTTTGAAAAAAAATAGATAGACGAGTACTTTTTGATTCCATGATGTTTGGCTCTTTTGTTTTGAATAGTGAACTCTTTTGTTAAATGATGACTGTATTTTCTACTTGAGTTAATAAATTGATGTTATTATGTTTAATGGTTGAAATGAATTTGTTTTGTATTATATTGTGAGGTTGAAACTATATATATCTTTAAAAAAGTGTCATGAAACAAATTGAATTGCACGTTAGTAAATTCTTATTCATTGACAAAATCAATGTGCCACAAATTCTCTTTTACTTTCTGTGGCAAAAAATTATATGCCACTAAATCTTAATTTGTGTGACAAAAGATTAGGTGCCACTAAAACTTCAAAGAATTTCTGACACAAGTAGAAAGTGTCACTAGATCTTAAAAAAGTATACCAACACAAAAATAAATTGTCACTAAATCTCGAAACGGCTGCAGCAACACAACCTAGAAGTGTCACTAAATCATGAAAAGGCTGCAGCAACACAACCTAGAAGTGTCATTAAAGCCTTTTAGTGGCACCGTCCTTAGTGACACTTTTTTGTCTGCCACCGATTCCCAAAATGGTCTTTAGTGGCACTTCTTTAGATTTTAGTGGCACTTTTTGTGTTCCACTAAATGGCATATTTTTTGTAGTGATTTGTTGATGGAACATTGATATCCACACTAATATTCCCTATTTGGATTGTATCAGCTTGGATACTATCCTCATCGACTATGTTACTTCCAACACTGCTTGTTTTTGCAATGATGGAATTAGCAAAGTCAACAGGCCTCATGTCCCCAGTTTCAGGACAGTCCTTGGCCATATGTGTCTTCTTCCCACACTTATAACATTTTCTCTTTTTAGCCTTTTTGGAAGAAGAACTTCCAGAAACATATTATGAATTATTTTTGTTGATCCCGCCAGCAGGTTTAGCAAACTTATTACTATTTTTAGAAGAATCTACAGTTTGTGTGGAAGGCACAATGGCAATAGCTTTGCCTGTATCTTCTTTCCTCTTTTTAGGAGGACATATGTCAAATACAGGAAGTTTGATTGGCCTTTGACCTTCCACAGGTTTGGGAAACTTATTCCCATATTTCTCAGGTTGAGCAATGGCTTTGCCTTTGCCCTTTCTGAGATGTGACTGATGTTGCCTATCAACATGATCACTGCTTTTGGTTTTGAAAGACTTACCTTCATTTATAACCAATTTTCCACTATTATTTAAAAACTTATTTGAAACCACAGCAGATTTACTTTCAACATGAGACTTACCCCTGTTGAAAGCAGGCTGCTTACCTTTTGAAAACTTTTTCTCAAAATGGTCAGCATCAAAAGGATTGGCAGGTCTCTTAGCATCAGCTTAGGCCCAGAGCCTGTTGTGTTAATAGGTTTAGAGTCCACAGCTGCAGCTTGAGCTTGTTTTCCTTTCTTTTGCTTATGTGAACCAGCAGAGCACTGAGCATGCTGATTTGATGGAGAACACATTCCATCATCAGCTTTTGGAGCTTTTTCACACAAGTTGTCAGTATTTTGAGGCATGACAAACCTGTTTGTTGAGACTAGCTTACCATTTACTTTCTGGATGAAAGTGTTGGGAAGCTCACCAAGAGTGGATAAGTCATTTTTCAGATTATTTATCTTAACAATAGAAGTTGCTTTATCAAGATCCCCTCTAGGATAGGCTTGGATTTGTGCAGGGATCTGTTGACTGATGCAATGGCTGACTATTTATGCAGATTAGCACCAAGAGTCAACAATCTTTTGAAGCTTTGCATGTTTTATGTCTGTTTCTATTTTCTCTTCTAATAAAATGGAATTGATGTGTTTTAATTCATCAAGTTCAGTTTCCAACTTATGGAAACTGTCCAGTTTACTAGTTTTTATGTCAAGATCAGTTTTAAGCTTAGAGATTTCAAATAGTAAAACATTGTGCTTCTCAACAACAGCTTTTAAATTAACAAGCATATATTCAAACATTTTTTCTTTTTCATCAGAACTGTAAGCCATAAAATTTTGTACCTTGTACATCATTATGGGATTCCAGTTCTCTAAGTTGCTGAAGGCTTTAGCTTCAGCCAGGTCTTATTTGAAGTTGCTAGTTGATGGGACATCAGTGTTGGCCATCAGACAGTTGTTGTCTTCTTCATCTGAAGATGATTCAGATTCCTCCCAATCACATTTCTCAGCCATGAGTCCCTTTTGCTTGTTGGAAGCCACTGAGTTTTCCAACTTCTTCAGCTTATCCATGGCCATAAGGAACTTAACCCTGTAGCCATCGTCCCAGTTTGTCTTTAATGGTTTGGATGATTGACCAACAGCTTTAGACACATAGTCAGCAGCTATATGGCCAGTCTTGCCACATTATTGAAAAACAAAACCACCCTAAATAAAACATATTCGTTCCGTCATACTATAATTATAAATTAAGCATCTGATGTTAAGGAATAGATCAAGAATCTATACTTTAACCATCAACTTCCGGTTCGCATCCGTACGCTCATGCTTCGTTAACTCAGCAACTCTTTTTAAGCGTTCTTTCTCCGACTTCTTCAACATATCATGGTAATCAGCTTCCTCCAAGACATCATCTCTTCTCTTGTTCATGGTGTGCAACAGAATCTTTGCAAGATACCGTACTCGTAAGACATTCAATATCCTCGCCTAAAATGGACCCTCGGATGATAGACCGGAATGCCAATCTTTAACTGTTGAACCTTTGAAAGTCTATAGATGGCGCATCATAAAAACCAGAGCCGCTCTGTCGTATGAGTTTGTCATCCACATAGGTTGTATCAGAAATGCATTCATAACCTTAACTGATTTAGCTTTATGATGTTCCCAGTCTTTGAGATACCGTGCAAAAAGTGATTGTTGATATTGTTTATGTCAATGGATTAGTAAGATATAATATAGATTAACATATAACATGATAAATGAACATTTTGAATTTCGTATATGTAGTTCAAGTAGAAGATATAATGTAGATTACCAGTAAATTCGGTATTCCATGGTAGTGTACATCTAACGGTAGTTCGGACCTTATGTGATCTAGGATTTGATATGTGTTTGCTTTGAGATTAAAGCAACAAACGAATTGAAGGCTGTCGGTTATAATTGGGAAAAAAACCTGGCAATGAGTTAAAACTAGTATCAAACTTTAATATTTTAACAGTAATTAAAACATCAATGATTTGTCTATATTCGAATATAATTTGTACCATATCAACAACTTTCATGTCCCAGAAATTAAAATGGAGTCTCAGACAATCCTGCATGTTCTGTACGAATTCTGGATATGCTTTTTGAAGGGTGATTTTGCCTTTAATAAACGCTTCAGGCTATTTTGATATTACATAAAAATTCATTACATATTAAAACAAAATGTCAAAATTGAAAATAAAATGAATTTGTTGTATGTTCATGGTAAGGAAAATGTTTAATAAAAGGCAACTTAAAATGTTCAAAAATATAATGAAATTGCTGAACATGTACATACGCATAGGGAATATACGGAACATGTGAATACACTAGGGAATTGCATTTTAAAACATAGTGTAGAATTTGAACATGTGCAATATGTGAATAAGTAGGGTCACAACACACAAAATAAAGTGAACATGTGAAATATAGGTTCGAATTCTTCATTATGTGCAGTAGTGAACATGTTTAGTACTATACATGTGCAGTAGTGAACATTTGCAGTAGATAAATTTTTTTTTTTCAATTTAGAACATGTGCAATTTACACGTAAAACCCACAAAATGAGACCGAGCTTGGCTTAGTTACGGACTCCTCAAACCACACAACGTTGAGACTCATTTAAGTCTAATTCATGGACTCAATAGCACACACTCAACTTTATGTTTTGCTGTTACATTGTAGCAACAACTAAAGAATTGAATAGGGGCAAATTCGATGCTTAAAACAAAAATTGAAAATTGAAAATAGAATAATTAATAAAGAATGCCATACAAAATATATTAGTATGTTACTATCAAGGAAAAGAATGAACGGTGATGAAAGGCTTCTATATTCTTCATCTTTGTTTAATACTACTATCCAAACATCAACCACAAATGGATCCAGATAGCATCCGGGCATCATCGATTCAAAAGTTACACGTTGAAACATAATTGCGTCACTGTAGGTCCCAAAAGGTTTCCTAGTGTATTGTTCTAAGCTATCGAGGGGGGGGGGGTGAATACATCAATTTAAAACTCAACACTCTTTTCTCAATATTTGTGTATACTATTAACAAGTGTTAATTACAAACAAGCTTGACTGCGGAAAGGTTCAAGCTGAGATTACAGATACAACAGATGTTCAACTAATCTAAGACGCATTCAGACTATATACATAGATTACATTCAATTTTGATGAACTCGCTGATTTTACAAGACACGGATGGACAGCTTGAATAAGAACAGCTTATACACACGTTACTGTTTTATTCAAGCAGTCTTGCATGCATGGAAAAACACACTTCAATGCACGACCTGATTTCTCGCTCTTAGTTTTCTCACAATCCTTAGAAGCTTCCTTTTATACTCTCACTAAGAATCTCAGTGAAGCTTCTTCATTGGACGATGAGATAGTAGGATGTCTTTCCAAACAGACAAAACAACTTTTCTACACATTCTGAAAAATGAGACTTGTCTTTATGTGGCAGATACTTTGTCTTTTCCTTTTTGTCTCTATTTCATAAGCCTTTAACCAAAAGAGGAATGTCAACTTTGCATCTTTCTTCTTTTGTAAGGGCCTTATTGATATAAGAAATGGTCTGTCCCCCATTTCAAATATCCTCTTTATTTTCATGTAACAGAACAGCGTGGGCAGCTTTGGCAGTTTCTGTTTTCCACTTTGTCTTCGACTTGTAAACTGATCTTGTAGCTAAAAACAATACATCAGGACTTGGAAACACATTCCATGAATTGTTTGGCCTGTTCACAAAGAACAGAACACTTAAAATCTGTCTAAGTTGCTCAATAGAACAGAGCAGCGTAGTCAGTTTATGTCCAGCCTGTTCAGCTGACAGAACAACTTGGACAATCTGCCTTTGTTGCAACAAACGCAATAGGGTAAACAGCTTTGACTTATATTGCAAATCACTTTTCAGATTTCAATAAGGCATTAATAGGCCTTAATTTATACCTTTAAGTGCATCAAACAGGTTTGATTTAAAAAATCTCCCCCTAAGATGTAGATCAGGTTAGGCTAAGGCCTTTTTGTGCCTAACAGTCACTAGCTTGGTACAAGAAATGCCTGCAAATGTTGATATTAGTAATTCTGTGATGTAATGGTGCATATGTATAGTGAGTAACAGCGGAATGCATTAAAACAATAAGATAATACCATGGTTTTTTTCTGAGTGCAAAAATAGTATCCACTAGCTTTACTTCTGCCATATTAAGGGGTTTGGAAATATTTATTTCACGACTAACATACGGAGACTTCAAAGCAGGTCCTACTGATTTTGCCTTTTGGATCCTGCTAACAATCTTATGACGGGCAGAAGTTGGAGTAATCAATTGGGTGCTTGGTTTCTCCGGAAGTATAAACTTGACTCTTTTCTCTTTGTTTTGAATTGGAATGATTAACATGTTTCAAAACATTAATACATAGTTCTGGGAATTATAAAAACATTAAAGAAAAAAGATCAGAAATATAAAGTTAAATTTGGGATTGTAATTGATTATACCGGGTAACGGTTTATGGACATTAGTGGGACTGGCGGTAAGATTGGTACTTTTATCCCGATGGATTTCACTTTATTTTTTGAATGTGAAATTTGTAAACAAAGATTGGAGTGGGAATAAGAAATATGCAGTTATAAAGTGTTGTGAACATCATCCTGTAAACATGTTTTTTCATATTAGCACATTTCCGAACATGTTCAATTATATTAATATTACATGTCAATAATATGTGATTATTGTAATAAATATTATGCAACAAAATTAAATGATTTTGATATACAATATCAAGTAAAACACCTGGTGATTTACATATAAGAAATGTCTAATCATATTTTTAAAACATACAAGTTGATCTTGTAGAGGTTTGTGTTATATCTACAGCTGGGGTGGCGTAGCCCACATCAATTGTTGTATCAACTTCAGTACCAATTCTTTGAATAGCTGTTTATGTATGACATATGGTAATTAATAAAGGTATATAAATTATATAACGGATTATCAAGTTTTAAGTAGTATTATTGAGTGATACGTGTGTACCGGGTGATTGCATTTGAGCTTGCACAATGTTGACCGGTTTAGTCGGATGTTCTCGTGAAAGCCCAAGAGAATAACTCGGGGCCTGGAATTCTGTTGCTCTAACGTCAATTGATTTCATGCGCATTCTCCTAGCATTTGAATCTTCCTCTGCCTTCCTAATTTTATCATCCACCTCCTCAAGTACTCCTGGCTTAGCAAAGAATGGAGTAAGCGAATCATGCTATTTTGAAAGTTCCACATGAAAACACGACGGATCTGCCATTGATTTGGGAATTTTTGCACGACATTTAATGTTTCTGGTAGCGACTCGTCCGAACATTCAAAGAAGTTGGCTATAATGTTTTTTCTAATGAATGATGTATGTCTTCTCCGGGAATGCGTTCAAAGCTTCTTCTGCAAGTTGGTTGGCTGACGCTTTTGCACCAACTAATGTTGCAATACACTCGTCCATTAAACCAATATAATACTGCATTGTAGATAAATTCATTGGTGAATAATCACATGAGTTCACTCGTCCATTAAAGTAATATGATACTGCATTGTGCATGTGCAACTGAAACACACCTTATCATCATTTTCTCCTGCTGATGTTTCGTTATCCGGTTCGTTCGCATCAGAATTGTCACTTTGTTCATCATCCTTATCTAAGAAAAAAAAACAATAAATGAACATGTGTAAATTGAAACTAATCTACATTAATAATTGCATAATGATAATAATCTAAATGCTTAATCGAATACAAAAGAGAAGGTATGTACTTGTTGAACATGTGTGATACTTTATTATTCATTCATTTTGTGTGATACTTTCTCATTCATTATGATAGTTTGCATATGAAATGTAATTATAAAAGTCTGTAAAATGAAAATAAATTGACATTTGAATACAAAAATTGTCTGAATGAACATGTGCAAATTGAAACTAATCTACATGAATACTAGCAAAATGATAATAATCTAAATGATTAATCGAATACATAAGAGATAGGTATGTACTGGTTGAACATCTGTTATACTTTATTATTAATTCATTTTGTGTGATACTTTCTTATTCATTATAATAGTTTACATAAGAAATGTAATCATAAAAATTTGTAAAATAAAAATAAATGGACATTTGAATACCTGTTACTGCATCATTGGTCGCCGATGAATCCATTATCCCCTCAATCGGACAGAGACCGAATCCATCATTTGCAATTTCGTGGATCTCACGGTCACGGATGATCTTGGTGTCCCAACATTTGAACACCCATATCGACTTGTCAATAGGAAACGAGTCGCAACGTGTGTAGTGCAGATAGAATAACTGAATAATTAAAATATGCAACACATCAATCATACATATAAGACCAGGAAAAAAAATAATGATGATCATACCGTTAAGATCACGAGGCCTGAGTCGCTTCAAATTTTCGCATCTCTATTCCAGTCCCTCTTAGATGCCTTCAACGACTCATTGAAATACGAACACCAATCCATGTGGTGTATTTCATGAGTGTTTTTTATGTTTGGATACCTTGGTTTTCACCTCCATTCTTTGTACATCCAGCAAACACGGATGTAAAGAGCACCAGGAAATTTAACTTGAAAAGACGACCCTCATTGTTATTCCGATTTATAACTTCCAACACATCCTTTGAGTTGAACTTCCCAGATGATCTCCCGAATTGATTCATACACTCTTGGGTAATAGTGTCGTTCTTGTTGCTGATCTTGGGGTGACAATCAACATCCTACCCATTGGAAACCCATTAGTTGATTGATACCATCGCTCGTAATGGGTATGTTACCATTTACGGTTCGAATGACACACATTTTTTCGTCAAAGTTGTCAAGGACCCAATATCCCAGCCTCCTGGGTATCTCTTTGATCTTCAACGAAAGAATACTTCCGAATCCCATTTTTTTAACCACCTTTTGTTGTTCCGGATTAAAAATCTTAATGGATGCTGCCAACGAAATGGGAGAATTTCTGGTTGCAACAGTTCTATAAATCATACTTGGTTTTTCAGTGTTGACATCAACATTCATATGCCTTTTTCTTTTGACTTCATTTATATTTGGATTGTTGCTTTTCTCCTGCTTCCTGATTATGTTTCATCTGTGTTGTTTCCTCTGTTCTGCTATTGGGGACTGATATGTTATAAGTTATTAGAATATTACATTAGTAAAAACAGTGGTTTGATGTTAATATGTGCAAGATGGATACTGAACATGTTCAATTTGTGCATTATAAAAGGTACTGAATATTCAACCTTTTGTTTTGTATTCATCAACTTTCTGGTTTGATGTTAATATGTGCAACATGGAAATTGAACATGTTCAATTTGTGCTTTATAAATGGTTTTGAACATGTTCAATTTGTGCATTCCCATCATTAAATGTACTGAACATGTTTAATTTGGGCATCGTAAAATGTAATGAACATGTTCATTACACGTGCTGGACATGTGTAACATCATCAGTTAACAATGACACATGTATGTTATAAGGGTATTGATAATGTTCAATATAATGAAGAATTATTGAGTTCTAAAACACATTGTTACGTTTATGGGTTTTTATTTTATAATAAATTTAGAATCCTAAAAATACAACGATCATCAATTAAACATGAACTGAGAACATTCATGAACATATGTTGATGTTTAAATCGTGTTTAATCATGCAATATAAAAGATACTGGTCATGTGCAATATAATAGATACTGAACATGTTTTAAGTAATAGAGCATATGCAATTTGAATGTACTAATAATGTGCAATATGTTGAAGAAATTGAACATGTGCAGTAATTAAATTGTACCTGAATGTAGATCTTGCTCTTACTCCGGTCTTTTGGATGAGTGTTCAGTACGTATGATTTTTTCTAACTTTTCTTTCCCTTTCGATCGGGTAGATTTCTGTTCTTTAATCATTGTGTTACAGCAAGTTAAATAAAACAAATATTACAAAATAAAAGATAAAAATGTGACATATAGATTTGAAATACAAAAGAAATTATACCTGAATCTTGTACTTGCACCTCTAGTTTATACGTAGGTTGATTATCCATGATCTGGTCTTCTTTTTTCCTTTCCTTTAGATTGGGTAAGTTTTTGTTCTTTGTTTTTTTACAAAACATTACATTAAAATTCATGAATACAGGCATGGTATGCAAGGTAATGATATGTATGATTCGTGATATGTAGTAATATTGATATATTATGTATATGTCAATGTTGCTAGTGTGATGACAGCCGTATTATATTATTAGTAAATAATATAATATGCCTTTGTTCATTATAAATTATAAGGTAAAAATATAAGCATGTTCATGATATGCAGTTGTACATAATAAAATTCATTAATAAAAAATGTTAAAGTACTTAATATTTAGTAAATGACAATACCTGGAGTTTCCAATACAACTGTGCCGCTAGATATAGATTCAGAGTCTTCATCTCCTGATAATGAAATCGCTTCATCAGGAGTGTTATGAAACATGAATTTGTTTTTGGGCCTTGTTTGCACCATCTAGACAAATAACAAAACCACGACATAACAATAGTCAGACTTATATTGAATCTTACTTTGAACAAAAAAGCTTCTGACTGAGCATGTGCAATAAGAAGAAAAGTACCCATAAAACACATAAGACATACCTATAAAACCATATAAAATGAATAATTACATATAAAGCATTTTGTATACCATTCAATAAGGTGGAAAAAAGATCCAAGTAATGAACATGTTCAATAAAAAAGTACATAAAACACATAAGGCATACATTCGATTGCTGAGCTATATGCAAGAAGATCATCATGAACAGGGAAGCTCCTAAATTTGCTGCTTAATTTCTCTAACGATTTATTATTTATGCTGGAAAATGTTAGAAGTTTATTTGGTAACTGGAATTCGAACTGGTCCAAATAAGATGGTTTATATCATTGGTGGTGTTGGTTAATGTATTATTATGATTACTAGAAATGGACTGATAAAATTTGTGTGTATGATGAAAGAATTCTAGATGAACATGACAATTTCTCATAAGCATTCTCAAGTATAAACATATATTGGATACATCCTCCCAAAATTATCGCCAAATAAGTAAACCCAAAACTACCAATATCAGCAGCCCTGTTGATAAAAGTATCAGTCTCAACTGATGAGAATCAGCATCAGTAGTATCGGCTTTAGCAGCTGTTGAAATGAACAGCAGCGGCATTAGGGATAATACATGCTGATTAGATTCATCAGCACAAGTTGTCCAGTTTCAGTAGATTAATTTCCAACACATGAATACAACTATATATACTACAGCTTTTCATATTTGTTTTGGGTACCACGAAGGACTTCATCCCCTTGAACATATGCAGGAATGGAATATATATTGGTAAAAAAACATTTAAATTGTGCATTATCGGACATGTGCAAATATACATATTCAGTATTGAAAATATGCAATAAGGCTATTAAACATGTTCTATATACTGGAAATTGCATTCAAAATCGTATTTGAAGAATTTGAACATGTGCAGTAAGGGGATATATATGGATAAAACACAACTAAGATGTGTATTATTGACATGTGCAAATCTACATGTGCAGAATTGAAAATAAGTGAACATGCTAAACGGAAATGTAACCATATAACATATTGAACATGTGCCAAAGTATGCTAAGTGTTATATTGAACATGTGCAATAACATAAAACATAGTTTTGGTTGTGAACCTGTTCACAGAAAACCTGTAATATGGTTTTGCATATAAAAGTATTGAATTCGTGTGTATGATGAAAGAATTATTATGATTATATCATTGGTGGTGTTGGTTGATGTATAATTATGATTACTAGAAATGGATTGATAAAATTCGTGTGTATGATGAAAGAATTCTAGATGAACATAACAATTTCTCAAAAGCATTCTCAAGTGTAAGCATATATGGGATACATCCTCCCAAAATAATCGCCAAATAAGTATACCCAAAACTACCAATATCAGCAGCTCTATTGATAAAAGTATCAGCCTCAACTGATGAGAATCAGCATCAGTAGTATCGGCTTTAGCAGCTGCTGAAATGAAGAGCATCGGCATCAGGGATAATACATGCTGATTAGATTCATCAGCACAAGTTGTCCAGTTTTAGTAGATTAATTTCCAATACATGAATACAACTATATATACTGCAGTTTTTCATATTTGTTTTGGGTACCACAAAGGACTTCTTCCTCTTGACCTTCGTCTGCTAACACCTCAATAGAACCACTGCTAGCGGTACAACCCTCTTGACCCCCCAATCCCCACATTACTTCCAGGTCTTGGATTTCCCTTTCCTATCGAACATGTGCAACACTTGAGCATAGCTAAGGGCGTTGAATACACAGATTCATTTTGAAAAATGCAAAACCTACGAAATTTATTGCATCTAAACCATAGTTCAGGTTTCATTTGAATACATAGATTCATTTTAAAAAAATGCAAAACCTAAGTTAGTGCACATGTGCAAAATGTAAAAGGCATATAAAATTGCATATAAAAAGCATTCAAAACCTAATATAAGGAATTGCATATAAAGGCATTCAAACACCGAAAATAAGGAATTGCAATGAGCACACAAGTGCAAAACCTAACATTGATTCAAATATCTACCACATTGCACATGTGAAAAACGTAAAACACATATAAAATTGCATATAAAAATCACTCAAAACCTAATATAAGGAATTGCATATAAAGGCATTCAAATGCCGAAAAAAAGGGGTTGCAATGAGTGAACAAGTGCAAAACCTAACATTCATTCAAATATCTTGCACATTGCACATGTGCAAAATGGGTTACATGTAAAAATTGTATGATTCGACAATCTAAAATGAAAATGGGTATAGAACAGAAGGAATTCCATATGGGTTTTTTTAATACTTGAGTTGCTGAAACAACAAATGAAACGGAACAGATTGTATCCATTCGATTATGAAGAAATCGAATTCGCATAATCAAACTTACCTTTAATCGATTCAAAAGCCCCACTGGAATTCCTCAGAGAATGCTACGAAGACGATGGTACAACTGGAGTTTTGGAGCGGACGAATGCATAAAGTCGGAAACAATGGCGGGTAGTCGCTGAAATGGCAATGGGAGTGACAACTGAAAGTGAGAAATTGTTGGGATTGAGAAAGTATTTGATTACCACAGTCAAACATGGTACCCCATTGATCTTGAATATATATATATATATATATATATATATATATATATATATATATATATATATATATATATATAAGTAGAAGATCATTTAAGCACCATTTAATAATAAGCACCATGAGCACCATAAGTTTTTTAACAGATTAGCATCAATTAGAACCTTTGCATGTTACAGATAACTTATTTACATAGTTTGATTGTGATCAATTTATTGAATCTTGTGTATATTAAAACATATGAATGCAATGAATCTAACGAAGCTTGTATATATAAAAGCATGAAAATGTAATGAATCTAATGAATCTTTTGTATATTAAAGGCTGTGAATGCAATGGACCACTAGAAATTTATTTCTATTTGTTCAAAGCTTGTATATGTATAAAAAATTATATGTAAGAATCCTTATTTTAATTGGTGCTCACCGGTGCCTAAATATAAATGTTGCTCAAAGGATCTTGGCATATATATATCATTCAACTAAGTTTTTTACTTTTAAATTTATATATTTTTAATTAATATAGTTTAAAACATAATATGTTCTTTACTCAAATTGTGTTGTAATTTATTTTCAAATATAATTTGTATATGTTCAAATTTAATATTTTATTTTATAAATATTGTAACATCCACGGATTTAATTTGATGTATTTTGGTTAATTAAGTGGAAAACTTATATATATTTAAGTTGAATTTGGGCGATTATTATGTATTTGGATATTTAGCAAGTTTGTTGCTATTTTTAAGAAAATTGAACTCAGAATCAATTTTGTGGAGTATTATGAATTTAAAAGTTATTTATGATAAATCTAAGATCAAATCAGTATTTTATGGAACCGGTTAAGTCGAGTGATGAAATGTGCAAAATGACGAAAGTAGTATATAAAGGGCAATAGGCTTCATTTTTCTAGTTTACACTCTCTCACTACTTCATCTCTCTAGAAATTTTCTCTCTACATCTCTCTAAGATATATCACAAACCGACCGTCAGATTTTTGAGAATTATACGTCATCGGAAAGGTATCGAGGAGTACAACAGCAATCTACAAACAGAATTCAGATTTCGTGCGAATTTAGGTAAGAATCGACCTTTCTAAGATTATGGTTTCGGTTTTGTAGAAACTAAAATTTCGAATCTATCATTTTATGCAAGTTTAAGCTTGTTTTGCTCGAAACATTGCTGGAATGTGATAATATATGCATAGTAGAATCAAATCTAGGTATTATACATGATATAGTAGTGATTTTAGCCTTAGAAATGAAGGATTTAAGTTGAAATGATGAACAGACTCGAATATGTCAAGAACAGAGTCGAAATACAAGAACAAACTCGAGTTTGGTGCTAGATTCGAGTGTGTACCGTTAGATTCTAAGGGGAGGGCTTCGAATCTAGGCCTAGACTCGAAGTGGGGTTCGAATCTAACCCTAGATTCGAAGGTGAGTTCGAATCTGACATAGGGGTTCGAATCTGATGCTTGATTTCGAATCTAACCCATTAAATTCGAGTTTAATGCCTAAAATTGAGAAATATACTCTCTAAACTTGTATATTTTGAATGAAATTTATAAACAACACATAGAATGGCAAGAATTATTCAAAGGACAAGTTATGAATATGAAATGGGTTTCAACTTTAGTTATAGTTCGAATTTAGATATGTACCCAAAATGGGGAAAATATCGCCAAACTTACGAAACTTGATTTTATGGATTTAAACGGTTAATGATATGAGGAATTGTTGTAATTGATATAACAGGTCCCTTGTGGTGTTGTTTAACCCACAGTGGGGTACTTGGTGGAATCCGGTTGAAAGCCCGAAGAGAAATAATATCGGTTAAAAGATAATTACGCACCCACTGTGAGTACAGTAGATTTCGCATGTTTATATTTGTTTTATGTAAGCTTTGCCTGCTGAGACCTGTTGTTTCATTGATTGTTTGGAATTCTACTAACTTGCGTAGATTTAGATGCACATTCTTACTTGTTGCATGTCCTTTCGGTTGTTGTGCATCTAGTGATGGACCGGTGGGTCGCATCGATTACTATGATGTTACTGTGCTATATGACCTGGAGCTGATCCCTCCTAGGCCCGGTAGGCAGTATGTCATCCCCGATCGTACGTTTGTCTCAGATGGTATGTCTAAATGCCGAGCTGTGAGCTCGAAGGGGCTGCGGCTCTGGTCCGTACTTGGTGTACGAAGAGGATACCCGATGTTGGTCATCTGTGTTATCCTTGGGCTTCATAAAAATTTATAAAATGCATAATCTCTGTATTCACTAAGCATCTGCTTATTCCCCAGTTGTTGATTTTTATATTACAGGAAAAGGGAAGTCTACTGCTGGACCTTCTAGTTAGGTCGTTTGGAAGATTTGGGAGACTCGACATTATTTTATCGGTAATTTATGTTATGAGACAATGTTGTAATATTCTGGATGATTGTAATAAATGTATGGGTGTGTAGACTTAGACTTGGTACCCTATAGCACTGTAGGGTGTTTTGACACTGTTGCACTACTTTAATTATGTTTTTAATGCTTCCGCACTAAATTTAGGTTATCAGATCATTATGTTATTGTATGTTGGTGATTAATCCTGGGTGTATTGTAATTGGTGGTTGTTGTGGCAAGGGTGTCACACGAGATGGTATCAGAGCAGTTGTTTGAGATTCAAGAGTCCGTGAGATCTTGATCTCAAACATTAGGTAATGATATGTAGTGGTTTAAGTAATGATCTGAACTAAGATAGGTTACGATCTAGTAATTATAAGAGATTGACTATCATACGGGACAAATGAATGGTGTCTTTAAGTTTATGACATGTTGCTAAACAAAATATATGTTTATATTACAGAACATGTCTGGAGGAGGAATGACACCTGAAGAAGCCAGAGAGATGATGCTAGCTATGATGGCTGAGCAGAATAAAATGATACAAGATCAGTTTCGGGCTCGAGATGAGGCCGATGCTAAGAGAAGAGAGGATAAAAGAAGGAATAAGGAGAAGGAAGGAGGAAATAATGAGGAACAAGATGACAACACTGGGTCATCTAACAAACCCCGAGGTTGTCGTTTTAAGGATTTCAAAGGAAACGGAGCTGTAGAGTTTAATGGTTTAGGGGATGCTGTTGCCGCACTTGAATGGATAACCGCAACTGAGCGAACATTCCGAATCAGCGACTGTGCTGAGAAGGACATGGTTCGTTATGCAACTGCTATGTTCACTAATGACGCAATTATGTGGTGGAATGCCATGGTGAACGCTTTGACATTGGAGAAGGTTTCTGTTATGACTTGGGCTGAGTTCAAGGACCTATTCACTCAGCAATACTGTCCGGTTGATGAGCGCCGGAGGTTCGAAGCAAAGTTTATGGCGCTGGTACAGGGGACTAAGACGGTGTCCCAGTATGCTGTGGAGTTCACGAGGCTGAGTTTGTTCGCGCCTCATCAAGTTGATACTGAAGAGAGGAAGGTGACCAGGTTCGAGGCTGGTCTGGATATTGAGATTAGGAGGGTTATGAGCAACGTCCGCTACCCTACATTTGCTGGCTTACTTGAGGCTGCCAGAAATGTAGAACAGATCTTGATTATGTCGGGCTACTCAATCGGGTCTGCTGCTGCTTCCACCAATCCAACACAGCCGTCACCGCCGAAGCGCCAAAGGGAGGGAGGATACTCGGGATCTTCCCGGTCTTCACAATACTTATCACAGCAGTCTTTTCGCCGACCATCTGGTTCTTCTGATCGTGGCCGTGCTCGTGCATACTCTATCAACACCGAGCCACAATACTGCAACAAATGTCACCTGGAACATTTTGGCAAGTGCCCTAACGGACGTGCTTGCTTTTGCTGTGGAGAACTGGGACATTTTCAGAATGATTGCCCAAGGAAGGGTGATGCTTGCTATAAGTGTGGGGTGTGGGGTCACTATAGCAGGAACTGTAGAAAGAATGCTCCAACAGCTGCTGCACCATCATCAACACGATCGTCTGGAGGTTCGAGTGGTGGTTCAGTTAACCGCCGGGGTCAGTCACAGAGGGCACCTGCTCGTGCTTTTCAGATAACTGCAGAGGAGGCAAGGGAAAACCCGGAGGTCGTCACGGGTACGTTTATAGTTAATTCTATGCCAGCACGAGTTTTATTTGATTCGGGTGCCAATAGGTCGTTTGTTTCTACTGTGTTTGCACAAAGACTTGCTATGCCACTGTCTAAGTTGTCTGCTATACTTGATATTGAAACTGCTAGCAATACATTAGTTAAGGTAGATCATGTATACCGAAATTGCACGTTAGTAATTGAAGATGTAGTCTTCAATTTAGATCTGATTCCGATAGAGTTCAGCGAGTTTGATGTGATAGTCGGAATGGACTGGTTGATCGAGAATGAAGCCCATATAGTGTGTAAGAGCCGAATGATAAAGATAACTACCCCAGAGGGGCGTGAGATATGTATATATGGGGATAGGAGAAGCGGGGATCTGTGTTTACTGACTATTGCAAAAGCTCGAAAGCTTGTTGCAAAGGGATGTGATGCATACTTAGCATATGCAATTGATGCTAAGGCAGAGAAGAGAACTTTGGCCGATGTGCCGGTTGTTTCACAATTCCCGGATGTGTTTCCGGAAGACTTGTCTGGCGTGCCGCCTGAGAGACAAGTTGAGTTTCGAATTGATCTGATCCCCGGAGCTGCACCGGTAGCTCGTTCTCCTTATCGCCTCGCCCCAACTGAGATGAAAGAGATGATGACACAGCTGCAAGAATTGTTGGATAAGGGCTTCATTCGGCCAAGTTCATCGCCGTGGGGAGCTCCGGTACTGTTTGTAAAGAAGAAGGATGGCACGATGAGGATGTGTATAGATTACCGGGAGCTGAATAAGTTGACGATTAAGAACAAATATCCTCTGCCGAGGATAGACGACTTGTTTGATCAGTTACACGGGGCTAGTGTATTTTCTAAGATCGACTTAAGTCGGGGTACCATCAGCTGAAAGTAAGAGAAGAAGATGTACCGAAGACAGCTTTCAGGACTCGGTATGGACATTACGAGTTTCTGGTAATGCCTTTTGGATTAACTAATGCCCCAGCAGTGTTTATGGATTTAATGAATAGGGTTTGTAGACCGATGTTGGATAAATCGGTAATTGTATTTATCGATGATATTTTAGTATACTCTAAGTCTGAAGCCGAACATGCTGAACATCTGAGAGAACTGTTGGAGTTGTTGAGAAAAGAAAGGTTGTACGCCAAATTCTCAAAGTGCGAGTTTTGGCTACAACAGATACAGTTTCTAGGACATGTGATTTCTGGACCTGGGATTTCGGTAGATCCGGCTAAAGTTGAAGCGATAAAGAAGTGGGAGCACATTACTATGGATTTTGTTACAAAACTGCCGAAGACTAGGCGCCAACATGATGCAGTTTGGGTAATCGTGGATCGGTTAACAAAGTCGGCTCACTTCATACCGATTCGTGAAAGTTATTCGCTGGAGAAATTAGCTCAAATTTATATGAACGAGATTGTTTCTAGGCATGGAGTGCCTAAGTCTATTGTATCGGATCGGGATAGCCGGTTTACTTCGAATTTTTGGTCGGCACTGCAAGAAGGGTTAGGAACGAGAATCGCAATGAGTACGGCCTATCGTCCGCAAACCGATGGCCAAAGTGAACGAACGATCCTTACTTTGGAAGATATGATGAGAGCTTGTGTGTTAGATCTCGGTGGCAACTGGGATGATCATTTGCCACTGATAGAGTTTTCGTACAATAATAGCTATCATGCGACAATCAAGAAAGCGCCGTTCGAGGCTTTGTATGGAAGGAAATGTAGGACTCCTACATGTTGGAGAGAAACGGGTGAAACACCAATCGCTGGGCCGGCCTTGCTTCAAGAAACAAACGAGAAGATACGGTTGATTAGGCAGAACATGAAAGCGGCCCAGGATCGTCAGAAAAGTTACTATGATTGGAGGCACAAACCGATCAATTTTGAAGTTAATGACTGGGTATACTTGAAAGTATCACCCATGAGGGGTGTTACTCGTTTTGTAAAAAGGGGAAAGTTGGCTCCGAGATTCGTCGGACCATTTAAGATAACCGAAAAAGTGGGGAATCAGTCATACCGTTTGGAATTGCCTGAAGAGATGTCGGGCATACATCCGGTGTTTCACGTTGGAAATCTTCGAAAGTCATTTACTTCTAGTAACGAGGATTGGGCCGACCATACTGAACTGCAAGTTGATGAAAGGCTCCGGTATGTTGAAGAGCCGGAGTGTGTGTTAGATACTAAGATGAAGAAATTGAGAAGCAAGGAGATAGAAATGGTGCTTGTACGTTGGAAGCTCATAAAGGAGCAAATCATACATGGGAAACTAAGTCAGAAATGTTAAGAAAGTATCCGAAACTGTTTGAGTCCGAGTAACTTCGAGGACGAAGTTGAGCGTGGTGGAGCCCATGCTGTAACATCCACGGATTTAATTTGATGTATTTTGGTTAATTAAGTGGAAAACTTATATATATTTAAGTTGAATTTGGGCGATTATTATGTATTTGGATATTTAGCAAGTTTGTTGCTATTTTTAAGAAAATTGAACTCAGAATCAATTTTGTGGAGTATTATGAATTTAAAAGTTATTTATGATAAATCTAAGATTAAATCAGTATTTTATGGAACCGGTTAAGTCGAGTGATGAAATGTGCAAAATGACGAAAGTAGTATATAAAGGGCAATAGGCTTCATTTTTCTAGTTTACACTCTCTCACTACTTCATCTCTCTAGAAATTTTCTCTCTACATCTCTCTAAGATATATCACAAACCGACCGTCAGATTTTCGAGAATTATACGTCATCGGAAAGGTATCGAGGAGTACAACAGCAATCTACAAACAGAATTCAGATTTCGTGCGAATTTAGGTAAGAATCGACCTTTCTAAGATTATGGTTTCGGTTTTGTAGAAACTAAAATTTCGAATCTATCATTTTATGCAAATTTAAGCTTGTTTTGCTCGAAACATTGCTGGAATGTGATAATATATGCATAGTAGAATCAAATCTAGGTATTATACATGATATAGTAGTGATTTTAGCCTTAGAAATGAAGGATTTAAGTTGAAATGATGAACAGACTCGAATATGTCAAGAACAGAGTCGAAATACAAGAACAAACTCGAGTTTGGTGCTAGATTCGAGTGTGTACCGTTAGATTCTAAGGGGAGGGCTTCGAATCTAGGCCTAGACTCGAAGTGGGGTTCGAATCTAACCCTAGATTCGAAGGTGAGTTCGAATCTGACATAGGGGTTCGAATCTGATGCTTGATTTCGAATCTAACCCATTAAATTCGAGTTTAATGCCTAAAATTGAGAAATATACTCTCTAAACTTGTATATTTTGAATGAAATTTATAAACAACACATAGAATGGCAAGAATTATTCAAAGGACAAGTTATGAATATGAAATGGGTTCAAACTTTAGTTATAGTTCGAATTTAGATATGTACCCAAAATGGGGAAAATATCGCCAAACTTACGAAACTTGATTATATGGAATTAAACGGTTAATGATATGAGGAATTGTTGTAATTGATATAACAGGTCCCTTGTGGTGTTGTTTAACCCACAGTGGGGTACTTGGTGGAATCCGGTTGAAAGCCCGAAGAGAAATAATATCGGTTAAAGATAATACGCACCCACTGTGAGTACAGTAGATTTCGCATGTTTATATTTGTTTTATGTAAGCTTTGCCTGCTGAGACCTGTTGTTTCATTGATTGTTTGGAATTCTACTAACTTGCGTAGATTTAGATGCACATTCTTACTTGTTGCATGTCCTTTCGGTTGTTGTGCATCTAGTGATGGACCGGTGGGTCGCATCGATTACTCTGATGTTACTGTGCTATATGACCTGGAGCTGATCCCTCCTAGGCCCGGTAGGCAGTATGTCATCCCCGATCGTACGTTTGTCTCAGATGGTATGTCTAAATGCCGAGCTGTGAGCTCGAAGGGGCTGCGGCTCTGGTCCGTACTTGGTGTACGAAGAGGATATCCGATGTTGGTCATCTGTGTTATCCTTGGGCTTCATAAAAATTTATAAAATGCATAATCTCTGTATTCACTAAGCATCCGCTTATTCCCCAGTTGTTGATTTTTATTTTACAGGAAAAGGGAAGTCTACTGCTGGACCTTCTAGTTAGGTCGTTTGGAAGATTTGGGAGACTCGACGTTATTTTATCGGTAATTTATGTTATGAGACAATGTTGTAATATTCTGGATGATTGTAATAAATGTATGGGTGTGTAGACTTAGACTTGGTACCCTATAGCACTGTAGGGTGTTTTGACACTGTTGCACTACTTTAATTATGTTTTTAATGCTTCCGCACTAAATTTAGGTTATCAGATCATTATGTTATTGTATGTTGGTGATTAATCCTGTGTGTATTGTAATTGGTGGTTGTTGTGGCAAGGGTGTCACAAATATCATATGAAGTTTATAGATATATTATATGAGTTGATTGAAAAAAATAATTTTATTAGAATTGGATCATACTTATAATAATTAATAAAGTATTTTAGTTCTTATATTTTACTTATAAAAATTATATACATATGTATGCATTATGTTTAATTTTAGATTTTCATATATTCAAATTGATTTAAATAATTATAAGTTACTTTAGATTTAGATTTAGATTGATTTGAGTTTAAATCTACATTCTATATTTATTCTATGATTTCGAATAAACAACTAAATAGTTTGTCACGTGTGATTTAACTAGGATGCGCTTCTCCTACCATTGCTTTTATAATTGTTAATTTAAAAGCTTAAAATATAAATCTTAGTAAATAACATGCCATCAACATCCTTTTTTTAATTTTAGATTTTAAAATTTAAAATGTAAAATCTCAATCATAATAATTAACTAGTTGAATACTCATGCGTTGCTCGGATGATGTGCGACGAAATTAATATTTTTAAATAAATACAAAATAAAAATATTTTTTATCTAGGAAACTAAACATTATTTAAAATCTCTCTCTCTCTCTCTCTCTCTCTCTCTCTTGTGTCTGCCTCTCCCGCTCTCCCTCTCAGCCGCTAAAACACCGCCACAATTGTGCACCACCACCACCATGATTCCCTCTCTATTTCTCTCACTTCTCTCCCTCTCCCTCTCGGCCGCTTGAACACTGCCACGGGTGTGCACCGCCACCACCACCACCACGGTTCCCTCTCTCGATCGCCACCACAATTGTTGTGCACTGTCACTAACACGGTTGTCCATCCCTTTCTCTCTCTTTTGGCCTCACCCCATTCTCCCTCTTTTAGTCGTTACCTTTCTCTCCTTCTCTTAACTGCTGCCACTTTGCTCTCCCTCTCTTAACTGCCGCCACCACTTGACCACTGCCATCATCATCTGCCTATCACCACTTCTCTTGTTATCCACCGACCTATGATGATGATGAACATGGTCCGATGATAATGAACATGTTTAGGATGATCATAAACCGATAAAAGAGATGCATCGCGAACACGTTGAAAGTATGAATATTTGAATGAATGATTAAGGTCTGAACGAACGATGAATGATAGACACAATGGAGGTTTTAAAGGATGATGCATAGCCGTAACAACATGATGCATAGATGAATCATGAACGATGTACACGATGATGATGATGACGTTGAACGATGAAGACTATAAAAGCCGAGATGCCTCATGATTTGGATTAATGATATCAATTTTGAGTGTGTAAATTTTGATTTTTGAAGATGAATCATGTATTTTGTTGTGATCGTCCCAATGATAATCAGCACACAAAATGATAATTTCAGCACAAGATTCAAGACAAAAAGAATAATAATACTCGATTTCTGCTATGGAAGTTGAGAGAATGTTTGTATGAAAGGCAGCGGCCATATTTGCTGTAAATGCGAATAATTCAAATCTTGGGTGAAACCCCACCATTTATTACAACTTTGAGGGAATAGCAACCAGCCTCCTCAACTACAAAACACTAAAGAAAATTACAATAGAAATAAGTACTTGAAATAAATTACATGGAAATAAAGCTATCCTAATTATTACAAAATAAAATCTCGCATGATCGAAATTTAAAGTGTAACATATTTGAATGATAAAAATGATATGCATCGACATCTTCATCATTTTATTTGAATTTGTATAGCTTTTTGTAAATTTGGAAGTGTATTAATTAAATTTGTTTAACATTTATTATTTTATTATGTAATGGAATATTCAATTTATATAAACTTTAAATTAAATAAACTGGATATATTTTTTTTCGCAAACTACCCTTTGCTAGATACATATGACATTTTACATCACGAGATGCATACATGAGATACATTACATGCATACACTTTCAATGCATCAGATCTAAGAAATTTGATATTTGATATTAAAACAAAAAAAATTTCTAATTAACCTTTGAGTATATTTCTTTATGCTTGAATTTCTTTACAAATACTAGCTTTTGAAACTACAATACTGTGACACCCTTGCCACAATAACCACAATCACATCACTCAGGATTAATCACATCACGTAATATATTAATGATCTGAAATAATTAGTACATTACAGGAAGTTGAAAGTACATAACTAAAAATAAAAGTCAAACACCCTACGGTGCTACAAGGTTCTGATCTAATTTCTACATACTCAATAATTATTACAACAAACCCAAATATTTCAATGTTGTCCCCATATATCGGTTACCGATTGAGTAGTATAGAATCTTCCAAGACTTCACAATATATGACCTAGCTAGAAGGTCCAGCAACAGATTTTCTTTTTCCTAAAAAATGTAGACAAATGAGGGGTAAGCAAAGCTTAGTGAGTACAGAGATTACACATTCTACAAGTCTTTATGCAGCACATAAGAGTAACACCGGCGACACATGTTGTATACCATCTTCGTGCACAAAGTACGGAAATGAGGGTCGCAGCTCCATCGAGCCATAGCTCGGCATCAACCAATCATCTGAGGCAAATTTATCATCGAGGATGTTACACTGCTCTTCGGGACCTCAGAGTGATCTACTCCAGGTCATATAGCCTCAGTAACACCAGATTAACAAATGCGGCTCGCAAGCCCATCACGTTGATGCACAACAAGAAACATATCATGTAAAACATGTATACAAGCAACAATGTGCACCAAAATACACACAAGTTAGTAGAATGCTAAACGAATAGACAAAAACATGCCTCAGCAGACAACAACTAAAATAAAACAAATGTAGACATATGCAATCATAAGTACTCACAGTAGGTGCGTTAATTAACTTCAAAATATATTATATCTCTTCGGAATTTCAACCGGATTCACAAAGTACCCCACTGTCTGTTAAACAACACCACAAGGGACCTATAACATTTTCATAGGAAACATATCATCAATGTATGTTCCTCAATAGTTTTCATCATGTCTTCACAAATTAAAGTGTTAAATCTTCGGATTCGCATCTGGAATTCATATTTAAAACCCAAGGTTCGAGTTGTTATTAACCACAAAGGACCCATCATTAAATGCCTTAATATAATACCAAAGATATCTCAAAAGTATGATTTTTAAACCAGAAATTCGGGTCCTTTAAAACATAACCGAGTTTCGCATGATCTGGGGCCGACTTGCCGAGTCGAGGTCTGAATTTCAGATCCTTGGCCGGATTTCGATTATATCCGAGATGCTTTACCCGAATTTTAACCCATCCGAGTTCAGGTCCCACCCGAAGTTGGGTCTCATCCGAATTTCGTTCCCACCCGAATTTGGGTCTCAACACTTAGCAACTTTTTCGACCTTCAAAATGTTCTTGGAGAGTCGTCGAGTCACCCCATGCGACTCGTCGAGTCGACTTGCAGGTATGCAGTCGCAACTTACAGGTTTTAAACAAAAATTTGCCAAACTCAATTTTTGTTACATGTAATCCATACAAAGTTTGTATTATCATATATTGAGTGTTTCTAAGCTATTTTCCCCATCCATAACATCTAAATTCGTCTGATTTGACCCAAAAATGGTATAATAAAAAAAAAACTCAAGAACACAAAAACTTATAAAAATCAACATTTCTTACCTTTCTGATTAAATCCGTGAACGATTTTCATTTCTGAGCTTCTATGAACTTCAATTGATGTTTTCCAACTAGAATAACATACATGCAACCATAATTTTAGCATATTAAAATCCGAATTTTTCATCTTTAGCTCTCAAAAATAAAACCTCAAACTTAGAAATTATTCATCATACCATAACTCTGATTTGAATCTTGTTATGACAACTTTGATCCACGAATTTCTCTCCAAAATTTCAAATTTCCAGCAGAATATTGAGAGAGCTGTGTGTGTTCTTTGGAGGTGAAGAGATGAAATGTGCAAATGAAAGACGAAAAGGGTCTTTTTTTTCTTCATTTTCTGCTAATGACATAAGTGGCTCATCCACTTATCTGATTTCTTTAAATAAAGTTTCAATCTTTATTATGTCACCACTAACACTTTAAATTTCATCATACTTAATAATAATTCAAAATTCTAAAATTTCTTAATTACTTATCATAACAACCAATTTTTAAATTTCCGAATACATAATTTTCATTCATAATCCAACTTGATTACATTAAATACAAAATTTAATCTAAATTTCCTCGATTACAATTATTTAATTCTTAGGATGTTACAAATATAATCAAGCATTAAAATAATTCATAACAAGAACTAGCTATTAAAACTACAACATAATCATACAAGTTCATAAACAAGTATGATTCTTTGAAACAAATAAGCATAAATACCCTTTGAAACTACAAGATAAATCTAAGATATTTATGTTTACACAAGATTTTTTTGAAGCCATAACATAAATCTTAAAAAGAAATAGATAGGGAGAGAGAGAGAGACCTTGATCGATCTGAAAACAACACCAAGCTATCGTCATCGCCGCGAGATCCCAACACCGAGCTGTCATCGTTGCCGAGAGAATGAGAAAGAAAGCAACAGAACGGTGTCGTTAGGGTTTGTAGAGAGCATCGTTGCCGAGAGAAAGAGAAGGAAAGCACCAGTATGTTGCCTTCGAGAGAAGGAGAACGAAAACAATAAAAAACATCGCCGTCGAGAAAAGGAGAAGGAAGATGTTGCTAGGGTTGTAGAGAGAGAGAGAGAGAGAGAGAGAGAGAGAGAGAGAGAGAGAGAGAGAGAGAGAGATAGAGCTCGACAACCTAGCAAGTCACTTGTCAAAGGGAAAGGAGGCCGAGGGTTGGGATTTTTTGCAGACGAGTGGTGTGAACAATGCTTTTTTGTAGAAAAGAAGTCCCTATGTTTTTTGATTGAGAAATGGAAATTTCATTTCCCCTATTTCTCACTAGATGGGATGGAAACCAAATTAAGGAATAAGAATTGTTTTATTTCTCATTTTTCAAACCTAAACAAACAAAAGAATTATTTACAATTCCATTTCTCTGCTCTAATTTCTCTATACCAAATACGCTCTTATATCAATCCAAATCCAACATAATGTCTATCCAAAAAAAATATATTCATTTTAACTTTAAATTTTATTATATTCATTTTTTTTTTTTGCATATATTTATAAAAAATAATATTTATATTTTTTATTTTCGATGTTACATATTAATCAATTATATATTAATAATATTCGCTTAATACGCGGGAAAATAAAATAGTTAGTTAATATAACATTATCAGTTAATATAAATTTATATCATAAATTTTTATCAAGTAAAATTACAATAACAATCATATAAATAAATGAAAAACTATATGCAGCGTTGAATAAATATAATATATAGTGTTATTTCGATATTGAATTTTTTCGATATCATATATTGAATTTACTTACTGGCAACTTTTTATTTTACAAAACATAAAATACGTAAATTTTTATCGAAAAAAATATATTATAACCAGTCTTGTTTTAAAAAGCATAAAAAAAAATTTATGGTGTAATTTTTATGATAAAAAAATTAATGATATTAATGTTATTTTAATGTAAAGAAATAAAAAACAAAAATTGCTAACTTCTTTTGCTATTGTTAGTCTTTTTCAATATTACCTTGAGTTAATAAATTACTAATACGAATTTTTTTTTTCAATAATTTCACAATTGATCTAATTAATCTAGCATATATATATATATATATATATATATATATATATATATATATATATATATATATATATATATATATATATATATATATATATATATATATATATATATATATATATATATATATATATATATATATATACACACACTATAATAAACCAAAACAATTCATGTCACATATGCAAGAAAATTTTATTTTCTCACCTCTTTGTTCCAAATTTAACACTTTAACTTAATTACATTAAATTTTTATTTTACTTTTTTTATTAACTAATTAATAATAAATTACATGTTGTGACATAGTCAATTAACCTTTACCTAAAATAAATATATATCATTATTATCCATAATAATCATAATTAAATCCAAATGTAGAAATTTAAATTAGTTGTGGTATAAAAGAAAAACACAATTTTTATTTTTGTATGCTTATATATCTCTTCATGTACAATTTATATAAATAAAAATATCAACGTAATATGTGGTTCATAAACTAGTATGTATGTGTGTGTGTGTGTGCGTATTCAGGTTCAAAAAAGTAACTCTCGAAATCAAATGCACTTGAAGGTAATTTATGTGAATGGTCATCTAAGTGAATGATCATTCACACCATTCACATGATCTTTCTTTTACCATTCACAAGATTTATGATGTTGCTCCTTTTAAAAAAATGTCTTATAATGTTATTTTATACATGTCTATTCAAAAAAATATATGTGAATGATCATTCACATTAGGGTACGCTGGGTACACAAAAATCTCATAAGTACGCTGATGAATTGACGAGCCGTCATTGTGGCCCGTAGAATTAACCTTAAATCTAATTAATAGCGTAGGGAAGTAAGGGTCGAATCCGCATGGAGCGTGTAGGTTTATTAGGTTTAATTAGCTAGTTTCTTTAGGTTTATAAAAGCGATTAAATCGTGAATTGCGTAATTTGTTTGGAATAATGATTCAACTAATTTATAACTAAAATTAACGGCAAACAACTAACGAAATAGATTAACAAGCAATTTGAAGATAGCCACGGAATCACTACGGCAAAAGTTATTACCCTCTTGAATTTCATGCAACAATCACATGGACATAATTAATTGTGTAGTTAAATTAATCATACATATTTTAATCAATAAATCTCAGCATAGCGCATGCAACGTTAATTACTTGTCTTAATCCCTAAACTAATGGACTCGGCACAAATAATAACACCACTATGAATTATCTTGCTTTTACCAATCAAAACATACAATCATAACAAAAACCAAATGTTTTGTCATTTGCATTACACATAAAGTATTCAAGCAATACAAAACACATCAAAACATAATTGAAATTCAATAAAGTAAAACTTAGCCGTAGATCCTTCGCAAACGGCTATGGTGTTTAGCCACTCATCATGTGCTCTTCACCGGGAATGGTTGGAGACATCATCGTAGGCTTCGAACGGTTGCAATCACCTTCTTCGTACTTGACTCGTGAATCCACTCCAGCAGGTCTTCGCCGCTTCTTTCAACACTTTCGGGACTCTCCAAAACGTCTACCATCGACCTCTATTTATAGAGAAGGTGAGATTAGGGTTTTTAGGGTCACAAACGCGTCTGGATTCATTTTGCACCGCACCAGCGTAGGCCTACGCCTGGGGTACGGCCTGGGCTGTGCTGGAAGGTGTCTCTAACTCGGAAAAGTTCTGTTTTGTAGCGTAGAGCAGCGCAGGCCTGCGCCCCCTCCGGCTCGGATCGCGCTGAATTTTCTCGAGTTGCTTCCATTTAACTTCTTGACCCTGAAACATAATTTTGGAGTAATAATAGCAAAGTAATGTAGCATCGGTGCTTACAACGACCCTAAAATAACATAAAAATACATAAAATAATAGCCTTATCAAATCTCCCCAACTTAACTCTTGGTCGTCCCCGAAGAAGACTTTGAATCAGCTTTAACTATAGACCAATTGTATTAGAAGTGTGTTCAGTAAGTCTAGGTTAAGTCAGCCTTCACAATAATGCATTAAAATTTTGAATGTAAGCTAAAGAACATTTTCGGTTAAAACACATTTTCATAAAGTAATTATAATGTATCTCACTCTTTGAAATTACTCTTTTAGCTCAAGGTTACAAGCTGAAAACATGTGGGTCTTGTAGGTCCCAAAAGATATCCCAAGTATATAGCCTTAAGCTGTAGAGGGGGGGGGGGGGGGTGAATACAGCTATTAAAAAACTACACACAATTTTCTCAATGTTTGTATGTATTATCAACAAATTGTTAATTACAAACAAGTTTGAATGCAGAATGGTTCAAGCTGAGATGACAGATACAACAGTATGGTTACTAGTCTAAGACAGACTCAAACTAGTTACAATGAATACACTCACTAAGAATCACTCACTGTGTTTACAAGACTCAGAGGAACAGCTTGGATAAGAACAGCTTAGACACAAAGCAGTGTTTTATCCAAAACAGACTTGCATGCATGAAAGACACACTTGAATGCACGTTCACTCTTGGGTTCAGCACTTGGCTTTTTTGGCTTATCCTTTCAATCCTTGGAAATCTCCTTTTATACCCACTCAGAGGATCTAAGAGAAGCTTCTTCATTGGATGAAAGGAAAAGTGGAAAGTCTTGTTGAAAAGACAACATAAACTTTTCTGCACATTCTGAAAAGCAGACTTGTGTTCATGTGAGCAGAACTTTTGTCTTTTCACTTTGTCTACTGTTGCATTAGCTTTAACTAAATAAGGAATGTCAACTTTGCGTCTTTCTTCCTTTGTTAAGGCCTATTTTGATATAAGAAAAGGTCTGTCACCCTTTTTCAAATATCCTTTTGTATTCATGTAACAGAACAGCATGGGCAGGCTGAGCAATTCTGAATTCCACTTTGTCTTCGACTTTGTAAACTGATCTTGTAGCCAAAAAACAATACATGTGGACTTGGAAACATATTCCATGAAGTGTTTAGCCTGTTCTCAAAGAACTAAACACTTGTAAACTGCCCAAGCTGCTCAACAGTGTAGAGCAGCGTAGACAATTTATGTCCAGCCTGTTCAGCAGACTGAACAACTTGGGCAAACTGCCTTTGTTGCAACACATGCAACACATAGAACATCTTTGGGCTGATTTTGCAAATTTCAGGTCTCAATAAGGCATATAACAGGCCTTAAATTCAACCTTCAAATGCATCAACAGGTTTGATTAAGAATCTCCCCCTCAGATGCAGAACAGGTTTGACTGAGGCCTTTTTGTGCCTAACAATCTCCCCCTATTTGCAATAACCAGTCTAAGCTGGTCTTATCAAAATCACTATATATTTTTACAGTACATTTGCTGAAATAAAATTACAACATCAAAGTAAAGTAAAAGATCAGTTTATATATATACTGATTCTTGATTACATAAAACAATACATGTTTTTACAAAAGTACAACTGATGTACTGATGTATATTACAACTAATGTAAAAGAAAAATTACAACTTATGTGATTAAAGCACAACTAATGTACAACAGTTTTTGGACTGTTTGTGTTGGGAGCAGATAATGGTAAGCCTGTCCAACTGATGGACAGCTTCCATTCTTCATCTACCCAGATGGTAGATGGACTTCACTACAGTGGAGGAGGACCTTCAAACATCTTTTCAAGCTGCTCCCTTGTATCCTCAAGTTCTTGAATTTCACTTCTGATGATCATAAACTTGGGATCTTCAAGTTCACCTCTCTCATAAAAGCCTCTGAGCTGATCCCAGACGGCTGCTCTCCACCTGCTTGACTGCCTAAATGAAACTGCAACTCTGAAGGCTACAAGCTGTCTCAGATCCACCTTGTATAGATCTGATGCTCTCTGAAAGCATTTCTTCTGAGTTAAGGGATCTACAAAAAATGCCCCCAGCTCAGGCTCTTCAATGATCTTGCCATCTTCAAACTCTGTTCCACTAGGCAGGCTGTGGTCAACTCCTTTCATCTCAATAGCATAGTCACCTTGTTCTATCAAGGTGAGGAGTTCTTCCATCTCAGTGTCCTTCCTTGTCCTCCTGGCCTTTATTTTTTGTTGTGTCACATAGACACCTTCACTAACTTCTTTGGAGATCAGGCCAAGATTCTTCACCCTCTCCATCAGCTTCTTGACATAAGCCCTGACAGTCTTAGCAGTTTCTGACTTAGACTCACTCAGAGCAACTGCCAGCTCAATCCATTCCCTATACCCCATCTGTGCAACATCAGTGTAGTCATACGTTTCTAATTCTGGGCCTGTTGCACCCATTCTGGTTATTTTCAACTTCCACTGACTGCCTTTTCTTGATATGGGAACAGCTTTGACAATTGCTTCCTTGGCAAGCCTTCTATCAGCAACATCCTGAAATTTTCTTCTTGCCAGGTTGTCAAAGTGGAACTGAGCTCTTGCAGAAGGCAATAGAGTTTTGGTCACAGAGACCATAACACCTTTTTCTTTTTCTGCTTCCTTCTCTCCTGCTGATCCCTTAGCAGCTTCCATTAATTTCTTTTGTACTTCCAGAGAGGACATTTTAACTTTCCTTGCCTCTTGAAGTGCAAAAGACTTAGCAGTTTTGGCAGATTCTTCTTCTTTCCTTAGAGCTTCCAGGGCTTGAAGCTGTTCTTCTCTAAACTCAAAGTATTTGTGCATAGGAAGACCCATTTCTTTGGCCCTGGCTTTGTGAAATTTAATCTCTGCTGCTTTCTGCTGTTGGGGATCAACTGCTGCTTTTTCTTTTCCTTTAGCTGCTGTAGTGACAGCAGCTTCAGGACTTTCCTCCTCCTCCTCTTCTTCTTCTTCTAGAATCAGATGCCTCCTTCTGCTGCTTGTCCTGCCCTCAGGAATGAATTCCTCCCCCTTAGACTGAGCAGGCATTGGAGATTCAGCCTGAGTAGGTTGAGCAGCTTGGGAAGCCCCTCCATTGTAGATGTTGCAGATGCTCCTGCTGGTTGACCAGTGGGTATTGCAGGCACTGATTTCTCCTTAGGAGAAGAAGTTTTCTCCCCCTTAGACTTAGTCTTCGAGGTAGATGACTTCTCCCCCTTTGAAGGAGATGTACCAGCACCTTCAACACCTGGTCTGCCTGAAGACACAAAGTCAGCAGGCTTGCCAGCAGTTTTGGCAGCAGGCTTGGGACCAACAAGGCTATTCACTAAGAAAGCCAGGTTGTCCTTCACCTCTGCAAGCTGGGAAAGACAGGTTTGAAGAGAAGAGGATTGGGTATCAGCAAGGGAGGTCAGCTTAACAATGTTTTCCCTATCAGAAGCTGTGAACAGCAAACGTTGAAACTGTGCAAGATGTAGTTCAAGAGAATCTTGAACATCAGCAAGGTTTGATGACACAGAATTGGATAGGGAGCCAATGAGTGTGTTCAAGCTGGTCAGAGTGGCAGGAAGAGTAGAAGTGCAAGAAGTTAGGAGAGATGACAGCTGTTGAGAAATAGCTGTCATTGAGGACACAGAGTCCTGTTGTAGTGAAAGAATTGAGGAGAGGGATGTGGACACATTTTGCAGCTATGCAGTGAGTGCAAGCAGCTGTGGAGAGTTATCAGGTTGTGGAGTGGCAGGGAAGGAATCCTTGAACAGATCAAAGAATCCCTTAAGCTGTTCAGACACAGAGTCTGAAATAAGAGAGGGTAGAGATGACATAGAAGTTTCTAAAGAACCAACTTTGTTGGTCAGCAGGGAAAGCTGATCCTTCAAAGGCAGGTCTTTAGGAAATGGAGGTGTATGGGTGGACTGTTTAGATTGGGTTGATGGAGATGAAGATGATGAGGCTGGTGTTTGAGGATGTGATGGAGAGGGAAGAGGAACATTTGAGAGAAGCTCCATAGCCTGGGCAAAAGTAATGTGGCCCAGCTTGGAGGGGTCAAAGGGTCCTTCAGCAGTGGTTGTAGCTGCATCATCAGGAGAAGGGGTTGAGGATGGAGGCCTTTCAGATGCTGCTTGTGTTGCAACACCTTCATTAAGGCCAGTGGGTGTTCCCTCTGCAATACCTTGGTTTAAAAGTACCTCATCATGGGGATATGCATTTCAACATCAGCAGTGGTGAAACCTGCTGAAGGAGTTTGCATAGAAGGGGCAGCCTCACCCAAGGGATGGTATGATCCCTAAGGTTCATCAGCTTGGGTTGATGGTCTCTCAGCAGCTGTTTGGTGTTGAACAGCTGTATCATGGGGAACAGAAGATTGAGTATGATATGCTGATTGGTCTAAACCAGCAGGGTGGACACCTCGTGCAGACTCAGGGTGTAAAGAAGTTTGAAGAGGAGACAGTGTGGACTCAGTATGGAGTGGAGAGGGCTCCAGTCGTTCAATATTCTCAGCCTGTTGGGAGGCTGGAATAGTTGAGGTGTCTATCTCCGTTTGTACAACTGGCTCCTGTTGGGAGGAACCAGAGGGTCTAGGCTGACTCTGGGTGGACTCAGGTTGGAGTGAAGCAGGCTCCAATTGTGCTGAACCTTCTCCCAAAATAGGAGAGGCAGCAGGGGTTGCTCCTTTTTCAACTGAACCCTGTTGAGAGGGAACAGAGAGGCTAGTTTGGGTTGTTGTGGTAGCTGGTTTCTTTTTGGCGATGGATTTGCGATGATATAGTATATGATATGATGTGGGTGAGGTTGGAGGGGAAAGAGGTTTAGATTGGACAGGTGGAGAGACAGGGCCAGGAACAGTGGGGTTGACCTGTTCCATGGTCTCAGATGCCACAGAGGCACTAGCCACAGAGGCTTCAGGTTCAACGAATGAACCAGGGTGAGGAGTCTGCTCCCCCTCAGCCACAGAGGCTAAGGAAGCAGACTCAGACTGAGCTGTTATGGCCTTCTTGAGGACAGGCCCAGCTTCAGTGGTTGCCAGGGTCCTTTTAACCATCTTGGACCTGGCTTTGGATTTTGCCTTGGGAGCAGCTTCAGGATGCACCCTCACAGCAGAGGGTCCTTCCACTAATCCTAACAGCCTCCTCATTGGTGTTGACAGAGGAGGCTCATTGGGTAGAACAGGAGTATAAAACACTCTATTCCCTATTACAGGGAAAGCAGCAATCTTAAGTAAAGGCTGAGAAGAATATAATTGCTCACCACAATGATGTTTGAAGATGAGGCTCAGAAACCTGGGATACCGACGGGTTTCTTGTTGAACCAGGTTCCTCAAGTTCAGGAAAATCCATTTTTCCATGTCTATTGTAGTTCCATCCACAAGCTGCAGAACTACAGGAACTTCATCACGGCTGAGTTGGTCAAAGGAACCAACTTTGCTGCTGAAGCACATTACCACAGAGGCAAACAAGAAGTTGTAAGTAGGAGACAAGTCCTTCCTAAACAGTGTTGCTCCAATTTTGGGTTCTGCTACACCACAGAAACGTAGCAGATTGCCCATTTGATCATCTTCAGGTTGAGGCATGTCATAGGGGTCAGCAGTTGGTAGATGAAGAACCTCTCTGAGAAGATCAGCTGTGATCTCAATGGTCTGAGTCCCATTGAGAATAGTCCCCTTTATGACTTTGGTGTTGGGGTTGTAGGCACAAGTGTACCAAAACTCGTACACCATTTATTGGTACAGGACTCCAGGAGTAGCAGTCATTGCATAGTTCAACGGATGAACTCGCAGAAATTCCACCATTTGTTCATAACCCTTCCCCACATAGTTTTTGGGAATGGTTAAGTTGGCAATGTAGTTGGTGGGCTTGATGGTCAGCATCGTAGTCACTGATGAGTGTTTGACAACATCATCACCAACGAATACTGGAAGAAAGGGATTGGGTCTTTGAGCCATTTGTGAAGGTTTGGGTATTTTTGAGAAGCAGAAGACACTTAGTCGATTTAGGGTTTTTGAGGATTTCTGGAAATAGTGAGGAAGACGAAGATGAAACAGTAGGGGGTATTTATAGGATTTGAATATGAGTGGGTATGAGAGAGAAACATTTGGGCGGTTGATTTGAAAAAGTCGTTAACGGAAAACGGAACGGTTGTCCATGTCAGACCGTTTGTCAGACCACTTGATTCCTTTTTAATCACTAACACACGTAACCCACATTATCCGCAGTAATTAAGTTAAATAAAAACAAAAATTAAGTAACTTAATTTTGAAGAAAGGTAGTTAAAACAGTGGGTCCAAGCTGTTGGTCAAACCTGTGATGAGCAGGGTCATCACAAGCTGTTCACTCTTCAAGCTGTTTCCTCAACGTGTTCAGCTATGTAAGAGCAGGTTGTGTTCAATAACTGATCAGGTTACAAGAAAATGTCTTGTATGACAGATTGAGAATGTGAGCAGGTTTGAGGTTTGATCATCAGATCAGGCTTGACATCTAAGTTGTAATTTGTCAAACCTGTTATACGCTCAAGCTGTTCAAGTTTTGCAGAAAACAGCTAAGTATGGAACATGCATAGCCTGTTCTGTCTAAGCTGTTCTGAAAGACTTTGAGCAGTGTGAGACATACAAAGTCTTAGAACTTTGAGGACACTTAGTCACTCTTATTTAACATGCCCAGCTTGCTGACAAGGTAATTAAACCTGGTTTCATCAAGAAGTTCGGTGAAAATGTCTGCAAGCTGTTCATTAGTGGAAATAAAACTTACCTCCACATTACCTTTCTGAATGTGATCCCTGATGAAATGATGTCTGACTTCAATATGCTTTGTTCTTGAATGAAATACTGGATTGTTGGAAATGGATATGGCACTTGTGTTATCACATAGAATAGGAGTTTTCCTATACACAAGCCCATAGTCCTCAAGCTGATGCTGCATCCACAGAATCTGCCCACAGCAGCTTCCAGCAGCAATGTACTCAGCTTCAGCAGTAGAAGTAGACACTGAGTTCTGCTTCTTGCTACACCAACTTATCAACTTACCACCAAGGAGTTGACATCCACCTGTTGTGCTCTTCTTGACTAGCCTGCAGCCTGCAAAATCAGAATCTGAATATCCTGTCAGTTAAAGACTTGAGTCTTTGGGATACCAAAGACCCAAACCTGATGTGCCCTTCAGGTATCTGAAAATTCTCTTAACAACAGCTAGATGAGATTCCTTTGGATCAGCTTGGAACCTAGCACACAAATAGGTGGCAAACATAATATAAGGTCTACTAGCAGTTAAATATAGCAAGCTCCCAATCATACCTCTGTAAGCTGTTACTGAAACAGCTTTGCCACTGGCATCAGCATCCAATTTTACATTGGTTGCCATTGGGGTTTTAATAGGAGAACTTTGATCAAATTTAAACTTTTTCAACAGATCTAAGGTATACTTTCTTTGATTTATAAAAATTCCAGTTGAGGTTTGTTTAACCTGTAATCCTAAAAAGAAAGTAAGTTCTCCCATCATACTCATTTCATATTTGGATTTCATGAGTAATGAAAAATTCTTGCATAACTGCTCATTGGTAGAACCAAATATTATATCATCCACATAAATTTGAACAAGCATAATATCAGACTTCACCTTCTTTATGAACAATGTGGTATCCACTTTACCTCTGGAATACCCATTACTCATAAGGAACTCAGTAAGAGTGTCATACCAGGCTCTAGGGGCTTGTTTGAGACCATAGAGAGCTTTGCCCAACTTATAGACAAAACCTGGATGTTGTTCATTTTCAAAACCTGGAGGCTGTTTGACATAGACTTCTTCTTGCAGCTTCCCATTCAAAAATGCACTCTTCACATCCATTTGAAATACCTTAATGCTCTTATGAGCAGCATAGGCTAGATACAAACGAATTGCTTCTAGCCTGGCCACAAGAGCAAATGTCTCATCATAGTCAATTCCTTCCTCCTGTCTATAACCCTGAGCAACCAGTCTTGCCTTATTTCTAATGACATGACATTGCTCATCCATCTTATTCCTGAAAACCCATTTAGTGCCAATTATAGTTTTACCTTTAGGAGCAGGGACCATCTTCCATACCTTGTTTCTCCCAAACTGATTGAGTTCTTCTTGCATGGCAGTGATCCAATTGGCATCTTTTAGTGCTTCATCCACCTTCTTTGGCTCCATTAGTGAAACAAAACTAGAGAACATACAGAAGTTCCCTAAGCTGTCCCACCTTGTTTGTACCCCTTTGTTGATGTCACCAATTATTTGATCATTGGGGTGACATCTGATCCACTTAGGATCATTCTTCAATGATGATTCTCCTGAGTTATTAGCAGTTTCAGCAGGTCCTGTTGAACAGTTCTCAAGATTTTCAGACACACTGTTGTCTTGAGCTGGTTCACTTGTTGAACATGACTGGCCACTGTTGAACATATCAGCAGAGGAACCAGGAAAATCAACATTGATAGGTTCAGGACATGCAGTTGTAATTAAGTCAGTACACTTATTCACACAGGGTGTATTGACATAATCATCATCATGCCCATCATTGTTAACAGGTTTCACACTGGATGTAGTGGAAGCTTTTGAGTCCTCTTCACTGTTTGAATGCATGGGATCATCAAAGTTTAGTTCTCCTGAAACAGATTTAGTAACAGCTTTGGTGGAAGCATTCTTGGACTCTTCAAAGGTGACATTGATAGATTCATCTATCACCTTTCTTTTGTTGTTGTATACTCTGTAGGCTTTGGATATAGCAGAGTAGCCAACAAACACACCTTCATCAGCTTTTGGTTCAAACTTTGCCAGTAGATCCCTTTGATTCAGAATGAAACAGGGACACCCAAACACATGGAAGTAACTGACATTTGGCTTTCTCCCTTTGAGCAGCTCATAGGGAGTCTTGTTGAACCTTTTTACCACTAAGGACCTGTTTTGGGTGAAGCAGGCAGTGTTAACAGCTTCAGCCCAGAATGATGAAGGTAAACCAGATGCACACAACATGGTTCTAGCAGCTTCAATGAGAGTTCAGTTTCTCCTTTCAGCAACTCCATTTTGTTGTGGAGTTCTTACAGCTGAAAAGTTTTGAGTGATTCCTTTCTCTTCACAGAAATCTTCAAGAGTACTGTTTCTGAATTCAGTACCATGATCACTTCTAAGCTGCTTCACTTGGGCAGAGTTCAACATTTCCATCTTTTTCACAAATCCAATAGTTTCTCTAGCAGCCTCTCCTTTGCTCTTCAGGAAGATGACCCATGTGTACCTGGAGAATTCATCAACCATTACTAGAGTGTATCTTCTTCCTCCTAGACTTAGGACATTTACAGGTCCAAACAAGTCCATGTGGATTAAGAAGAGAGGAGTATCAATAGAAAAGTTATGTTTGGATTTAAAAGATGATTTCCTCTGCTTGCCTTTCTCACAAGCTGTGCAGAGTTTATCCTTAATAAAGGTCATAGAAGGCAAACCTGTCACCAACTCTTTCTTACAGAGTTTGTTGATGTTCTTGAAGTTCAGATGTGACAGCCTTTTGAGCCATAACCAGTTTAGGTATGCATTTGTTCTTGTGAGAAAACAGATTTCAGTTGTAGGATCAGCAGATTGCATGTCCACAACATATACACCTTTCTTTCGTTGAGCACACATCACAACTTTGCCTTGGGGATCCAATATGTAACCCAGGTGCTCATCAAAGTTAACTTTGTTGCCAGCATCACACAGTTGACTTATGCTAACAAGGTTATGTTTCAGTCCAACCACATAGGCTACTCTTTTGAACACTGCAGCGCCAGCTTTAAGAGTTTCATATCCCTCAGTGGATCCCTGTACATTGTCACCAAATGTGACTTTTGGCCCTTTTTCAGACCTGAGATCACTCAGTAGGTCCTTACAACCTGTCATGTGCCCTGAGCAGCCACTGTCCAAGTACCAAACCTGGGATGGTTGTTTTTCCTGCAGAGTGACAAGAAGAATATTAGTCATTTTTAGGGGAACTCATCACAGAGATGAGATCTCCTACTTCATCAACATTTGTTGATGGACTTGTGATATCAACACTAATATTCCCTATTTGAATGGTATCAGTTTGGATACCACTCTCATTGACTGAGATGTTTCCAACACTATTTATGTTAGCTGTGAGGGAACCATCAGAGTCAGCAGGCCTCATGTCCTCAATTTCAGGACAGTCTTTGGCCAGATGTGTCTTCATTCCACATTTATAACATTTTCTCCTCTTAGCATTTTTGGAAGAAGACCTTTCAGAAACACATTCTGAGTTATTTCTGTTGATTTTACCAGTAGATTGAGCAAGCTTATTGCTATTTGATGAATCAACAGCTTGAGTGGAATGTTCAATAGCAACAGCTTTGCCTGTCTCTTCTTTCCTCTTTTTAGGAGGGCAGATGTCAAAGATAGGAAGCTTAATTGGCTTTTGAACTTCCACAGGTTTAGGAAGTTTATTCCCAACTATCTCAAGCTGAGCAATGGCTTTGCCTTTGTCCTTCCTGAGATGTGATTGATGTTTCCTATCAACATAATCACTATTTCTGGTTTTGAAAAATTATTCTCATTTAAAACCAGTTTACCACTGTGATTAGAAAACTTATTTGAAATCACAGCAGGTTTGCCTTTAACATGAGACTTACCCTTGTTAAAAGAAGACTGCTTACCTTTTGAAAACTTATTCTCAAAGTGTTCAGCATTAAAAGGATTAGTATGCCTTTTTCCATCATCTTTAGACCCAAAGCCTGTTTTGTCAACAGGTTTGGTGTCCACAGCTGCAGATTGGACATGCTTTCCTTTCTTTTGCTTGTGTGAATCAGCAGAGCACTTAGCAAGCTGATTTGATGAAGAACTCCTTCCATCAGCAGCTTTTGAGCTAGTTTCACATGAGCTGTCAATGTTTTGAGGCCTGACAAACCTGTTTGTTGAGATTAATTTATTATTCACTTTTTGAATAAAAGTGTTTGGAAGCTCACCAAGAGTGGACAAGTCTTCTTTCAAATTATTAACCTCAACAATGGAAGCTGCTGTGTCAAGATCAGATAGGCTTAGATTTGTGCAGGAATCTGCTGACTTATGCAGTGGCTGACTTTTTGTGCAGATTGGCACCAAGAGTCAACTATCTTTTGAAGCTTAGCATGTTTTATATCCGTTTCTCTCTTTTCTTTCAGTAAAATAGAGTTGATGTGTTTTAATTTATCAAGCTCAGTTTCCAACTTATGGAAACTGTCCAGTTTACTGGATTTTGTTTCAAGATCGGCTTTAAGCTTAGAGATATCAGATGATAAAATAGTATGCTTCTCAACAGCAGCTTTCAAATCAACAAGCATATATTCAAACATTTTAACTTTTTCTTCAGAACTGTAATTCATAAAATTTTGTACCTTATACATCATTGTAGGAGTCCAGTTCTCCAAGCTGCTGAAGACTTCAGCTTCAGCCAGATCCTGTTTGAAGTTGCTTGTTGATGGGACATCAGTGTTGGCCATCAGACATTGATTGTCTTCTTCATCTGAAGATGAATCAGACTCCTCCCAGTCACAAGTCTCTGCCATGAGTCCCTTTTGTCGGTTGGAAACCACTGAGTTTTCCAACTTCCTCAGCTTAGCCATAGCAATAAGATACTTAACCCTATAGCCATCATCCCTGTTTGTCTTGTGTGGTTTGGATGACTGACCAACAGCTTTTGACACACAGTCAACAGCTATATGGCCAGGTTTGCCACATTTGAAGCACTCAGCTTTGGTCTTATCAAATGTCTTCTTTTTAACAGCATTTGAGCCTCCCTGCAGCATGTTTCTTCCAAACCTTTTCTTGTTGAACTTTTTGACAAGCATGGCTATCATTTGCACATCATCCAGTTCAGCAAGATCTGCATTGTCTTCCTCATCAGATACTTCCTCCTTATCATTAGCCTGTTGATCAGGTTGAGTGAACACATCACCCATCTGACTTACAGGTTGTCTCACACTGGCCACAAAGGCAGCACCTTTCTTAGACATTTCCAAGGCATTTCTCTTCTGTTGCCTTGACTGCTCATCATTCAGCAAGGTCCATACAGGTTAACAAGATCCATACTTCTGATGGTACCTGAATTTCTTAAGATTGTAGAAAAATAATTCCATTCTTCAGGTAGGATGTCTAAGAATTTGTTCACCAGAGTCAGGCTGTCTTTGGTGATCCCAACAGCTTTGAGATCATTAACAAGAGCAGTAAACCTGGTGTAGGTTTCAGTGAGAGTCTCCTTTGGTTTTGCAAAGAAAAGTTTATACTGTCTAACAAGATTGTTATTCCTGTTATCCAGTGTGATTGTGGGTCCATCATAGACGGTACACAAAATATCCCATATCTCTTTTGCAGTCTTCATTTTCTCAACCTGTTTGAACACATCATCAGGCAGAGAGATGACCTGATTATTTCTTGCCTTTGCATCAAGAGCCACCAACCTTTTGTCTTCATCAGACCATTGAGCTTTTGCTTTCTCAAATGTTCTGATTTCAGGAGCAGCTCCTTCAACAGCAGGGGTTATAGTTGTAACAGAGGTTGGCACATAGGGACCCTCCATCATAATCTCTGGTAGTTGTACATCCAGATTCTCTAAGTAGAGCATCATTCTGCACTTCCAACCATAAAAGTTCTGATGATTGAACTTTGGAGGTTTGCCCATTGAGCCATTGTCATAGTATGAGGAACTTGCAGCACTGTTGTCCATGAAAACTTTGGGAGAATGAGAGATCTAGAATGACACACACTCTAAACTGCTCTGATACCAGTTGTAGGTCCCAAAAGATATCCCAAGTATATAGCCTTAAGCTGTAGAGGGGGGTGAATACAGCTATTTAAAAACTACACACAATTTTCTCAATGTTTGTATGTATTATCAACAAATGTTAATTACAAACGAGCTTGAATGCGGAAAGGTTCAAGCTGAGATGACAGATACAACAGTATGTTTAACTAGTCTAAGACAAACATAAACTAATTACAATGAATACACTCACTAAGAATCACTCACTGTGTTTACAAGACTGAGAGGAACAGCTTAGATAAAAACAGATTAGACACAAAGCAGTGTTTTATCCAAAACATACTTGCATGCATGAAAGACACACTTTGAATGCACGTTCACTCTTAGGTTCAGCACTTAGATTTTTGGCTTATTTCTTTCAATCCTTGGAAGACTCCTTTTATACTTACTCAGAGGATCTAAGAGAAGCTTCTTCATTGAATGAAAAGAAAAGAGAAAAGTCTTGTTGAAAAGACAACATAAGCTTTTCTGCACATTCTGAAAAGCAGACATGCTTTTATGCAGCAGAACTTTTGTCTTTTCACTTTGTCTACTGTTGCATTAGCTTTAACTAAATAAGGAATGTCAACTTTGCGTTCTTTCTTCCTTTGTTAAGGCCTATTTTGATATAAGAAAAGGTCTGTCACCCTTTTTCAAATATCCTTTTGTCTTCATGTAACAGAACAGCGTGGGCAGGCTGAGCAGTTCTGATTTCCACTTTGCTTTCGACTTTGTAAACTGATCTTGTAGACAAAAATAATACATGAGGACTTGGAAACATATTCCATGAAGTGTTTAGCCTGTTCACAAAGAACAGAACACTTGTAAACTGCCCAAGCTGCTCACCAGAATAGAGCAGCGTAGACAGTTTATGTCCAGCCTGTTCAGCAGACTGAACAGCTTTGGCAAACTGCCTTTGTTGCAACACATGCAACACATAGAACAGCTTTGGGCTGATATTGCAAATCATTTTCAGGTCTCAATAAGGCATATAACAGGCCTTAAATTCAACCTTCAAATGCATCAACAGGTTTGATTAAGAATCTCCCCCTCAGATGCAGAACAGGTTTGACTGAGGCCTTTTTGTGCCTAACACCTACTCTCCAAGGCTTCAACAAAAGACTCTTGGTTGTGGCACCGTCGCTTATCTCACCTCAACTTTGACAATATTAATAAACTGGTCTCAAAAAGTCTTGTCAGAGGTCTGCCAGTGCTCCGGTACGACAAAGATCATCTTTGCGGAGCATGTGAAAAAGGAAAAATGAAAAGAGCAGCACATAAACCCAAACCCGAACCCACATCCAAAAGGCCGTTAGAGCTCCTCCACATGGACTTATGTGGACCAATGAGGATCCAAAGTATCAACGGAAAGTGCTATGTGTTGGTTGTCGTGGATGACTATTCTCGATACACATATGTTCGATTCTTGCGAACCAAAGATGAGGCTCCTCAACATATCATTGATTTAATCAAACTTGTTGAGACAAAGTTGCAGTCCGCTGTCAAATTCATCTATTACAGATCAAGGCACAAAATTCAAGAATTCGGTTCTTGAAACTTTCCTGAGATCAAAAGGCATTCATCATCAATATTCCGCTGCCAGGACTCCACAACAAAACGGGATTGTCGAAAGACGAAACCGAACACTGGTGGAAGCTGCTCGAACAATGCTTGCCTATTCAAAGTTGCCAACATTTCTGTGGGCCGAAGTTGTTGCCACTGCTTGCTACACGCAGAATCGCTCAATAATCCACAAGCGCTTCAACAAAACTCCCTTTGAGCTAATTAACAAACGATTACCCTATATCAAATACTTTTGTGTTTTTGGTTGCAGGTGTTTTGTATTGAATGACAGGGAGAATCTCGGAAAATTCAGCGAGAAGGCCGATGAAGGAATTTTCATTGGATACTCCACATCATCGAAAGTTTATCGTGTCTACAACACTCTCACTAGGACTGTGAATGAAAGCGTTAATGTATCATTTGATGAATTGGCTGAATCCAGTAATGAAGCTACAACTTCTAGGCCGCCAATTTCTCAATCTCAGAGTCCTTCACCTTCTGCAACAACTGACGACTCATTAAATACTTTATTTGATCATTTTTATAATGATTATTTTGAGTCAGCTAATCAAAAAGTTTCATCTCCTGAATCTGCAGAACAAACTGTGATAACATTGGATAACTCAGTGATAAATGCAACAACATCATCTGATTCAGTACCAACTGAAACATCTCCAATCACTAAATCTTCTCCTCAACAAGCATCAGAATCAGCTCAACAAGATTCCTCGAATTTTGTTATTCCCGATCAAACCGATGACGAACCAGAATTTGTTGAACCAGATATCATAATGCCATCTCTTGAAAGAATAGATCAATAAATCATCCAATGTGATGTTCCTCAAACTCAACCATCCAGTTCTCCTCTTCCACATGAAATCAAATGGACTCGTAGCCACCCCACTGACCAAATCATCGGTAACCCGTCCACTGGAATTCAAACGAGAGGTGCTTCAGCCAATGAATGTCTATTCTCATCATTTCTAAGCAGTGCTGAACCTTCTCGTGTGGATGAAGCTTTAAAGGACCCAGACTGGATTGTTGCTATGCAAGAAGAATTGAATCAATTTGAACGACTGCAAGTATGGAGATTGGTGCCCAAACCAAAGAATCGAATCATTATTGGAACAAAATGGATCTTCAAAAATAAGCGAGATGAAAATGGGATAGTGGTAAGAAATAAAGCAAGACTGGTTGCTAAAGGATATCGTCAACAAGAAAGACTTGACTACGACGAAACTTTTGCTCCAGTTGCAAGACTCGAGGCCATCAGAATATTCTTAGCGTTTGCTGTATACAAAGATTTCAAAGTATATCAAATGGACGTCAAAACAGCATTCCTGAATGGAGTCCTCAACGAGGAGGTCTATGTTTCACAACCTGAAGGTTTTGTTGATGAACATAAACCTGATTATGTTTATGTTTTAGACAAAGCTTTATATGGTCTAAAACAAGCTCCTCGTGCCTGGTATGATAGCTTATCTTCATTTCTTACCCTATCTGGTTTTTCAAAAGGTGTGGTAGACACAACTCTGTTTACTAAATCTGAGGGAACACACATAGTGCTTGTACAAATCTATGTGGATGATATTATATTTGGATCTACAAACCCTGAGTTTTGTAAGAGCTTCTCAGACCTCATGGAGTCGAAGTTTGAGATGAGTATGATGGGAGAGATTAACTTCTTTCTCGGCTTACAAGTCAAACAGCTTCCAGAAGGAACTTTTTTCAATCAGTCTAAATACACTTTAGACATGCTGAAAAAATTTAAACTTGATTCTTGTACATCATCAAAAGTTCCTATGGCTTCACATTGCAAGCAAAACGCTGATCCTTCTGGAAAAAAGTATTGATGCGACACAATACAGGGGTATGATTGGCTCATTGCTTTATCTCACTGTTAGATTAATTATTTCGATCCTAGGAGTTATTTTGTAATATTTATTATCATTGTAATTTGTCTTTTATTTATTTCTATGTATTTCATGTTTATGTAAAAGTGTAGGGGCCATTGTTGCCAAGTCTTGTAAGTTAATTAAATGAGCCTATAAAGGCTCCTAGGGTTTACTTTATGAGACACGGTTGACTACAATTTGAATCTCCTTTACAGCCGCCACTGTTCATCAATATTATAACATTCATATTGTCTTCTTTCTTATTAAACACATTTATTGAGCTAGTTTTCTTCATGTGTTTGATGAGATAATCATTGAGGTGCTGAATACATACGGGATTTGATAATAACAATTGGTATCAGAGCTCAGAGGGGTGGATTTCAACTGATTTCTTTCGGATTCTGCTGGGTTTGTTCATGTTCTTCGAGTTCTTCAATATTCAACCGGTTAGATCTTCATTTTCCATGGTTTTTCGAGTTTCTTGTGTTATAATGGTTCTATAAACATCACATTATCATTATCTACTGATTTTAAACTCATTTACTTCCATATCTTTGTTAAAATCATCAAGAATCGACCATTTTGAAGCTTGAAAATATGGGTTTTTTAAGTGGGTGTTTCATGTGTTCATGCTAGTTTTAAGTGTTTTCTAGGTTATTTTAAATCACCAAAAGTGTTTAAAATAGTTTATAAATCATTTAGAACTGTTTTTAGGCATTAAAACTGATAAAAATCGAATTCTGTCTTTTCTGCCTTAGAAAAACGTAAAAACCTGCTGTATTTCGGATTACATACTGTAGCATTTCGGACCACATAGGCACCAAATTCGGACCTCACAATCATCCTAATTCGGACCACACTTAGGTGAATTTCGGACCCCCATAAGCCAATTTCGGACCTTAATTCGGTCTAATCCGAACTTCGGACCATCCGAAGTTCAGGAAAGGCTATTCATTTTTCACTTATTGGGACTTGTTCTAAAAAATTTTTCAAATTTCGGACCACACCATTTCGGACCATCCGAATTCGGTCCTCTGTCCCTATTTCGGAACCATCATATTTCGGCCATTTTTCTGTTCATCCGAATTCGGTCCATAGGTCCATCCGAACTTAGGACATCCGACTTTGGCTCCCCCAAGTACAACTTTTCATCCGAATTAGGACACTCATCCGAATTTGACCTTCATCCGAATCACTATTTATCCGAAATCGACCCATCCGAAGTCTAGCCATCCATCATCAACCCATCCGATCCACTATTCATCCGAAATCACTCCTTCCGAATTCATACCATCCGAATTCGGTTACCACATCCGAAACACTGTTCATCCGAAATCAAGCATCCGAATTCAGAACATTCTGATTTCAGTCCAACCCATCCGTGTTCAGTTTCCACCTCTAAGATCTCCATATTCTTAATCAGCACCAATACTCATAATGTCTCGTGAAGCTCTTGTACTCGGATCTGAGAACAGACCACCAGTTCTCTATCCTGATGAGTACGAACAATGGAAAGCCCGGTTCCTGAAATTCGTTGGAATGCAACCTCTCGGGAATCTGATGCTTCAATCAATATCCGAAGGACCCGTCATCTACTACAGAGAGATAGCTGCCAGACCCGAGGCTGACCCTCCTGTCCTAGCCTCAAAAGTTGAAAGAGAGCCGGCAAATGACGCCGAGAGGGATCGCCAGCACGCTGATAAGAGGGCAGAATATCTGATTTATCAAGCCCTCCCCACTGATATTTTGGTAGGTGTAGACAGTAAAATGTCTGCAAAAGAAATGTGGGACGAGCTGGAAATCCAAATGCTGGGGGCAGATCTTGATGATCGTGCCAAAATTGAGGAGGCGAAGGCAAAGTTTTCAGAATTCCGCGCCAAAGACGGGGAATCTCTGCAATCCACGTTCACCAGGTTTTGTGCAGTCCTTAACGAATTGAATAAACTGCACATCAAGAAGGATCAGGATGACATAAACATCCAATTCTTTGCCGCCTTAGCCCCCGAGTGGCAGCTTGCATGTAGGGCAACAAAAAGAGTTCTGAACATTCCTGAGGTATCCATAAATGTCGTCTTTAAGGAGCTTAAGAAATATCAAGGGGATGTGGATCAACAAAAACTGATGGCAAATCAATTGGCCTCTCTACTGCTATCAGCCAACACAGGGTTGAAACCAAATGATTCCCTAGCCTTGATCACCAACACACAGATTCCGACACCATCTTTTGCTCCTGGTTCTTCATCGTCTCAGTACAGGTATGCTTCCCCTCCGCGTGAGGTCTATGATGAGGAGGAAGCTACGATCCAAGAACAGATTGCCTTGTGGACCAACCGTCTCCAACAAAGACGGTTCTCCAACAAGACCAAAAACCAACTCCGATATGACACTGGTCCTCGGAGGTACTCAGATGATAGGAGGGATGACCGCCGCGATGACTACCGCAGGGATGACAGGGATGATCGCCGGTATGATGACAGACGCGACTATCGCGATGATCGCCGTTATGAAAGGCGTGACGAAAGGCGAGATGACAGGAGAGATGACAGGCGGGACGATCGAAGGGATGATCGTCGGGATGACCGCCGGGACCGAAGGCGTGATGATAGCCGCGAGCACCGTCGGGCCGACAAAAGGCCGGCGGAAAGAAGAGAGGAGAAGCCAAGAGCAGACGAGCCAAAGGCCACTGATGAACGTCTCTGCTACAAATGTGGCAAACCGGGCCACTTTGCTAGGGAATGCAAAAATAACTTTGAGAGAGACGTTGCTTATTACGAAAGAAAGCTCGAGGCTGCAAAGAAGAAATCGGATGCGTTGGCCCTCGTCGCCCAGGAGGACTACTGGGATGCTGAAGATTCTGAAGACGAGGATGAGAAGGGCAAGAATTGCTATATGGTTGATCGTCAGGGGTTGGAGACTTGTACTGATGTCACTGCTGCAAATTCAGACATTGCTGCTGAGGGGGAGACACTGAAACATCCACCAGCATGTCTGATGACCACAACCGACGATCCCGAATGCTCCACATCCGGTTCCGAGTCCAGTGAGGTATATTCCTATTACATTCCTGCACATGTAAATAAATTATTTGTAGATAATGAATGTACACTACACACACAAATATTTGATCTACAAGATAGATTAAAAGCTGAAACTGCAAAGTGTGTACAGGCTGAACATCAAGCTCATATTCTGAAAGAATCATCTGAATTATATCATGCAAAATGGTTAACTAATCATAATGTTATAAAACAGATGTTGATAGAAAAAGTAGATGTTCAGGATAGGAATATATACCTTGAATCTTGCATGGAAACGCTTTCAAAAGAAAAACTCTCTTTAAAAGAAGAAATTTCTGTTCTTACAAAACAATTAGATGTGGTAAATATGGAAAATATAGACAGTTTAGAAAAATACAAAATGATTGAAGAAGAAAGGATAAGTTTGTACGCAAGAATAAAGACCCTTGACGATGCATTTTTGAAAAGGGGTCAAACAGAACAAACTATCCATTTAAATCAGCCCAAAGAAACTAGGTTTTACCATTCTAAACAGGGAATTGGTTTTAAAAATCCTAAATATTTGGAAAAAGCACAAAATGTCTTACCTGTATTTTATGACATGAATTATATGGGAGCCGATATTAAATCTTTCTTTTTTGAGTCATCAAAAGAAGTTTTAAACCAAGAAAATGAGAAACGTGTTGCGCGTAAAGATAAAGAAATTTCTTTTCATTATGAAGAACTTAATGAGAGTTATTCTTCTAGAATACCCACTTTAGAGGAAGATCTCTCGTCAACTTATTCAGAAACTGAATTGAACACTGAAACTGAAAAATCAACTCCTCAACTTTATATTCCTGCAAAATTTCTTCAACAACAAATCATTGTTTTAGAAAAGGAATTGAAGTCGTCTCAAGAGAAAGCACTTGATCTTCAAGATGCTCTTCTTAAGAGAGAAGAAGAATTGGTAAATCAATCTTTTCAACAAACTGTGGAAGTCACTGTCTACAGAGAAAATTTTGAAATAGTTTCACAACAATTGAAAGATCTTTCAAAACAACAAACACTTTCTCATTCCCTAAAAATTCCATGCATGTCATCAGATAAAGGTAAGGCTACAGCTGAAACTTCTTCTATCTTTGACAAAGGTGAGTGCTCAAATGCTTTCAAGAATGAGGTTTCTAAAAAGACTCAGATAAAATCCAAGTCTTTTAAGAAACCCACTCACCACCAAAAAGAAAAGTCTGTCAAGTCTAAATCTTCCATGCTTACTGACTCTAATCGTTTTGTTCCTACAGATCATATAAGGAGAGTCCCAAAAACCACCATGCAGGATTTTACAAGTTTTTTTGTGAAGAAGGCTTTAATGCCAAGTGAATTTGTTACTAGAGATAGGATGTCTGTAATCTCTAAAGACAATTTGTGTAACAAAGCGTGTGACAATGTTTGTAATGATGTACCGAATTCTACTATTCCGTTAAAGTACTCTTTCAAGGATTTGTTTAATCTATGTCCAACTAAATATAGACGACAGGTTCCTGAAATGAATGCTTTTGTGCCTTATCCTGTTAAACGTATTCGGAAAAAGAAAACTAAAAATAGTGCATCATCGGCCACAAACAAAGTTGAGACATGTCCGTTGCCAAGGCCCAAAACCAAAGCAACGGTCAAGAAGGTCTCGACAAGACAAAAACCGAAGGCAATTTCAGCGCCTAAGGTTCCAAAACCCAATAAATCCAATCTTCAATGGATTCCAAAGGGTTGTGCATCTGGACCACACACAAATGCTAGTTGGGTTTCTAAATCTGTACACGTGCCATATAAATCTGGAAATCCTAACAAAAAGGGACCCATATTGAGGTGGGTACCCAAGGTTGTGTGATCTTAATGCAGATGGTTCTTGGTTACTTCTGATCAAGACCCGTGCTTCAAAGAAATGGCTTCTAGTTACCTTAGACTAGGACCCGTTCTTTTGCTTGTCGGTTGTGCTTAAACCGACACGTTTGGCTTCTGTGCACACAGCCCAGGACCCGGTCTTAACTCATCATGTTTTCTGAACATCTCGGTTCAGAACACGGTTTGATTGTGAATTAAAAATGGATGTGTTTGAATGCATATAGTTTTTCATTATATGAATTTATGTGTTTTTCAGGCTAAGTCCATTTGGTATATGGATTCGGGTTGCTCCAAGCACATGACAGGAAGAAGAGAATTGCTGTCCAACGTTGTTGAACAGTATTGCGGAACTGTGAAATTCGGGAACAACCATCAGGCTCAAATAAGAGGATACGGGGACTTAGTTCTAAATAATCTGGTCATCAAGGATGTTGACTATGTTGAGGGGTTATCTCATAATCTTTTTAGCATAGGACAGCTCTGCGACAAAGGACTAGAAGTAACATTTAGGGCTAAGAACTGCAGTGTTAAGAACATGGATGGAAAAGAAATCTTGACTGGTTACCGAAAATCTAACCTTTACACCATTGACGTATCTAAGCTTGTAGTAAAGGATAACATTTGTCTACTATCAAAAGCCTCGTCAAAAGACTCTTGGTTGTGGCATCGAAGATTATCCCATTTGAATTTTGATAACATCAACAAGCTGGCTGCGAAGCAATTGGTCAAAGGACTTCTTGAGTTACGCTATGAAAAGGACCATCTGTGTGGAGCATGTGAGAAAGGAAAAATGAAACGATCATCTCACAAACCAAAGCCCGAACCATCAACAAAAAGAGTTTTGGAGTTACTTCATATGGATTTATGCGGACCAATGAGAACTCAAAGCATAAATGGAAAACGATATGTGTTGGTTATCGTTGATGATTATTCTCGATATACCTGGGTAAGGTTCTTGCGTTCCAAGGACGAGACAGCTCAAGAAATCATTGATTTTATCAAGAGTGTCGAAACCCAACAGCAGCTGTCAGTACAATCAATCAGATCAGATAACGGCACGGAGTTCAAGAACTCGGTAGTGGAGGGCTTCCTTCGATCCAAGGGGATTCAGCATCTATACTCTGCTGCTCGAACACCTCAACAAAATGGGATCGTGGAAAGGCGTAACTGTACGCTAGTAGAAGCCGCTCGTACAATGCTCACATACTCAAAGCTACCTCCGTTCTTGTGGGCCGAAGCCGTATCAACAGCATGCTATACACAGAATCGCTCCATCATTCATAAGCGCTTTAACAAAACTCCTTACCAACTCTTTTTGAATAAAGTACCATTTATCAAGTACTTACGTGTATTTGGTTGCAGGTGCTATGTGCTGAATGACAGAGACAACCTCGGGAAATTTAACGAAAAGGTGGATGAAGCGATCTTCATTGGATACTCATCCAACTCGAAGGCGTATCGCGCATTCAATACCCGAACCAGAACAGTCAATGAAAGTGTGCATGTCACATTTGATGAGTTGGCTGAACTGGCACCCGAAGTTGATCAATCAGGACCACGCATTACTCAAATGCCTGGAGACTCTTCGAATAATCCCACTTCTTTTTCTTCTTCTGATTTGGTTAATTTATTTGATCCTTTTTATGTTGAATTTTTCGGTCCTAACGCTAGTGTGTCTAATGTTGTTAATAATGTAGGCAATCCTTCCAGTTCAACTGCGCCGCAAAGTTTCTCCACTCCATCTTCATCAACATATCCTCATCCATCCACATCATCCACCGACACATCCGCAGTTGAATCTACTCCTATAATACCCTCACATATAATACCAACGATTCTTCCTTCACCCGAACACTCGGAAATTGAACCTGAACCTGTGGTACCATCATTTGAAAACATTGACCATGAATCCTCATCCATTCCCATATTAACCACAGAGGTTCCATCCCGAGCACCCCTTCCACACGAGATCAAATGGACCCGCAGTCACCCAACAGAACAAATCATTGGTGACGTAACAACAGGAGTCCAAACTCGTAGGGCATCTGCTAATGAATGTCTCTACGCATCATTCTTGAGTATGATAGAGCCCGCTCGTGTGGATGAAGCCCTGACAGATCCAGATTGGATAGTTGCAATGCAAGAGGAACTCAACCAGTTTGAACAGCTAAGAGTATGGCGGTTAGTTCCCAAGCCAAAAGACCGTACAGTCATCGGAACAAAGTGGATCTTTAAGAACAAACGAGATGAAAACGGCATTGTGATAAGGAACAAAGCAAGACTTGTTGCCAAAGGCTACCGACAACAAGAAGGGATAGATTATGACGAGACCTTCGCTCCAGTTGCACGGATCGAAGCAATCAGAATCTTCTTGGCGTATGCGGCACACAAAGACTTCAAAGTGTACCAAATGGACGTCAAGACTGCCTTTCTAAACGGTGAACTTAACGAGGAAGTGTATGTTGAACAACCACAAGGCTTTGTTGATGCACATAAACCTGACCATGTTTATGTGCTAGATAAGGCCCTCTATGGTTTAAAACAAGCACCTCGAGCATGGTATGATAGTCTTTCGAATTTCCTTATTTCTGCCGGTTTCTATAAAGGTGTGGTGGACACAACTCTGTTCACTAAAAGGGAAGGCCCACATATAATGCTAGTACAGATTTATGTTGACGATATTATATTTGGATCTACTGACAGTAATTTTTGTAAGGATTTTTCAGCCCTAATGGAGTCTCGGTTTGAGATGAGTATGATGGGGGAAATGAACTTTTTCCTCGGATTACAAGTCAAACAACTTGAGGATGGGATTTTTGTGAATCAGTCGAAATATACTCTTGACATTCTCAAGAAGTATAAGTTAGACTCTTGCACGAGTATTGCAACTCCCATGGCCTCCAACTGTAAGTTAGACACCGATCCTTCCGGGAAAAGTGTCGATAATACAACTTACAGAGGGATGATAGGATCCTTACTGTACTTGACTGCCAGTAGACCAGATATAGTGTTTTCAACATGTCTTTGCGCTAGATTTCAGGCCGACCCAAAAGAATCACACCTAACTGCGGTAAAACGCATTTTTCGTTATCTTAAGGGTACACCCGAACTTGGTCTATGGTATCCAAAGGGAACCGATTTCGATCTTACCGCGTTTTCAGATGCTGATTTTGCAGGTTGTAGAGTGGACAGAAAAAGCACATCGGGAGGAATACAGTTCTTAGGCGATAGACCGGTGAGTTGGTCTTCCAAAAAGCAGAATTGTGTATCCACATCCACAGCTGAGGCTGAGTATGTAGCAGCTGCAAGCTGTTGCTCTCAAGTGCTGTGGATGAGAACACAATTACGCGATTATGGGTTCTCACTCACCAATATCCCGATTTACTGTGATTCTCGAAGTGCAATTGCCATCTCCTGCAATCCCGTGCAGCACTCTCGAACAAAACATATAGATATCAGGTATCATTTTATTAAAGATCACGTTGAAAAGGGAACCATTGAGTTGTATTTTGTTGGCACGGAATACCAACTAGCGGATATATTTACTAAAGCTCTAGACGAACCTCGTTTTCGGTTTTTAGTATCTCATATCGGCATGTTGAATCCACCTTCCAATTAAATAACAGATATTGTCTTAAATAATTCTATTTCAATCTATCATGATTGAAATTCCTTTATTTTAGAAAATAACTGTTATTTAAATTTAAGGATTATGTCACAAGATTGAAACTCAATCTTTCCTTATCTGCGTATATCTTTAATAATCAATGATCCTGATAAATTGCTGTGTGAATTGTTCATCATGGAGTGGGATGCAAACAATATCCAGGTTTGTCGGTACTTGTGAGGCTTAAAGAAGGGTTGTCGCGTTTAAAATCTGAAAAAGGAAAAGGAAAAAGGACCGGTATTTAGTTGAGGGGGAGTAGAGTTAGGATTTTTAAATTCTATAATTCTGTGTTTCTTGTTATTTTTATTTTTATTTTTTATTTTTTTTGTTGTTGTTTGTTTTGTTTTAGTTAAATTTTTAATCTTAGGATTGGTTTTAATTTTTAATTTAAGGTTTAATTTAATAGATCAGATAATCACAAAAAGATTTTAATTGTTCAAATTCATCAAAAAGCCAAAAACATTTTAGTTTATTTTAGCTTATTTTTATCTTAAATTAAATGATCCAAGAAAATACCAAAAATATTTCATGTTGTTCTTTCAAAGAAAACCTCAAAAAGATGCAATAAAAAAAAAAATTGGGCCAAAATTTTAACGTTGTTTTAATTAATTTCAGGCCCATCTTATTTTTGATTTTATGTGTGTTTGTTGAAATCCGGCGGCCCATGTTTCCTGTTTATACGCGGATCCTTGACCCGGTACCCGACCCATGCGTCTTTAAATAGGGTCGGTCAACCGGTCAAACATCTTTACTTCATCTTCAACCTTTCTACTCTCTTCTTCTTCCCTACCGACGCACCACCGCCCACTTCCACCATTACCGCCGATTTCAAGCTTTTACTCCATCGTTTTCTTCGGTTTTTCTTGCTTTATTCATCATCTGCATCACCAGGTAACACTTCTTTATACTTATTTCAGTCTTTAACTTAGTAGTTTACTTGTTTGATTTTCAAAATATTTCCATTTTTTTTCATTTCGGTTTTTACACTTTTTAGGTAGTTTAATGTGTTATATTTCCTTAGTAGTAGTTAGATAAAATGTTCAGTAGGTTATTTCTGTTTAGGATCTGTAATTTCATGCATTTTCAGTAACATTTTAACTGTTCACGTTTATATCTTGCATGAACATTAACTGCACTCATGCAGTTTCGGATGTCCGAATTCGGACCACCACCCGAATTCGGATGTCCGACTTAGAATAGTTTCAAAGTACAAAAGGCATTTCGGACCACTGTTGATCCGAATTCGGTTCACTGTTGATCCAAATTCGGACCATCACATCAAGGTCAAAATTTTCAAAATTGAAAAATTGTGTATGTATGTTCACCACTATGCATCCGAATTCGGATGATACCCGGATTCGGTCCTCATTCGAATTCCAGGTACCATCCGAAATTGGGACATTTCCATTTCATTGCATGCATTTTAACAACTCACAATCCGAATTCGGACCATGTTCACACCACATCCGAATTCGGACCACATTCACTCATTTCATGAATTACACTTCGGACCATCATCCGAATTCGGTCCCCATTTATCACCTCATCCGAATTCGGTCCCACTCACATCATTCATGCATTATTCCATTTCGGACGGATCCGAATTCGATGACACTGTTCATCCGAATTCGTACCATCCGAAATCCAACACTTAGGATTTTTTTAAAAATTTTCATTTTTCTTGTTTTCCATTTCTGCATTATCATATAAATTAAAAAATCACAAAAATAGTTCCATCCAAGTGCATCATTGATTAGAGTTAGGATCAGTGTTTGAGTGAAACAGTCTCATCTAACATCGGTCTCTTAACGATTGACTGTGGACTTTGTTAGTAGAATTTTATTCTACTAATAAAGACCCGATGTTAAACAGATCAGACAATTTCTATTTCACACTCATCTAGACTTCACATCAATGCTTTATCATATCAAGTCTTATGATTCTAACTTTGTTGCACTTTGCAGGAAAATGGATCCCGTAATCGTTCTTACCATTCCCCATCCTCCTATCCCTAATAATAACGCTCAGCTACCCGAGGAAGCCATTCTGCCGAGCGCCGAGTTTGTCGAGTTTATCCCCCATAACTGGCAACTCGACGTCTCTATCCTCCCTAAAGAGTCCCAAACCCTTGCCTTCGACATTCTCACCCGCCATCCCACATACTATGCCCTTTCAACAGCCATAGCCGTTCCCCAGATTTACCTACAACAATTCTGGAACAGGCTTCAATTCATAACCGACCCTGAACCTCACTTCACCTCCACCATTGACTGCGTTCCAGTTAAAGTCACAACCGCAGCCATCCGTCACATCCTTCGTCTTCCCATCAAAGACTATATTCCCTCCATTGACTCGTTCGATCCAAACCCATCCGTCTCAGAAGCCCTATCTGAAATTCAAACCCTAGGGTATGACGGACCCCTTACCAAACCATCCGACTTTCGCACCAAAAACCTTCAGTCCCACTGGAGGATTCTCTTCGATGTGCTCAACAAGTGCCTAACAGCCAAACATTCTGGTCATGACTCAGCATCGGCCCAGGTTTTAGCCATGTTCACTGGCTTTGCCTACGACCGACACGTGGACTATGCGGCTTTCATCTTTGAAGAATTAAGAAGAGTCCACGTGGAAAGGAGCACAAAGAAAGGTCGCAAGTATGTCCCTTATCAGCGGTTCCTTCAACTCATCATACAATACGCCATGGATCAGGACGAAGACATTCATGAGCGTCCAGAAGCTGATGTCTACCCAACCGTGGCTATCCAGAAACTGACTTTGCAAAAGGGGGCCCCGACAGTACAGGTGATGAAAATTCCATTATCGACTCTGACAAGGTCGAGGGGTACAGATCGGGTAAGGGAAGATATGAGAGAAAATTATCCGGATGAGTCTCAGTCTGAATCGACTGAGACTAACCAGTCCGAAGGTGAGCAGCAAGATAGTGAGAACGAGGGAGAAAGGATGGATGTACAACAATCACTGGGTTATGGTGAGAGGGAGGCTGAGAGTGTAAGGGAGGGAGCCGTAGGTGAGACGGCAGAGACGGCGGATTCTGAACGAACCGTCTCTGTCGTAAGGCCGAGGGATATCCACACGAGATCAAATGGACCCGCAGTCACCCAACAGAACAAATCATTGGTGACGTAACAACAGGAGTCCAAACTCGTAGGGCATCTGCTAATGAGTGTCTCTACGCATCATTCTTGAGTATGATAGAGCCCGCTCGTGTGGATGAAGCCCTGACAGATCCAGATTGGATAGTTGCAATGCAAGAGGAACTCAACCAGTTTGAACAGCTAAGAGTATGGCGGTTAGTTCCCAAGCCAAAAGACCGTACAGTCATCGGAACAAAGTGGATCTTTAAGAACAAACGAGATGAAAACGGCATTGTGATAAGGAACAAAGCAAGACTTATTGCCAAAGGCTACCGACAACAAGAAGGGATAGATTATGACGAGACCTTCGCTCCAGTTGCACGGATCGAAGCAATCAGAATCTTCTTGGCGTATGCGGCACACAAAGACTTCAAAGTGTACCAAATGGACGTCAAAACTGCCTTTCTAAACGGTGAACTTAACGAGGAAGTGTATGTTGAACAACCACAAGGCTTTGTTGATACACATAAACCTGACCATGTTTATGTGCTAGATAAGGCCCTCTATGGTTTAAAACAATCACCTCGAGCATGGTATGATAGTCTTTCGAATTTCCTTATTTCTGCCGGTTTCTATAAAGGTGTGGTGGACACAACTCTGTTCACTAAAAGGGAAGGCCCACATATAATGCTAGTACAGATTTATGTTGACGATATTATATTTGGATCTACTGACAGTAATTTTTGTAAGGATTTTTCAGCCCTAATGGAGTCTCGGTTTGAGATGAGTATGATGGGGGAAATGAACTTTTTCCTCGGATTACAAGTCAAACAACTTGAGGATGGGATTTTTGTGAACCAGTCGAAATATACTCTTGACATTCTCAAGAAGTATAAGTTAGACTCTTGCACGAGTATCGCAACTCCCATGGCCTCCAACTGTAAGTTAGACACCGATCCTTCCGGGAAAAGTGTCGATAATACAACTTACAGAGGGATGATAGGATCCTTACTGTACTTGACTGCCAGTAGACCGGATATAGTGTTTTCAACATGTCTTTGTGCTAGATTTCAGGCCGACCCAAAAGAATCACACCTAACTGCGGTAAAACGCATTTTTCGTTATCTTAAGGGTACACCCGAACTTGGTCTATGGTATCCAAAGGGAACCGATTTCGATCTTACCGCGTTTTCAGATGCTGATTTTGCAGGTTGTAGAGTGGACAGAAAAAGCACATCGGGAGGAATACAGTTCTTAGGCGATAGACCGGTGAGTTGGTCTTCCAAAAAGCAGAATTGTGTATCCACATCCACAGCTGAGGCTGAGTATGTAGCAGCTGCAAGCTGTTGCTCTCAAGTGCTGTGGATGAGAACACAATTACGCGATTATGGGTTCTCACTCACCAATATCCCTATTTACTGTGATTCTCGAAGTGCAATTGCCATCTCTTGCAATCCCGTGCAGCACTCTCGAACAAAACACATAGATATCAGGTATCATTTTATTAAAGATCACGTTGAAAAGGGAACCATTGAGTTGTATTTTGTTGGCACGGAATACCAACTAGCGGATATATTTACTAAAGCTTTAGACGAACCTCGTTTTCGGTTTTTAGTATCTCATATCGGCATGTTGAATCCACCTTCCAATTAAATATCAGATATTGTCTTAAATAATTCTATTTCAATCTATCATGATTGAAATTCCTTTATTTTAGAAAATAACTGTTATTTAAATTTAAGGATTATGTCACAAGATTGAAACTCAATCTTTCCTTATCTGCGTATATCTTTAATAATCAATGATCCTGATAAATTGCTGTGTGAATTGTTCATCATGGAGTGGGATGCAAACAATATCCAGGTTTGTCGGTACTTGTGAGGCTTAAAGAAGGGTTGTCGCGTTTAAAATCTGAAAAAGGAAAAGGAAAAAGGACCGGTATTTAGTTGAGGGGGAGTAGAGTTAGGATTTTTAAATTCTATAATTCTGTGTTTCTTGTTATTTTTATTTTTATTTTTTATTTTTTTTGTTGTTGTTTGTTTTGTTTTAGTTAAATTTTTAATCTTAGGATTGGTTTTAATTTTTAATTTAAGGTTTAATTTAATAGATCAGATAATCACAAAAAGATTTTAATTGTTCAAATTCATCAAAAAGCCAAAAACATTTTAGTTTATTTTAGCTTATTTTTATCTTAAATTAAATGATCCAAGAAAATACCAAAAATATTTCATGTTGTTGTTTCAAAGAAAACCTCTAAAAGATGCAATAAAAAAAAAAAATTGGGCCAAAATTTTAACGTTGTTTTAATTAATTTCAGGCCCATCTTATTTTTGATTTTATGTGTGTTTGTTGAAATCCGGCGGCCCATGTTTCCTGTTTATACGCGGATCCTTGACCCGGTACCCGACCCATGCGTCTTTAAATAGGGTCGGTCAACCGGTCAAACATCTTTACTTCATCTTCAACCTTTCTACTCTCTTCTTCTTCCCTACCGACGCACCACCGCCCACTTCCACCATTACCGTCGATTTCAAGCTTTTACTCCATCGTTTTCTTCGGTTTTTCTTGCTTTATTCATCATCTGCATCACCAGGTAACACTTCTTTATACTTATTTCAGTCTTTAACTTAGTAGTTTACTTGTTTGATTTTCAAAATATTTCCATTTTTTTTCATTTCGGTTTTTACACTTTTTAGGTAGTTTAATGTGTTATATTTCCTTAGTAGTAGTTAGATAAAATGTTCAGTAGGTTATTTCTGTTTAGGATCTGTAATTTCATGCATTTTCAGTAACATTTTAACTGTTCACGTTTATATCTTGCATGAACATTAACTGCACTCATGCAGTTTCGGATGTCCGAATTCGGACCACCACCCGAATTCGGATGTCCGACTTAGAATAGTTTCAAAGTACAAAAGGCATTTCGGACCACTGTTGATCCGAATTCGGTTCACTGTTGATCCAAATTCGGACCATCACATCAAGGTCAAAATTTTCAAAATTGAAAAATTGTGTATGTATGTTCACCACTATGCATCCGAATTCGGATGATACCCGGATTCGGTCCTCATTCGAATTCCAGGTACCATCCGAAATTGGGACATTTCCATTTCATTGCATGCATTTTAACAACTCACAATCCGAATTCGGACCATGTTCACACCACATCCGAATTCGGACCACATTCACTCATTTCATGAATTACACTTCGGACCATCATCCGAATTCGGTCCCCATTTATCACCTCATCCGAATTCGGTCCCACTCACATCATTCATGCATTATTCCATTTCGGACGGATCCGAATTCGATGACACTGTTCATCCGAATTCGTACCATCCGAAATCCAACACTTAGGATTTTTTTAAAAATTTTCATTTTTCTTGTTTTCCATTTCTGCATTATCATATAAATTAAAAAATCACAAAAATAGTTCCATCCAAGTGCATCATTGATTAGAGTTAGGATCAGTGTTTGAGTGAAACAGTCTCATCTAACATCGGTCTCTTAACGATTGACTGTGGACTTTGTTAGTAGAATTTTATTCTACTAATAAAGACCCGATGTTAAACAGATCAGACACTTTCTATTTCACACTCATCTAGACTTCACATCAATGCTTTATCATATCAAGTCTTATGATTCTAACTTTGTTGCACTTTGCAGGAAAATGGATCCCGTAATCGTTCTTACCATTCCCCATCCTCCTATCCCTAATAATAACGCTCAGCTACCCGAGGAAGCCATTCTGCCGAGCGCCGAGTTTGTCGAGTTTATCCCCCATAACTGGCAACTCGACGTCTCTATCCTCCCTAAAGAGTCCCAAACCCTTGCCTTCGACATTCTCACCCGCCATCCCACATACTATGCCCTTTCAACAGCCATAGCCGTTTCCCAGATTTACCTACAACAATTCTGGAACAGGCTTCAATTCATAACCGACCCTGAACCTCACTTCACCTCCACCATTGACTGCGTTCCAGTTAAAGTCACAACCGCAGCCATCCGTCACATCCTTCGTCTTCCCATCAAAGACTATATTCCCTCCATTGACTCGTTCGATCCAAACCCATCCGTCTCAGAAGCCCTATCTGAAATTCAAACCCTAGGGTATGACGGACCCCTTACCAAACCATCCGACTTTCGCACCAAAAACCTTCAGTCCCACTGGAGGATTCTCTTCGATGTGCTCAACAAGTGCCTAACAGCCAAACATTCTGGTCATGACTCAGCATCGGCCCAGGTTTTAGCCATGTTCACTGGCTTTGCCTACGACCGACACGTGGACTATGCGGCTTTCATCTTTGAAGAATTAAGAAGAGTCCACGTGGAAAGGAGCACAAAGAAAGGTCGCAAGTATGTCCCTTATCAGCGGTTCCTTCAACTCATCATACAATACGCCATGGATCAGGACGAAGACATTCATGAGCGTCCAGAAGCTGATGTCTACCCAACCGTGGCTATCCAGAAACTGACTTTGCCAAAGGGGGCCCCGACAGTACAGGTGATGAAAATTCCATTATCGACTCTGACAAGGTCGAGGGGTACAGATCGGGTAAGGGAAGATATGAGAGAAAATTATCCGGATGAGTCTCAGTCTGAATCGACTGAGACTAACCAGTCCGAAGGTGAGCAGCAAGATAGTGAGAACGAGGGAGAAAGGATGGATGTACAACAATCACTGGGTTATGGTGAGAGGGAGGCTGAGAGTGTAAGGGAGGGAGCCGTAGGTGAGACGGCAGAGACGGCGGATTCTGAACGAACCGTCTCTGTCGTAAGGCCGAGGGATATGCAATCTGAGGGAGAACCAAGCCCCATTAGCCGGACTCCTACTCAAAAGACCGTTAGTCCAGCGGTCGCAATAACTCCAACCATCCACTTGGTTTCCCCTCAAAGGGAAACCACTTCATTCCACGGGGATCTTCCACACACGCCATCGCCCTCTCATTCGGGGAGTGGCGGTGTTGAAAGAGGTCACACTCCTCCCCACGTGACCGACCTTCCTTCGCCCACGATTCCATCCCCACAAATAGACACCGTGCGCGATGCCTTTGTGGCATCCCCAAGAGCTGCCTCCGTGGCAGCTCCCGAAACTTCCAGATCTGAGCATCCCATAGTGGAGCCAGAGATGACGGAAGGAAGACCGGGAGTGGCTCAATCTACGCCGTCCACTTCCGGCCATCTCCCCATCAATTTGGAGATGTTAACGGCAGCATTACGTGCTGCCGGAGTTATCACCCGGGCTGACCTGGACGCCCAAAGGGAGGCAGCCGAGGAACGACATACCGCTCTTCTTTCTCTTATAAAGGGTAAGGGTGTCGCCTCCGAAGCCGGCCCCTCACCAAGATCCCATTCAGTCCAACTTCAAATGGCGGAGCTCTCTGACAAACTGGACGCACTTAATCGCCTAATCCTTCAAGTCCAAGAGCAGCTAAATTCAAGGATGGATCGCCTTGAGTCGGCGGTTATAGATCTTCAGTGCCGCACTCAGGCCGAAGCCCCCAAAAGAAAACATGACGACCAGGACGACCCTGATCGTCATGAGGGGGAGAAGCGCAGAAAAGTACAATTTGAGGAGCCCATGCTGGGTATAGGGGGAGCAGAGACCGCCGAGGGGTCTGAATTTCAGGGGTTGGGGGAAAAGTCACAGGAGGCTCAGGAGTACATGCTAATAGAAGACGAGCCGATGGTCGAGGGTCCAGCTCCACTGGATCCAATGACAGCCATGGTAGAATTTGAGGAGCCACACGAGAAGGTTGAAATCATATTAGTTTCTGATTTAGATTCTGATACCGAGGACACCCAACCACTTTTAACTCCTAAGCCTGAACCTGATTCTCCAACCAAAAAATCCTCATCCTCTTCCTTCGATTTCCTGAATTCACCACCCAGAGCCCAACAGGAAGACATACTCTCATCCATCCAAGCTCCCCCATCACTAAAAGAATCCCACATTACAGTCAGCCCACCAAGATCCCCAAGCCCTCCACCAGTCCAACAAACCCAACGCTTAGGTCCCTCCCCAACAAAAAGGGTTGACTGCTTCGATGAGACTCCGGAGGGTCCTGGAGTGTACAGAAAAGACGATTTATTCTAGGTAGACCACTACACCAAAGGAAAAGTTCGTACACTGCCGCAGGAAGAAAAAGACCAAATGCGTCAAGAACGGCGGGGGACAATTATAAAGCTTCTTGAAGCCAAAAGATCTGAATTCGAAGAACCCCCCGTTCAAGGCCTGAAAGAATTTCTGCAGAACTTTCCCCCGGAGAAGTTTCAAAATCCATATCTTGAAGAAAGGTTCAAGATGGTTTTCAGAAAGAAGCCTGGAGCCTTCAGCAGACGCCTTCTCATGGAACTTACAAATGTCTCCAAAGCTGAACAGGCTGAATACTACCAATTGATGCTCCGGGAACAAAGGTCTAAGGTGTCAAAGTCAAAGATCAAAAAGCTCAAAACAATCACGATGTGCAAAAGAGCCAGAGTCTTCTATCCCTCCTACCAAGTGGAAAGAGAAGATGGGACGGGAGATGACATCTTCGAGTATGATCTTGACTTCATAAGTGCGGATGACGTTGAATTCCTTCACAATAGTCTGAAAAATCGCATCAAGAAACGTCTATCGCACATGACCACAGTAGGAGCCCTAGTACGAAGCATGAATCGCCGATCGGTAATAATGTGCCTAAGAGATTTTCAGATGGCGATCGAAAGTGCTATGGTTAAGGTAGGGCTACGTGCACCGGAACAAGACAGCTTTCTCCTAGCCCACCACCCGGCCTACAGAGTTATACTTAAAGGAGATCCGGGTGTTATTTTTGTGAACTACAAGGGCTACAAAAGGTATATGCGCTTTAAGGATCTACCTTGCTATTCCGATGGTACACTTCGACTGGTTCGAGCTGCTCTCACAAGAAAGTACAAGATTATGATGCTCAACCAGATCCTGATCAGGGATGCTCACCTACGGAGATACAGAATACACTCAGCGGCATAGACTACCTGAACGAGCGGCTACATACAAGACAAGTAACCCGACGCTTCGACGTCATACTTGGTCTTCGAGAATCTACAGATCATGCCCGCGTTCCAGGACCTCCTAAGTGATCGAAAAGGGGGAGATTGTTAGATTAATTATTTCGATCCTAGGAGTTATTTTGTAATATTTATTATCATTGTAATTTGTCTTTTATTTATTTCTATGTATTTCATGTTTATGTAAAAGTGTAGGGGCCATTGTTGCCAAGTCTTGTAAGTTAATTAAATGAGCCTATAAAGGCTCCTAGGGTTTACTTTATGAGACACGGTTGACTACAATTTGAATCTCCTTTACAGCCGCCACTGTTCATCAATATTATAACATTCATATTGTCTTCTTTCTTATTAAACACATTTATTGAGCTAGTTTTCTTCATGTGTTTGATGAGATAATCATTGAGGTGCCGAATACATACGGGATTTGATAATAACACTCACGACAAGTAGGCCAGATATAATGTTCTCCACATGTCTTTGTGCACGTTTTCAAGCCAACCCAAAAGAATCACACCTTCTTGTTGTAAAGAAGATTTTCAGATACTTAAAGGGCACTCCAAATCTTGGACTTTGGTATCCAAAAGGATCCAATTTCGATTTAACTGCTTTTTCAGACGCAGACTTTGCAGGTTGTCATCTTGACAGAAAGAGCACTTCAGGAAGCGTTCAATTCCTAGGGGAAAGGCTGGTTAGTTGGTCATCAAAGAAACAAAACTGTGTTTCACAATCCACAGCTGAAGCCGAGTACGTTGCAACTGCTAGCTGTTGTTCTCAGGTGTTGTGGATGCGAACACAACTCCGTGACTATGGTTACTTGCTATCCAGAATCCCTATCTACTGTGACTCCCGAAGTGCCATCCCGATCTCTTGCAATCCAGTTCAACACTCTCACACAAAGCACATAGACATCAGGTACCATTTCATCAAAGATCATGTAGAAAAAGGTACAGTTGAACTCTATTTTGTTCGAACGGAGGATCAATTAGCTGACATTTTCACCAAGGCCTTGGACGATTCTCGGTTTCAAAGCTTGGTTGCAAAATTAGGCATGTTGAATAATCCGACTTAGATTTATCTAATTTATCGAACAAAATTTAGTACAACTCTATCTTTGTCTACATCTGTCTTTGATGAAATGATTTTCTTATTGTCTATATCTCTAAGTGTTTATCTGAAATAATGACATTGTTTGAGTAATTGGTATTTGTATCTGTTTGAGATTTTGAGGGGGAGACAAATCCGAAAACATCAAAAAGATTTTCATTTATTTCAGTTTAATCTTTATTTTCTTCTATTTTAAATTTTTATTTGAAAACATCAAAAAGATTTTCATTTATTTTAGTTTAATCTTTATTTTCTTCTTTTCAATTTTTATCTGAAAATTTCAAAAAGATTTTCATTTATTTTAGTTTAGTCTTTATTTTCTTCTT
>JAANYP010003413.1:0-43750 GCA_020465985.1 Centrapalus pauciflorus
CAATCCAAAAAGCCCGAGACCATTAAGGCTTACGCAGCTGGAGCTGAGCCAAGAAGAGGTTATACCGGTACCAAGCCTTTCTGCACTAAATGCACCTTCCATCACAACCAGGGTCCCTGTCCAACCCACTGTGAGAAATGCAAACGTTTGGGGCATATGGCCAAGGACTGTAAGACAGGAGCCCCGGGAACCAGTGGCAGCAATCAAAAAGGCTGCTTTGTATGTGGAGTTACTGGGCACTTCAAGAGTGAGTGCCCGAAACTGAGGAATGGTGGAGGAGCTCAGGGGAGAGCTTTTGTGTTGGGAGCAGGTGACGCTCGTCAAGATCCCCACGTGGTATCAGGTACGTTTTTATTAAACGACATTTATGCTTACGTACTCTTTGATACTGGGGCTGATAGGAGCTTTATATCTGATAAGTTTAGTAAGCAATTGAATGCCGCTCCTTTTCCCTTAGACAACTCTTATACTATAGAACTGGCTGACGGTAAAATAATAGAGGCAAGTAGTATCATTAAGGAATGCACACTGAAGCTGGCAGATCATCCCTTTAAAATAGACTTGATGCCTATAGAACTCGGAAGTTTCGATGTAGTAGTTGGTATGGATTGGTTGTCACACAATCATGCCGAGATTTTATGTGGTAAGAAAGTGGTACGGATACCACTCCACAAGAAGAAGTTCCTAACCGTCCAAGGAGAAAGAAAGAACCGACAGTTGAATGTCATATCCGGCCTAAGAACATTAAAGTGCCTTAGGAGAGGTTGTCATGCGGTACTGGTGCAAATTGTAGAAAAAGAGGCGGAGGAGAAGCGACTTGAGGATATTCCAGTGGTTTGTAACTATCCGAAGGTCTTCCCGGAAGATTTGCCTGGACTTCCGCCAACTAGACAAGTAGAGTTCCAAATCGATTTGGTGCCGGGAGCTGCACCGATCGCAAGAGCCCCATATAGACTCGCCCCTTCTGAAATGCAAGAGCTATCCAATCAACTACAAGAGTTTATGGATAAAGGATTCATTCGACCAAGTTCCTCACCTTGGGGAGCTCCGGTTTTGTTCGTTAAAAAGAAAGACGGATCCTTCAGAATGTGCATAGACTACCGAGAGCTAAACAAGTTAACGGTGAAGAACCGCTACCCTCTCCCCAGAATTGATGACCTGTTTGACCAACTACAAGGATCTAGCTTCTACTCTAAGATTGATTTGCCCTCCGGTTATCACCAAGTAAAAGTTCGGGAAGAAGATATCCCCAAGACGGCATTCAGAACTCGTTATGGACATTACGAATTCCAGGTGATGCCATTCGGTTTAACCAACGCACCAACCGTATTTATGGACCTTATGAATCGGGTGTGTAAACCATATCTGGATAAATTTGTAATAGTGTTCATAGACGATATCCTAATCTATTCCAGAAGTAAAGAAGAGCATGAACAACACCTCAAGTTGATCTTGGAGTTGTTAGAGAAAGAGCAGCTATACGCCAAATTTTCAAAGTGTGAATTTTGGTTGCGAGAAGTAAAATTCCTTGGGCATGTGATCAACAGCCAGGGAATCCAAGTTGATCCATCAAAAATCGAGGCCATAAAGAACTGGGCGACTCCTAGAACCCCCACGGAAATCCGTCAATTTCTAGGACTTGCCGGTTATTATAGGCGATTTATCGAAAACTTCTCAAAGATAGCGGGTTCCTTAACGGAATTGACTCGAAAGGATGTGAAGTATATCTGGGGTGAAGAGCAAGAAAAGGCGTTTCAGCAGTTAAAGCAAAGGTTGTGTAGTGCACCAATTCTGTCCTTACCTGAAGGGAATGAAAATTTTGTGGTCTACTGTGATGCCTCACACAATGGATTAGGTTGTGTACTCATGCAAAGGGATAGAGTCATTGCTTACGCATCACGGCAGCTCAAAATTCACGAAGTGAATTATACGACTCATGACTTGGAGCTTGGAGCAGTGGTGTTTGCTCTCAAAATATGGAGACACTACCTGTATGGAACTAAATGCACAGTATTCACAGACCATAAGAGCCTTCGGCATATTCTGAATCAGAAAGAGTTAAACATGAGGCAACGTCGTTGGGTTGAACTACTTAGTGACTATGACTGCGAAATTCGTTATCATCCGGGGAAGGCGAATGTCGTAGCTGATGCCCTGAGCCGAAAGGAACGGGTTAAACCCTTGAGAGTCCGAGCTTTGATCATGACTATACAGTCAAACCTAAACTCTCAAGTCCGCGAGGCACAAGAAGAAGCAGTCAAGGAGGGTAATATACTGGATGAAGCCTTGAGAGGGATGGATAAGCAGTTCGAAATCAAGCCGGATGGATGTCGACACTTCATGGGCAGAATTTGGTTACCAAAATTCGGAGGAGTAAGAAAGCTGGTCATGGATGAAGGGCATTAGACAAGATATGCTATTCATCCAGGGGCAGATAAAATGTATCACGACTTGAAAGGAATGTACTGGTGGCCAAATATGAAGGCTGACATTGCTACCTACGTCAGCAAGTGCTTAACATGTTTGAAGGTTAAAGCTGAGCACCAAAAACCATCAGGATTGCTAGTTCAACCAGAAATACCCCAGTGGAAGTGGGAAAACATCACCATGGATTTCATCACCAAGTTGCCAAAGACGTCTGGAGGGTATGACACTATTTGGGTGATTGTGGATCGGCTTACCAAAACCGCACATTTCCTGCCCATTAAGGAGACTGATAAGATGGATAAGTTAACACGAATCTATCTTAAAGAAGTCGTCTCAAGGCATGGAGTGCCAGTATCAATTATATCAGACAGAGACAGCCGGTTCACATCAAGATTTTGGCAGTCATTGCAAGAAGCACTGGGTACGCGTCTAGATATGAGCACAGCCTATCACCCGCAAACGGATGGTCAGAGTGAAAGGACGATTCAGACGCTGGAAGACATGTTAAGGGCATGTGTCATCGATTTTGGCAAAAGTTGGGACAGACACCTGCCATTAGTCGAGTTTTCCTATAACAACAGCTATCACTCGAGCATTAAGACCGCCCCATTCGAGGCACTCTACGGGCGAAAGTGTCGATCACCTCTTTGTTGGGCTGAAGTAGGAGATAGTCAGATTACTGGACCTGAGATCATCCAGGAGACTACAGAAAAGATAGCCCAGATTCGTAACCGGTTAAAAATCGCGCGGGATCGGCAGAAAAGTTATGCAGACATTCGACGGAAGGATTTGGAGTTCCAAGAGGGAGATCAAGTAATGTTAAAAGTCTCGCCTTGGAAGGGCGTAATCCGGTTTGGGAAACGAGGAAAACTCAATCCTCGTTATATCGGACCATTCAAGATCACCAAAAGAATTGGCCCGGTAGCTTACCGACTCGACCTGCCCCAGAGCTTAATAACGTTCATAATACCTTCCACGTGTCCAATCTTAAGAAGTGTCTAGCTGATGAATCACTCGTTATACCCATGGACGAGCTGGAGTTAGACGATAAGTTGAACTTCATTGAGCAACCTGTAGAAATAATGGACCGCGAAGTCAAGAAACTAAAGCACAGTCGGATCCCGATAATAAAAGTCAGATGGAACTCTAAGCGAGGTCCTGAGTTTACATGGGAACGAGAAGATCAGTTCCGGGAAAAATACCATCGCCTGTTCTCGGATACTCAAGCAGTGGAGAACACGAGCTAATTTCGGGACGAAATTCCCTTAACAGGGGGAGACTGTAACATCCGGTCCTAAACCAGGTTAGCAACAAAACCCTAATCTACATTTAATAGTCAATTATAGCCTAATCAATGGTCATTAGAAATTTATCAAGTGATTAACAAGGCTTATTAGAAAATTCAACTCAATTTGAATCAAATTCATCGGTGCGATGAATCGGGAAATCAATTAATCCGATCAATTTACGATATGAGGGATTAATTCAACTAAGTACATAATTAAATCATGATTAGTGACACTAATCATACACTAATACAATTACTTAACATTAATTATGCAAGACTAAAACAATTCATTAAAACAATGCATCCAAAAGTATTTATGAATTTACAAGAAAAAGGAAATACAAGAATACATTCTAAATACTTTTATACAAAAAAAAATACATTGAAAATACCCTTAAGAGGGCCGGCCATAGGTGTAGTACACCATGGTCCTTGATTTCAATTTTTTATTTAGAACCCCATTCACCATCTAAATCAAATCTTCCAACACCACTCCCCTTTCATTTCAATTGAGATCCTACACTCCACCTCCAATCTTTGAAAGATCTTTTTTTTCTCTATAAAATAGAGGGTTTCATCTTCATAATTTTCACACCAAAACATCCCTTCTTCTCTCTAGCATCCGGCCCCCCCCCCCCCCCCCTTCAAAGAAAACCAAGTTTTCTTCTTTCTTTGTTCTTGAAATATTCAAGTGTTCTTGGTGCATAGTTTGCAAGGATTTCAATCTCTACTCATTTTCATTCCAACAATACATCAAAGGTAAGTAAATACTAACTTATTTCATCATATATTTATGTTTATATAAGTCTTGCATAATATATATATATAATCACCTACAACAACAAGTTTCATAAAAACTCAAGCTTATAAGTTTCTAGTTTTTATTTTTAAGTTGTTTCTTTAAATGTGTTTATGAATATATGAACACATTATAAAAGTGTTAATATTATGAAAACATGTGATATATATGTGTTTTTATAACTATTATGGCTTTTATACAAGTTGTCTTTAAATAAACAACAAGAATCATAAGTTGTTTTAAGTTTATAAACTACGAAATTTCGGCAGAAAATTTGTATCGACTTTGAAAAAGCATAACTAATTCATAACTCAACGAAATGAGTTGATTCTTGTCTCAAAAGTTAGATCTATGTCTTAACTATAGATCTGCAAATTTTCATGATTTATTTTGAAGTTTAAGACCCCCAGAAATTATTTGGGAAACGGAAAGTTTGACAGCTCAAAAATGGCCAACATAGTGTTTTTTACGAGCTTTTTCACCAACCTAAACAACTCGAAAAATGGCCGTTCTTGATTCTAAAAAATCCTTTGTATATAGTAGTTTAATGACCTAGAAAACCAAAGTCTAAAACATTTTGGAGCTTGGTCAAAAACAGCCTCAAAGTAGGCCGAAAAACCTCCGAAAAAGCTAGAAAATTATATATATATAAACTTGACGTTTTAAGCAAATCTTATTTATAAACTTGTAATGTTGGGTGATTTAAGACATAAAAATCTATAAATATACATATTATCATATATTAGTGATATTAAGTCCTTATTATCATTTAGGACTCGGTTAAACACCTCCGGTTTCATCACCCATCAAACAACGCTAATTTGCATTTTACGCTCGTTTTTGCCGACGCACTTACGGTGAGTTCTCATAGCCCCTATTTTTCACTATCTATTGGGGTGGAAATACATGCACTGTTTTTATATGGACATCAAAACTGTTTATTTCTTATATGTATTACATGTTCGGATTCCATCAGCCCTTATATCATGAACCGTTAATTGCATTTATTTGTAAGCGTGAGTATATTGTGGATAGATCTATTGGGAGTCATGTCCCCCATTCGTGTTAGCTCGGTTCGGCTAACAGCGAGTGCATATATATTCAACACACGGTATTACGTATGGGAATACTGCACAGGGCAAACTCATTCTAATTAAGCTTCGGTTGCATGATGGTTTATGTAATACATACACGGAATTTATGATTTTATAAATTCAACTCATCTGATAATGTCCATACAACTGGTCTTTTCGCGTAAACCTATGAGCTCACCAACAATTTTTGTTGACGTATTTTAGCATGTATTTTCAGGTAATTAAGGCAAGTATGCCTTCAGAAGTAACCACTTTCAAGCTTCCGCACTTAAGGAGTCGCATTTTTTTCAAACCGTCGGAGATTTATTTGCATTATTTTGGATAATTTAATTATGTATTCAAATCTCTGTACCTTGCGAACTACTCTTTATTATTTACGGGTTATGTAAAACGTTTCTACCTTTTAAGGTTATATCGATGTATTTTTGAAAACGTCCATATAGTGGTCATTCATTATGATTATGGTCACGCTTCCGCGACGTCACGTTTCGTTGCCAACCGGGGTAACGGGGTGTGACAGTTAGTTCCCCCATTGAACTCATTTGAGACTTCTTGTGCATTAAAGTCTCAAATTCCTTGCAGAGAATGTCATTTATTGATCCAAAGAGGATGTCATCAACTTAAATCTGAACAAGAAGGATATCTGATTTGATGGACTTTGTGAATAGTGTCTTGTCCAGAGTGCCTCTCTTGATTCCATTCTATAGTAGATATGAAGACAAAGTGTTATACCATGCTCTTGGAGCTTGGTGAAGCCCATAGAGTGCTTTGTCTAACTTGCAGACTCTGTCTGGATACTAATATTCTTAAAATCCAGGGGGTTAACACACATAAACCTCTTGTTCAATTGTACCACATAAAAATGCAGATTTCACATTCATTTGGTACACCTTGAATCCTTTGTAGCTGGCATAGGCTAGGAACAGTCTGATGGCTTCTATCCTTGCTACTGGGGCAAAGTCATCATCATAGTCTATTCCTTCTTCTTGAGTGTATCCTTGAGCTACCAGCCTTGCTTTGTTTTTGATCACTACACCTCTCTCATCCTTCTTATTTCTGAACACCCATCTAGTACCCTCTTTCCTTAAGACAAATCAACTAGTGTCCACACATTCTGAATCTTGAACTGCAAAAGTTCTTCTTGCATTGCTTCAATCTAAGATGGATCCTTCAGTGCTTCAGATGCCTTCTTTGGTTCTAATTGTGACAAGAAGCATGCATGTTCAAAGGCAGCTAGACTGAATTCAGGGACTGCTGAGTCAGTAGCAGTTGATTCCTTGTGAATCATTGTCCTTGTTTGCACAAGAGTGCGTGGATCTCCCATGATCTGGTTAAGAGGAAGATATTTGTGAACCCTGAGTGTAGGTTCACTTTCTGTCTGAAATGAGCTTCCCAGATTTGTATCATCACCTTCTGCACCACTTGATGATTCTGCCTCAGTAACAGTTTGATCTAGAGATGGAACTGTTTCCCTATTAGTTGGAGCTGTTACTTCAGGACTTGGGATTGGCACTTCAAACTCTGTATGTATGTCTTTTTGGTCAATCAGGACCCCAGGTGGGTCACAAGAGAGAAGTGGTAGTAGAGTATACTCATCCCATTTATCAGAATCTTCAACAGTTGGAAACTTTGTGCCAACATCTTAAATGTTTGTGTTAACAACATGAGAATTTGTACTGGCAGTTTCAACATTGTTTCCAACAGCTCCTGCAGAATACTCAACAAAACTTAGAGAATTTGTTAATGAATCTAAATCAAACAACCAATCAGGACCAGTGCCTTTGACACTTGCAGTGTTTTCATTAAACTCAACATTGACACTTTCTTCAATGGTTTTAGACATATTGTTATATACCCTATAGGCTTTGCTTTGAGTAGAGTATCCTACAAAGAATCCTTCTTCAGCCTTACTTTCAAACTTACCTAAGTGAGTTTTAGTATGGATGATAGTGCATGAACAACCAAATGGTTTTAGAAAGGATACTATGGGAATCCTGTGATGGAATAACTCATAGGGAGTTTTCCCTTGTGACTGAACAACTTGAACCCTATTTAGAACATAACAGGCTGTATTTACTGCCTCAGCCCAGAAGGTCATTGGCAATTTGGAGTCAGCTATCATGGTTCTAGCAGCCTCTATTAGTGTTCTATTCTTCCTCTAAGCTACACCATTTTGTTGTGGTGTTCTAGGTGCACTATATTGCCTTGCAATACATTTAGACTCAAAGAAATTGTTTAGGATATGATTTTTAAACTCAGTTCCATTGTCTGACCTGATCACCTTAACTTTTAAGTTAGATTGGTTTTCAATTTTTAGAATAAAGGATTTGACCAACTCAGCAGTTTCATCCTTAGTCCTAAGAAAATAAACCCATGTAAACCTGGTGAAATCATCAACAATAACTAAACATTATGCTCTTTTATTCAAACTCAAAACAGATGTTGGACCAAAATCCATATGAATAAGATGAAGAGCACATGAGATTAAATTTACTTCCTTGGCCTTATGAGAAGTTTTGTGTTGCTTTCCTTTGAGACAGGCTACACAATGATCATCACATATGAACTCCTTCTGAGGTAATCCTCTTACCAAGTTCTTTTTGACTAAAACATTCATGGATTTGAAGTTCATGTGGCACATCCTTCTGTGTCAAAGAGCACACTCATTAGATGATGCTTTGGATATCAAACAGCTTAAAGTAGTTGATTTGGATAAGAGTTCTGTGTCCAAACAGTAGACATCGTCCTTTCTAGGTGTTCTGAGTAAAACATGATTTTCAGGTATTTTAAAATCTTTTGAAAGAACAATGCATTCAGAGTCTGTGAACAAAACAATGTTTTGTTTGTCACAAACTTGAGACACACTTAATAAATTATACTTCAGCTGTTCAACATACAAAACATCATTAAATATCATATTGCCTACTTTGACAGTACCCTTACCTGTTACCTTACCTCCTTTGGAATTTCCACCAAATGCAACAAACCCTCCTTCAAAGCTTTTGAAATTGACAACCATTCAGAGTTTCCTGTCATGTGCCTAGAGCATCCACTGTCCATATGCCATCTTGTCTTATGTTGGTACCTGTGGTTGCCCTGCACAAAAAAAAAACTTAGTTAGTAGTGGAGTAAACCCAAACCAAATTGGTTTTGGGTTGTCCTTGTGCATTGACATAACTAAATACTGTTTGTGTCTTTTTAAACATAGTGAGATCCACTGGTGGACTCTGTGAGGAGTATTTAGTTATGACATGAGGTATCCAGGTGTTCTTTCCAACCTTTTCTTTAACAGTCTCAGATGTTCCACCACCAGTTCCAGTTTTTGACTTAGCAATTGAAACTGGATGTTGAGTGCCAGCAGTTTCAGAATTTGCACTGCCAGTTCCAACTTTTGACTTAACAGTTTCAACTTTTATATTAGCAGTTTGAGCTGTGTTTTTTCCTTTGACACACCAAACCTTTTTCGTGCTTAATTTAGATTTCATTAAAGCTTGTTTTGGTGTACAGGCTGCCCTTTGTTGACTTTTAAGAATCTGTGATCAACTGTCTTCTTTGGAACTGGGGTGACAGGTTTTTGGGCCTTTGAAACTTTTGAATTTTGTGGGATAGCATGTTTTTGAAACACAGTCTGTTTTGCAACAGGTGGTTTATATAAACAATGTCTGTCCAAATGGTTTTTTCTGCCACTGTGGAAACATCTTTTGATTGTTTTGATAGGGCAACCAGTTTTGTATAACCATAACTGGTTCTTGTTCCTTTGATTTCCCCTTACCTGCTGTTGTGAGGGAAACTTTTGGACACCATGCTTTTGACATGTGCATACTGGAATAGTTTTACCCTTTTTAGTTATTTTGGAAGAAGATGCAATATTACAGTTAGAAGGTACAGAAACATGTGGAGCATTATTGCATTCACTCATCTTCTCTTTTCCTTTCAGACTATTGGTGCTTATAGAGTTGGAAACAGGAGGTCCTATAGGTGCACTCATGGTTTTGAAGTGACTCTCAGTTTCCTTACTCTTACAGCCTTCATTGGGAACCAATTCTTCTTTAGGTTCAGGCTTGTCCTCAAGGATAGGATCTACAGTTTTCATTTTCTCATCTAATGGTTCATTCACAAGCCTATCAGCAACTTCACTCATAGGATGAATGTATTTATTGTTGTATGGAGGTGGAGTTGCATTATATCCTATTTTTTCCTTGGGATTGAGTTGAGATTTTACCCAATCTTTAAATTGGACTTCCATTAGGTGTTCTAGCTTTTTATTGGCCAGCTTGAAGCTGTCCAAGTCTATATTTATAGATTCTACTGTAACATCCACGGAATTAATTTGATGTATTTTGGCTAATTAAGTGGAAAATTTATATTTAAAGTTGAATTTGGGTGATTATTATGTATTTGGATATTTAGCAAAGTTTGTTGTTATTTTTAAGAAAATTGAACTCAGAATCAATTTTGTGGATTATTATGAATTTAAAAGTTATTTATGATAAATTTAAGATTTAATCGGTATTTTATGGAACCGGTTAAGTCGGGTGATGAAATGTGCAAAATGACGAAAGTAGTATATAAAGGGCAATAGGCTTCATTTTCTAGTTTACACTCTCTCTCTACTCTATCTCTCTAGAAATTTTCTCTCTACATCTCTCTAAGATAAATCACAAACCGACCGTCGGATTTTCGAGAATTATACGTCATCGGAAAGGTATCGAGGAGTATAACAGTAATCTACAAACGGATTTCAGATTTCGTGCGAATTGAGGTAAGAATCGATCCTTTTTAAGTTATGGTTTCGGTTTTGAAGAACAAGAATCTCGAATCTATCATTTTATGCATATTTAAGCTTGTTTTTGATTGAAATATTGCTGGAATATGAAAGTATATGCATAGTCTAATCGAATCTAGGTATTATACATGATATATTAGTGATTTTTGCCTTAGAAATGAAGGATTTAAGTTGAAATGATGAACAGACTCGAATATGTCAAGAACAGAGTCGAAATGTAAGAACAGACTCGAGTTTGGTGCTAGATTCGAAGGTGTACCATCAGATTCTAAGGGGGGTTCGAATCTGATGATAGACTCGAAGGGTATGAGTTCGAATCTACCCATAGATTCGAAGAAGGGTTCGAATCTGATGGTAGGGTTCGAATCTGATGATTAATTTCGAATCTAACCCATTAAATTCGAGTTTAATGCCTAAAATTGAGAAATATACTCTCTAAACTTGTATAATTTGAATGGAACTTATAAACAACACATAAAATGGCAAGAATTATTCAAAGGACAAGTTGTGAACTTGAAATGGGTTTCAAATTTAGTTATGGGTTAAATTTGAATGTAGACCCGAAATGGGGGAAAACGTTGCAAAACTTACGAGACTTGATTTTTATGAATTAAACGGATAATGATATGAGGAATTTGTTGTAATTGATATAACAGGTCCCTTGTGGTGTTGTTTAACCCACAGTGGGGTACTTGGTGGAATCCGGTTGAAAGCCCGAAGAGAAATAATATCGGTTTAAAGATAATACGCACCCACTGTGAGTACAGTAGATTTCGCATGATTATATCTGATTTATGTTAAGCTTTGCCTGCTGAGACCTGTTGTTTCACTTGTTTGGTTGGATTTCTACTAACTTGCGTAGATTTAGATGCACATTCTTACTTGTTGCATGTCCGTTCGATTGTTGTGCATCTAGTGATGGACCGGTGGGTCGCATCGTTAACTCTGATGTTACTGTGCTATATGACGCTGGAGCTGATCCCTCCAGGTCCGGTAGGCAGTATGTCATCCCCGATCGTTCGTTTGTCTCAGATGGTATGTGTAAATGCCGAGCTTTGGGCTCGAAGGGGCTGCGGCTCTGGTCCGTACTTGGTGTACGAAGAGAGTATACGACGTTTGTCGTCGGGGTTACTCTTGGGCTTCATAAATATTTATAATATGCGCAATCTATGTATTCACTAAGCATTCGCTTACGTTTTAGTTGTTGTATTTTTACAGGAAAGGGGAAATCTACTGCTGGACCTTCTAGTTAGGTCGATTTGGAAGATTTGGAAGATATCTGCTATTTAATCGGTAATTATGTTGAGGGACAAATGTTGTAATATATTCTGGATGATTGTAATAAATGTATGGGTGTGTAGACCTAGACTTGGTACCTGATAGCACCGTAGGGTGTTTAACACTTGTTGCACCACTTTATTTATGTTTTAATGCTTCCGCACTTAAATTTAGGTTATCAGATCATTATGTTATTGCATGTTGATGATTAATCCTGGGTGTATTGTAATTGGTGGTTGTTGTGGCAAGGGTGCCACATCTACTTTCTTGTTAGCTTCTAACACCTTCTGTTCAGCCTCATCTAATTTCTTATTTAGGGTTTCTATTTTCTCATTTAGTTCCTTTTTCTTTCACTCATGATATGTTCTATCATGTCCCATCTGAATCTTATTATCCTTATAGTCATTGATCTGTATTTCAAGATGCTCTATTGCCTGCATATATTCATATCTCCTTTCTTCCATCTTAGCTAGAGTTTTGCACATGCTCTCATTATGATCTCTGTACTTTTTAACCATATTTTTGCATGTTTGAGAGCAGAGTTTAGCATTTACCTCATATGGTAGTTCAATGGAAGTGACAATTATAGTTTCTGCCATAAGAGCTTGATTTTGAAACTCCTCTTCTGTCTGATGACAGTTAATGCTGATGACAGCAGAGCAGTGTTTTGATTGTAAGAAAAAGATTACTTTTTATTTTCAGTTTCAGATTCAAACACTCTCAGGCTGTTGTAGAGGTCATCCGACTCTATTTCGTCTAGAGTGTCTTTGGTTCTCCATTGGGCAGCATAGACTGTCCATTCTTCACCAAGAGATCTGAGAAATTTTCTGTACACTTCATCTTGATCCAGGCTGACCTTAGCACTCTCCAACTCGCCTATCAGCTTATTAAACCTATAAAAAATTTGAGTAAAGTTTTCATTCTTGCCACCAGAAAAGTTTTCATAATACTGTTTTAAAAGATACTTTTGGTTCCTTTTGGTGCTAGCATTGCCAGCAAATCTTTTCTCTAAAGCAAGCCAAAGAGAATGAGCAGTATAGAACTTTTTAAATTGATGTTGATAAGCATTAGGAATGACTATTTGTAAAAGAGTAAAATATTTAACTTCATTCATTCTAGCCTTTCATTCAATCTCAGTTTTCGGAGGTGTTCTTTTTGGTTTGCCCTCAACATCTAGTTCAGGATCAACTGCAGGAGGATTTTCAACAGCTTCCCATAGGGCATAGTCAATGAATTGAATGTGCTGTTGAATCCTGAGTTTCTACATCTGGAACTCAGTGGGTTTGAGCATAGGCACTTTGAGTCCTTGCCCAGATCCACTACTTCTATTTTCAAACTCCATTGCAGAAAAACAAAATTTTAAACGAAGAAAGTTTCTGACTTTGAAAACAAAGAATAACAAATAAAAACCTGTGTCTCTGATACCACTTGTCAAGATCAAAATCACCTAAGATTAACTTGTTTTAATAGATCAGAGTTTAAACCAATAACCGTGTGTTGAATCAAAGTCCAATTAAGAAGTTTGCGGAATAACACTTAACTGTTTTAAGAAAACTTTCAGAATAATAAAGAACAGATATTCAAATAAACATAACCAATATCAAAACCTTTATATTGCCAAAATCTCTGATTACAACCACCTTTAATCTGTTTTAATTAGACGAAGAACACAGATTCTTCTTAGGGTTTTACAACCTTAGAGACTTGAGAAACTTATCAGAATGCAATTACAATAATGAAAAACTTAAGCACCACCATTACAATAAAAAGACCTAGTCTATCTATATTTATAGCCTTCTGATTTGTTTCCTTGACGGACTCTGATTTCTCTGGTAGTAGATATGCTTTGAAGATATTCAAATCTTGAATATATATCACTTCCTGAATTTCAGCACTTTCTGTAATCTATCTGATGAGCAGCTTGAACTTTTAACTCTGGCAGCTTGAACTTTCGAACTAGCAGCTCGAGTTTGTTGAAATGGCAGCTCGAACTTTGTAATTACACAGAATTACTACTAACAGCTTGAGAAATCTAACTAACACATTGACATACTTAGATTATTTCTGAACAAAGTCCAAGAAGACCAAATCATCTAAATAAAAAATGAAGTGTTTTAATTCATTCTATTTATATTTTTTTGTATAAAAGGTTTAACTAGAAATATGCTTGATTTTGAAACCAATTATTTTACTACAAATTAATATGAATTTCATTAATGAGAGAGTTAAAAAGATAATGTTTTTGAAATTTTAAATAATTTGATGATACTAAATTAGATATATATCTATATGTATACATATATATATATATATATATCTATATGTATACATATATATGTATATATATATATATATATGTATATATATATGTATACATATATATGTATATATGTATACATATATATGTATATATGTATACATATATATGTATATATGTATACATATATATGTATATATGTATACATATATATGTATATATGTATACATATATATCTATATATGTATACATATATATCTATATGTATACATATATATCTATATGTATACATATATATCTATATGTATACATATATCTATATATGTATATATATATATATATATATATATATATATATATATGTGTATATATATAGTCAGTTTCAAAAAGTAACTCTTGAAATCAAGTGCACCCGAAGGTACCAACTTTAAAAAAATTTTATTTTTAAAATTTTTTTTCTCATAACCATGTTTAATTTAATGTTATACGCATGATATATGAATTTCATATACATTCACACTTTATGTGTCCTTAAAAATTATGTGAATGCTCAATGCATATTTATGTGAATGGTCATTTCACACCATGTGAATGGTGTGAATGACCATTCACATGATCTCTCTTTACCATTCACAAGATTTATGAGGTTGATTCTTTTGAAAAAAAGTCTTATAATGTTTTCTTAAAATTGTCTATTCAAAAAAAATATATGTGAATGATCATTCACATTAGGGTACGCTGGAATCTTATAGGTACGCTGATGAACTTGATTCTCTCTCTCTCTCTCTATATATATATATATATATATATATATATATATATATATATATATATATATATATATATATATATATGGAAAATTATATTAGCCTGGAAAACTGGAAAACCATATCAAATGCACATGTTCATTATGATAAAATGTTAAATTTCATGTAAAATTATAATATACATATGTTCAAAATTGCATTATGATTAACTAATTCATATCATCTACATGTTCGTTAAGACAAAATGTTTAATTTCATGCAAAAATGCGTAATATACATATGTTCGTGCATATTGCACAATTGAACATGTGCATATTGTTATTTTGCATGAAATGAAACATTTTATCCTAATGAACATGTAAATTATGTGAACTAGTGAATAATAATGCACATTTGAACATATGTATATTGTAGTTGTGCATTAAATTTAACATTTTATCGTAATGAACATGTGCATTTATATGGTTTTCCAGTTTTCCAGTCAAAGATGGTTTTCCATAGATCTTGAATATATATATATATATATATATATATATATATATATATATATATATATATATATATATATATATATATGTATGTATATATATATATATATATATATATATATATATATATATTTATATATATATATATTTATATATATATAGGTTCAAGTGAGTACCACCTATTACACAGCGCACCTGAAGGTACCCCTCGTAAAATTATTTTTTTTGAAAATTTTTTTCATAAACATGATTACACAGATGAATGTATGTGAAACTTACATATGATCTTCATAATCTATAACTATTACTAAAACAAAATCCTTTCGTCCACGTGTCTTCTTCCAGAAGAGTTGTTTTTTTGCAGTTCCCGCCCAAACTTCCTAAATTAATCCTAATCATTTACGCTTCTTAGATGTACTCAAACCCTAATCATCCACGCCCATCCACGCTTCTTCTCATTGCAAACCTAATCTGTGCGCGTTCCATAATCCGACGCCCATTCAAGCTTCTTCTCATTGCAAACCATAATCTGCGTTCCAGATTCCGACGCCCAATCCCCTCAATTTTCAGTATCTATGTCATCGTCCCTCACGCCTTATTCCATGTCAGCTTCTTTTCCATCCGATCTGGCTTTCTTCTTGCCACTAACGATGCTAATACGCAGCCGAGATCCAACGGTATTGATATGAAACGTTGACCCGCAAGTTAAATGTAACTTGGAACCTTCGTATAGGATAGGATTGGCGTCAAAGTACCCGATAATTGGGACTCCAACACGCCTAGAGCAAGTCCTTGACCCGTTAGTTATAAGAACTAAGAACCAAAGGAATACGAGAACGACACAAGAATGTGCTCACAATCTTGATAAGTTCTTGAACTATGAACTCTCCAAACAAAGAACAAAGCTCACAAAGATGAGTAAAACTCAGAAGAAAGATATATATTTCTCAAATGAATTGATTTGAAAGTACATAGGAAGCCATCTATTTATAGGCTTCAAAAACCAACTCAAAAGACACTAATTAAATTCAATGGATTAAAGAAGGGACTTTAATCCATGAATCTAGACATTTTGTCATCAATTGGTAGATAATTCTAGAACTCTTAAACTAAAAAAAACGGATTAGGCATTTCTACCACTTGGGCTTAGTACTAGCCCATAATATTTCAAAGACCCAAGAAAATGCAACTTTTGGGCTTTTATGCTTCCATATTAGGATCCAATGCTCCAAGTTTAGTAACATGCTTCATCACTTGCGGTTGAGCATTGTCTTTGCATTCAGACTCTTGGATATCAACAACTAAGCTCGTAAAAACTTCTTTGGTCTTCTTTGCTCGTCCTCTTGTCATTGGGCCTTCACGTATTTCCATGACATCTTTGGAATGGTTTGATGATCCTCCATCATTCTCTCCCCCTTGAAAAGGATTCGTCCACGAATCATCACTTACATCAAAAGGAGACAAGTCAGAAACATTGAATGTTGAACTAACTTGATACTCACCTGGAAGATCTAGCTTGTAAGCATTGTCGTTGATCCTTTCGAGCACTTGAAATGGTCCATCTCCTCTAGGTTGCAATTTGGATCTTCGCTTGGTAGGAAATCTATCTTTTCTCAGGTGCAGCCATACCCAATCTCCAGCTTCAAACACTATCTTTTTCCTGCCTTTGTTTGCTTGTTTTGTGTATTGTTCTGTCCTTTTCTCAATATTGAGTCCTACCTTTTCGTGTAATTGCTTCACGAATTCTGCCTTCCGCTTTCCATCTAAACTGGGTCATTCTTCGATGGGAAGAGGATCAAGGTCAAGAGGACTCAATGGATTGAATCCGTAAACAACTTCAAAAGGAGAAAAGTTAGTAGCAGAATGAACACTCCTGTTGTAAACAAACTCTGCAAAAGGCAAACAATTCTCCCATGTTCTTAAGTTCTTCGGAATAATCACTCGAAGTAATTGGGACAAAGTTCGATTAACCACTTCTGTTTGCCCATCGGTTTGAGGGTGACTTGTGGTAGACAATAAAAGTTTGGTACCCAACTTATTCCAAAGAACACGACAGAAATGACTCAGAAACTTGACATCCCTATCACTTACTATGGTCCGCGGCACACCATGCAAACGAACAATCTCTTTGAAAAACAAGTCTGTAACATGTGAAGCATCGTCAGTCTTCTTACACGCAATGAAGTGTGCCATCTTAGAGAATCGATCAACCACCACAAACACAGAATCATGACCATTCTTTGTTCTAGGCAACCCGATCACAAAGTCCATGGAGATGTCAACCCATGGTTGCTGAGGAATTGACAGTGGCATATACAAACCATGAGGCTTGGATTTTGATTTGGCTTGTTTACATGGCACACATTTTTCACAGATCTTCATAACATCTTCTCTCATCTTAGGCCAATAGAAATGTTCCTTCAAAATATCCAATGTCTTTTGGACACCAAAATGGCCCATCAATCCTCCACCATGAGCCTCACGTACAAATAGCTCCCGTATGGAACACTTTGGAATGCATAACTTGTTTTCTTTAAACAAATAACCATCATGCCTATAAAACTTATCAAATGAAGCATGTTCACAAGCAGCGTATTAGGAAGAAAATTCATAATCATCTTTGTACATTTCTTTAAGTGATCCAAACCCAAGAAGCTTAGAACTTAATGTGGTGATAAGAGTATGACGTCTAGCCAATGCATCAGCCACAATGTTTTCTTTACCCTTTTTGTATTTGGTCACATAAGGAAATGACTCAATGAATTCAACCCATTTGATATGCCTCCTACTCAAATTAGCTTGCCCCTTAAGGTATTAAGAGACTCATGATCCGTATGAACCACAAATTCCTAAGGCCTTAAGTAATGCTGCCATGTTTGCAAAGATCTAACCAATGCATAAAGCTCTTTTTCATAAGTGGAATAATTCAAGTGAGCCCCCTTTAATTTTTCACTAAAATATGCAATTGGTCTACCTTCTTGAATCAAAACAGCCCCAATACCCACCCACGATGCATCACACTCAAGTTCAAACATTTTATTAAAATTAGGCAATGCAAGAATAGGAGTAGATGTCAACCTTTCTTTCAGCAAATTGAATGTAGCTTCTTGCCTTTCTCCCCAATGAAAACTAACTTCCTTCTTCACAAGTTCATTAAGGGGGGCAGCTATGGTACTGAAGTCACGAACAAACCTTCGATAGAAACTTGCAAGCCCATGGAAGCTTCTAACTTGGGACACTGTTGTTGGAGTTGGCCATTCTTTGATTGCCTTGTCCTTCTTGTCATCCACCTCAATTCCCTGGCCACTTACAACAAAACCAAGAAAAACAACCTGATCCATGCAAAATGTGCACTTCTTTAAGTTAGCAAATAATGACTCTTTTCTTAAAGTTTCCAAAACAAGACGCAAATGTTCCAAGTGAACTTCAACATTAATGCTATAAATCAGGATATCATCAAAATAGACCACGACAAACTTACCAATGTACCCTCGTAAAACATGATTCATTAACCTCATGAATGTACTCGGAGCATTAGTTAGTCCAAAGGGCATAACTAACCACTCATACAAACCAAACTTTGTTTTAAAAGTTGTTTTCCATTCATCACCTTCATTAATTCGAATTTGATGATAGACACTTTCCAAATCAATTTTTGAGAAGATCTTAACACCATGCAACTCATCCAACATATCATCTAACCTTGGAATAGGGTAGCGATACTTTACCGTTATTTTGTTGATGGCTCTACAGTCCATACACATTCTCCATTCGCCTGACTTCTTGGGTACCACAATGACCGGTACAACACATGGACTCATGGATTCTCGAATTCTTCCTCTTTAAAGCAAATCCTCCACTTGCCTTTGGATTTCTCGTGTCTCCTCGGGATTAACTCTATAGGCTGGACGGTTTGGTAGAGCAGCCCCTGGAATGAAATCAATGCGATGCTCGATCCCTCGTAAAGGTGGTAAACCACTTGGCCTTTGGGAAGACATCTTGGTATTCCTGCAAAATATTCACAACCAAACTTGGCGGATTGTTGGTTAGTTTTTCAGCATATGTACAAGCTTCCTTGAATACCAACACTATCACTCTTTTTTTTTTTCGTCAATCGCTCTCATAACTTCACTCGTTTTTGCAAAGAAATTCTTCTTGACACACTCTCTTTTTTCATCATCATTTGTCTCACTTTTCTCGCCCTCAACACTCTTTGCTTTATTTTTACCGCTCATTTTTTTCTCTTTGCACTCATTATTTTTCCTCTCATCCTCCCAAGCTCGCCTTGATGTGATCGTGTGAATTCATATTTCAAGCAATTCATTCAACATTAAACAATTCATATGAACAATTAACAATCAAACACAATCTATTGAATGATTAAGAGAGAAAATATTACATTGATGTTCTTGGCTTTCTTGCAAAGCACTTCTCCTATTCTCTCTAAATCAGATCCATATGTGTGTGTGTAATCTTCGATTCATCGCAGCATGCTTAGCATACATTTCTATTTATACACAATACACAAGTATTGTGTATTTACACATATAACCCCTAATCTATTAGGTATTTACAATTATATATAATATAATTGTTTCATCTCTATTATTTATTCCCAACATTCTCCCCCTTAGAGATGAACACAATTATTAAAGTAATATTCATTTCAGCTCTACAAATATTGTCCCTAACAATCTCCCCCTTAGAGATGAAATCAATTTTCTGATAAAAGATCATTTCAAGGACTTTTTCGTGAATATTCTTCTATTCTCTGATCTCTGAATCTTCTTCTTTTCTTTATTTGACTCTCTCTGATCTTCACATATCTTCTTCTCTGAACTTCTCTTTTCTTGTATTTTCTTGTAAGTACACTCCCCCTTGAATCATGAATAGCTTTTTAATTCTCTCCCTTGATCAATTCATTTGATATGATGTAGCAATTGTCTTCAGTTGACTTCAATCTACTCAACTGTTGTCTCTGAACTTTAGTTTTTCTCCCCCTCATGATGATCATAAGAATTATGAAAATCATGCAAAATCTTCAAAGACATTAATTCATTGAAGTTTACAGTAGCAGAAATACAACAACAATTACAATTTCAAAATATTTCAAATTGACTTTCTCCCTCTCAAACTGATATCCTCTCCCCCTATACAAAACCAACCTAACTCACTCTTCCTCAAAAATTTCACTCCCCCTCGAATTGATACTATATCTTTTTAGAACAAAAACAAAGCTTTACAACTTTGGGGAAAATGAAACACATTCATTTTGTGAGAAAATGAGTTCAGGTCCACATAGGATTCCTGTTTACACAATAGACAAAATCTATGTGACCTACTTTCAGCGCTGGCGTGATGTTAGCACTGGTAGGATTTCCAAATAGTCATCGTGAAATCCTTTATCATGAAAGAACACTCTTATTTGTTCCGGCTTAGTCACTTTGGACTAGCAGTTTATAGTCACGCAGACTGTTAGACTCGATGTGTCCTAAAAGTGTATATAATCAGCTCTAGACACAATGTGCATCAAATGAAATTGGAGACCGGAGCAACTGTCTTTCTTGTTTCAATATCAATAATATCCAAATGATATATCGATAGAAATGTGATATATCTCCGTGATTATTGAAACAGAAATCTTTTGAGAGATAACTGAGTAGTTGGTGGGGTTAAGTGCATGCGTCACTGGGTCCATGACGCCTTTTTCAATATCAAGTCGCATAGAGCTTGATAGATTATGTGGATTACCCAGCCGACACAGTTTAGGTAGGATTTTCTTATCTTTAAATCCTTTCTCAACACTCAGCTCTCAGCATTTTTCAACTAAGCTCCCTCCGGCTCACTTTTAAGAAATGAATTCAGTCAGCTTTATAGCAAAAGCATAATCTGATGCACCACCATCTCCTTTCAATCTCAATATCCCTCTCAATTACATTTTATCTCTGCTCGACCCTGTCAGTATCCCGTAATACCTGACACTTCTCAACTAATAAACCTAAAGAACCCTCACCCGCACAATCTATAGATGGTTTGCTTCTTGGATAGGTCTTCCGGTTCTGGTTAGACCATAGAAGCGATATTTATGCCTATCACTCAGATTGGTGCATAATCGGAGTCAGCAGAAAGATTTTCAGCTTTGAAGCTCAAGAGATATCAGAGAGAGTATTTTCAAATAATATGGGAGATATCAGAATGAAATAGAAAATCTGATATATGATATGAAAAGAACCAGACTTTCTTGAAAGAATTAGCATTTGGGAGATAACGGGAGAATCCAGTATAAATTGGAAGCATTGTAACAAAGAGAATCTCAGAAGAAATGAGATTATGAAAATCAAAGAGATTAGATCAATCAATTAATCTCAATGATAGATTCAGAGATTCATAAAAAAAATTTCTTTTCAGCTCAAAAACTCTTTTTATGTGTGTATCATATATTTTCGTGAAAAATCACACACCGTTTTTGAAAAATGTCATCGTCAAAGTGCGTCTGAAACTCCCCCTGGAAATAAGCACACACAGTTAGTCAACTCATAGAAATGAAATCAGGAGCAAAAAATTATAAAAATAAAACTCCCTCTAAATCAATGCAGCTTCAGAGTTGAATTCAGGGCAGGAATTCCAGAAATATTTGTCTTTCAGACTCGGGTTCTAATCTGAAGTGATTAGAAGCCATTTGTCGCATAAGCTTGGGTTTCAGTCTGAAGTAACTGAAAACCATTGTCTCTGGTTCATTGAAGTCCGGGTTCTAGTCTGAATTGAACTAGAAACCAACTTTGAGTTGAAGCACGGGTCTTGACCTGAAGTAATCAAGAGCCTATTGAAATGAAGAACGGGTTCTTATCTGAAATGATAAGAAACCTATAACCTGCAAAATTTAAGATATCTTTGGTATCCAAACAGATTTGGATCCAGACTTGTTAGCGCTCTTGGGTACCCATTTCAAAACAGGTTTTGGTACCCACTTGTACTTGGGTTTAGGTACCCATTGCAAGTTATAACTATCAGCTTCTCTTTCAAAAGCAGAAAACAAATTTCTTTGAGTATTTGAAAATTGAATATCTGAATTTCTAAAGAAACTTGAGTTTGAATGTTCAGACTTTTTCAAACTCTTCTTTATGAAAAACTGTCCGGTTCTTGCCTGTTTCTGATAATACTTGGTATTTTTCTGTGAAAATGTTTTCTGATTAGAATGACCAGTATTTTCAGAAACTTTAAGAAAATTTGACTTCGAAGATTCACCGGTGTAAATCTTGACCGGAAGTTGTTCAACAATTTTATCTTTGCCGCTGTGTATCTTTAACAGATACTTAAGTTTAAGATCTGAAGAAGAATCAAACTTAGCAGAGTTAGTTAGATTCACTTCACTTTCAGAAGACAAACAAGAGTGATCAACATTGGATTTTAAACACACTGAAGAAGGGGTCTTAACCATTGACTCAGTTGACGAAGTAAACACATGTAATTGTTTTGTAAGATGAAGTATCTGATCTTCCAAACTTTTGATAATGACTAAATTTGAATTTCTGTCATGATCAAATGATTGGTAATCAGATTTAAAAGATTGTTCTTTGATTAAGAACATTTGTCTTTCATCTTCAAACAATTCAGATTTTGATTTAAAATCTTGTTCTTTAAGTAAGAACTCATGTCTTTCCTTCTCAATCAAATCTTTAGCTAAAGACAACTCTTGTTGAAGAGCAAAAATTTCTTCATTTTTGTTTAAAAAACAATTCTGATCAGTTGGTTTTGTCTTACAAAGTGTATCTTCAAGATCCTGAACTTTCTTGTAAAGATCAGATCTTTCAGGCAAAAGATATTTAAGTTGAGTTGCATTCTGAAAATTTTCTTGTTTCAGCTCATCAAGTTCTTTAAGTAATTCCGATATTTTCAATTGATGAGCACAACTCTCAGAGTTTTGTTTTTCTTTTAAGTTTTGAATTTCTTCATTCAGTATTTGTACGTCACGTAACGCCAAATGTTTATCAGTATTTAACTGAATGAGAATGTCGTAATTGTTCTTACGAATCTTTTCAGATTCAGTAAGTTTGAAAATCAGCTCAGACTTTGAAAATTTTTCATATTCCATTATGAATTGCAGAAAAATTGAATCTTCCAAGATCTTTTATGGAGAAACTGAGTGAATTCTGATAACACTTTGAAAAGCTATTTCAGTTAATGATAACTAGTGAAAAATCAGCTCTGAAATGACTTTTCACAAGAAATTTTAGATTTTCTGTAGAAAAATCAGCTTTGAATTTCTTCATTCAGTATTTGTAGATCTCTTTTCAAGCTTCGATTTGGCGTATGGTAGGCCTTCTAACGATGTTCCAGTCAAAAGTTATGGTCAATTTAAGCAGCAAAGGTCAAATACTGAAAACTCGAATGATATTGGATCAAACTCGAATGTATAAGAATCAAACTCGATTGATGAAGACTCAAACTCGAATAAAGAATCACCAAACTCGAATGAATAAGTATAAAACTCGAAACATAAGGCATGAAAGTTCGATGAATGTATTATCAAACTCGAAATAAGCATATATCAAACTCGAAATAAGCATATATCAAACTCGAATGAAGCATTCAGCAAACTCGAATGAAGCATTCATCAAACTCGAATAAAGCTTTCATAAAACTCGAATGCCTTCTTTATAAAACTCGAATGCCTTCTTTATAAAACTCGAATGCCTTCTTTATAAAACTCGAATGCCTTCTTAATAAAACTCGAATGCCTTCTTTATAAAACTCGAATGACACTATGAATATAGTTATGTCCGAGTTTTATCATTTTTCAACAAAAACAAGATCAGATTCGAACTTTTTCAACAAAAATCCATGATTTGACCTCAAATTGATTTCGAGGGTTCGTTTTAATAGCAGAAACAACTTTTGTGAAATCACTTTGGCTAATTCTCGATTAAAAACCAAAAATTGACCAAAAACCTCAAGAACACACACTTTTTCAAAAAATCTGAAAATTCTCAATTAAATTCTGTGTGTTTGGAATTAAAATTTGATACTTATATCATTGAATTCGTCTTTAAAATTCGCACCTTCGATCCAAATATCAGATCATTTCATCCACAGAATCAAAATCCTCAAATGATTTTCGGATTTTCAAAAAAAATGAATATAACAGTGTTCTAAAAAAAACGATTTCAGATTCAAAATTCACTCAAATTCAGCCATATTAGGCTCTGATACCAATTGTGAATTCATATTTCTAGCAATTCAATCACATACAAACAATCAATATGAACAATTATCAATCCAACACATTATATTGAATGATTAAAGAGAGAAATATTACATTGAGTTCTTGGCTATCTTGGACAACAATCTTCTTCTCTCTCTACTGTTCTAACCGTATGTGTGTGTGTAATCTTCGATTCCTCTATCAACAGTGCACATATCATTCCTATTTATACTTAATACACAAGTATTAAGTATTTACACAAACAACCCCTAAACTATTTAGAATTTACAAACATATACAATATAATTGTTTCATCTCTATTATTTATTCCCAACAGATCGTTTTAATTTGGTCCTCCTGCACTTGTTGTGGGGTTAGCGAGACAAGAACTACTTTCTTTTCATGATCTTTAAGCATATATTGATTAAGAAAGCCATCATAGATAACTTTCCTATCAAATTGCCAAGGTCTACCAAGTAGTATATGACATACTTGCATTGGAACCACGTCACACATCACTTCGTCTTTATACTTTCCGATGGAAAATGTGATCAAGGCCTGTTTAGTCACTTTCACTTCGCCACATTCATTCAACCATTGAAGCTTATATGGGTGTGGATGCTTCAATGTGCGCAAATTCAGCTTCTCAATTACCTCGTTACTCACAACATTGGTACAACTCCCACCATCAATAATGAGGCTACATACTTTACCTTGCACCAAACATCGCGTATGGAAGATATTTTCTCGTTGTTGTGTGTCTTCCACCTTGGCTTGTATGTTTAAAACTTTCTTGACCACCAAGAGCTCTCCGCTTTCTGCCTCGGTTTGCTCCAAGCCCCCTTCATCATCCGAAACATCCTCCTTTTCATTTTCAGACTCTATTTCACCACTTTCATGAAGAATCATGACTTTTTTGTTTGGGCATTGTGAAGCAATGTGCCCCACACCTAGAAAACGAAAACATTTAATTTCACGAGTTCGTGTAGGGGTAGAAACGATACCTTTGCCTTTGCCCATTTCCCTACCTTTTGTGGCATCATCTTGGTTCTTTAAAGGTGTAGAAAAGGTACCTTTAGATGTCTCCCCTTTTGGCCTATGAGAATATTGAGAGTTGGACGTACTTCCTTTAGAAAAACTATTTCTTCTCCTCAATTGTCTTTCAACTTTCATGGCCGTATGAACCATCTCTTCAAGGTCTAAACAATATTGCAACTCCACGACATTAGAAATATCTTGATTCCAGCCACTCAAGAATCTTGTCATTGTTGCTTCCCTATCTTCTTCAATATTTGCTCTAATCATGGCAATCTCCATCTCTTTGTAATAATCATCCACAGACTTTGCTCCCTGATTCAAAGATTGTAATTTGCGATACAAGTCTCGAAAATAGTGAGAGGGAACAAACCTTTTATGCATAACAGTCTTCATTTCAACCCATGTAGAAATAGGTCTTTCTCCATTTCTTCTTCGGTTGGTGACTAATTGATCCCACCATACTATAGCGTAATTTGTGAATTCAATTGCTGCTACTTTCACCTTTTGATCCTCGCGATAATTATTACATGCAAAAATCAGTTCAACCTTTTTTTCCCAGTCCAAATACGCTTCTGGATCACTCTTTCCTTGAAATTGTGGAATTCTCATCTTAATGTTGTTGAGTCCTTTATTAGCACCATGGTTTCTATAATGCCTCCTTCTTTCAGATCCTCTATCCCATTCATCACTTTGAGCGTCATCTTCATGATTTTCATCAGAAACTTGTGATGGTGGTGGAGCATGAGGTCCACCGGCCTCCAATCTATCCATTCTTTCATGGATTTGATTAAACTCGTCCGTCATTAAACGTCGCATTTCAGCCATGAGAGCTTGGACTTGAAGGTTAGGGAGGGGTTGATTATCTTCCATCTTTTAATCTGTAAAAACAAGAGTAAAAAAAAATATATCCTCTCCTCACTCCCTTACGTGTTTCACTCAAGAGATGTCACTCAACGTTCGTGTCTCACACAAAATAATAATCGGCTTTTACCCTCAAGTGTTCTCACAACTCAACGCCTTTTACCTCTCTATTCCTTGTGGAGCTCAATTGGTAAAAGAACAAATCAAATTAGGGCACAAAACTGAAAGTGTTCAAGAAAATCCTTTAGAACTTAATTTGATACCAACGAGTTTAGAACTTTTAAAGAAGATGGGATAAACAAAAAAAAAAGTAAGGTGAGGAGAAACAAAGTACTAACCAATGAGAAGAAGTTCGAACAAAAAATGATATAGAAGATAAATTATTGATTTTCAAGCACACGTGTTTATATAAACTTCTTTTATTTAATTTTTTTTTTTGCAACCTTTTTCTTTAATTTTTTTTGCTGCACTTTATTTATGCTTTTTTTTTGTTGCACTTTTTTTATGCTTTATTTCGCTCTTCTTTTTTTTTTGCTCTTTTTTTTGTTGAACAACATGACTTTTTTTTAATATGACAAAACTAGAAAAATGTAAAAGATAAGATGATGAGAAAGACAGACAAACACAACGATAAGATCAAAATGTAAAAACAACTTAAGAATCGAACCTTTGTAGCTCTGATACCAAATGATACGAAACGTTTACCCGCAAGTTATGTAACTTGGAACCTTCGTATAGGATAGGATAGGCGTCAAAGTACCCGATAATTGGGACTCCAACACGCCTAGAGCAAGTCCTTGACCCGTTAGTTATAAAAACTAAGAACCAAAGGAATACGAGAACGACACAAGAATGTGCTCACAATCTTGATAAGTTCTTAAACTATGAACTCTCCAACAAAGAACAAAGCTCACAAAGATGAGTAAAACTCAGAAGAAAGATATATATTTCTCAAATGAATTGATTTGAAAGTACATAGGAAGCCATCTATTTATAGGCTTCAAAAACCAACTCAAAGGACACTAATTAAATTCAATGGATTAAAGAAGGGACTTTAATCCATGAATCTAGACATTTTGTCATCAATTGGTAGATAATTCTAGAACTCTTAAACTAAAAAAACGGATTAGGCATTTCTAGGCCTTTATTGGACTCAAATAAACTTCTAATGGACTTCAAAATACATCCATTCTACCACTTGGGCTTAGTACTAGCCCATAATATTTCAAAGACCCAAGAAAATGCAACTTTTGGGCTTTTATGCTTCCAGATTAGGATCCAATGCTTCAAGTCTAGTAACATGCTTCATCACTTGCGGTTGAGCATCGTCTTTGCATTCAGACTCTTGGATATCAACAACTAAGCTCGTAAAAACTTCTTTGATCTTCTTTGCTCGTCCTCTTGTCATTGGGCGTTCACGTATTTCCATGACATCTTTGGAATGGTTTGATGATCCTCCATCAGGTATCCTAAGTACTCTCTTATAAATCTCGTAGTATTTTCGTTCTAATGTTTTAGTTGATTCGTATTTTCTTCTGTTAGTCGATCATAATCGAAAAGGATTTCTTTGTGAAAAATGACTTGGATATTTTCATTATTCAACGGTCCATCAGAATTTTCAGCAAATTCTACGGCTGAACAAGTCACTAAAGGAATCGATGGAACTGACCTTACCGCCATTGTTACTGGTATTCTTACTTCTATAATGTAATCTAATCTTAATGATGATATGAAATGAAAATAGTTTTATAAGAATCTTGAATTTAGGGTTATTTGATGTATGCAGATTTTGTTTCATCGGATTTGAGATTCAGGATACCTTATTATACATAATGGGCTTCTGGTGCTTGAAATTGAAAATCATTTTTGATAGAGTTAGTGTTTGGCAAATAGTGTTTCAGCACATGCTGATTATTGTTTTTGTTGCATCTGCTATGCAAAACTGATTATTTTACTTATATTACCATAGTTAGATGATCAATTTCAAAACATTTGTCCTCAGTAAAATCTCCAAAATTACAACCATCATGCCTAAATTTGGCTGCTGATATACATCTTTTTAATGTTGGCAATTTCCATGTTGGAGTACACAGGTTGCAGTCTTGCAGATTATGTCCTTTGTCATATTTCATAATGGGGGAGCATATGTATGTATCTTAATGTGCTAATCTTGAAGACACAAAAACCCACACACAAGGAAGGGAATGGTTAGAATTTTGTGGCCAGCCCATCCATGTAGCCATCTAGATTAACATGAACAAAACCAACCAATGGAACAAGACCTACTGGTCATATTTGTGTCTATTAGTTCTCTTTTTCCTTTTAGTTTCTCTCATTCGCATAAAATATTGAGTTTCTTTATTGGCAACTGCGTTGTCCCTCAGTGCTCTAGCTTCCATGAAGATAACATATTTCTTTCTTCAGGCGTAAATCGTTTTAATTCGCTTCATATAATAATCCATGTGAGTTGGTCTGCATGTCTGTTTATGGTCACCTACTCACCTATCCATATGTTTAAAGCAAATAAGGTAGAATTGAGACTAAACTGAATATACGAGAAAAAAAACAATACTATATTATGGGCTCAGAGCATTCCCTTTGATTTAGGATAAAATAGATTGTGGAACGAAGCAAGTAAGATGTGTAGCTAAAAGGATGGTTGTTACTAATTTTCTCATTAACTATTTAGCTAAAGTGAACCAAATATTTCACTCTAGATTTTGAATCAGAGGAGACTGAAGATAGGAAATGAACAACACTCCCATATCACCGTCACTAAGGATGGCAAGTCAGATGCCATTATAGTTTTCTTTTTATTTTTTTGGGAACACTCAACAGCCAACAGAAAGTCACAAATGCCATGCCATTATTGTTTCTTTGGAAAATTCAGAACCCAACACAAAGTCTCCTTTTCAAGCGACAATTAAACATCAGTACTTCTAGGGTATACAAGCATACAACTTGAGTCGTTTCCAAGGGTCAAGGAAAGTCTCACACACATATATGTGTAGATGACCTTCAATTTGCGGCTATTATTGATCATGTGTTTTGTTGTATTTTTCTTTAGAAAAGAGGTTTGTTGTTTTATAGGGTTTTGTTGTCATTTTTGTCCAAAGTGTGTTCCAAACACAGTTTTGATCATGTGTAGCCATTCATCTAATAAGCCTGTTATAACTATGCAAAAAGATCCCCAAAATTACAACCATATGAACGCCTAAGTTTGGCTCCTGATATACATCTTTTTAATGTTGGCAATTTCCATTTTTCTAATTAGTTTTTAAATTGGTGTTTGTGGAAGTGAATGTATCAAGATCTTTTGGTAAAAGATGTGCTGCAGATATGAGTTTGTTGTGGGTCGTAGAAGGAGTAGGTTGCAGCCTTCAGGAAATAGTTTGAGATTATAGTGTGTTCTAGAGTAAGGCTCAAGGAATTCAAGTCCAATAAGTGTTGGAGGGCTGCCTTCAATTTGCAGCTTTAGTTTGAATTTTCAATGGAAGTTGCTTCTTCTTTTGCATGTTTAAAACATACCAGAAAGTTCAAAGGAGGGTTTTTAAAATGCTTGCTTTGTAATTTTCTTATATTAAATAATGTTGGATTCAAAACCAAAGAAAGCAAACCGTCTAGATTTTCCCAATCAAATGCAAACCTATCTTATGTTTACAAAAGGATTATTAGGTTCTCAATCTTGAACAATTAAATTAAGTTGTTTGCTGGGAAAGGGTGTGAAATCCTAGAACACCAAAGACATTAAGTGAATCTACTTTTGCTAGAATCTCGAATGTTATTTATCAATGAAATTCATATGCTTAAGAATCATAATTGATGTGCATATTGATTCTTAATCATTAAACCATTAATAAATTTGTAAACTTATTTGATGATGAAGCTACAATGATGACATATTTCTATTAATTACTTAACTAAAAATTGCATCCAATATACGAACTCTCTCAAATTTTCATCCGGTTTTCAACAATGAACTGCTTTTTATTTAAGCACTATAATACCAGACGTCATAAACATTTCTTAGCTTTTTCATCTATTGGGTGGTTTAGAGATTTGCGTTGCAGATTAATTATTACTAATTTACTCACATGTCTTCTTATTTTGGGCAGGTTGGCTAAGTATTGCAGGTGCAAAAGATATAGAGTGATGGTCTATTTTCTGCTGCTGCATACATATATTTGACTTGTTTTTTTTTTTTTTCCTATTTGTTATATTAAAGTTTTAAATATAGTTATTGACTTATAAATTGATTTAATGAGCAATAATTCTTGAGACCTCATGTTGAATTCATGAATATCACAAGTTCTTGAAAGCTCTAATGGGGAAATCTAGAGGACACCATTTATGCCAAAAAAATATTTTCTTTTCTATATCAATGGTTAAAAATTTGATGATTGCCAATAACGTGATGTTCCTAAATACAGGAAATTGTGGCAGTGACTACTGATAAGCTGGAAAAGAAATATGACGGTAGAAGAAAATTGGTATGACATTTTCCTTTGATTGGCCAAATAGTGTGATAGATATTTAATTTCATGTATTCAATTGAGCATGCATGTCACCCAACTGAGCTTGCACAAATATCCCGACTAAATTAAATGAATGCAAGTTTTCCATTTTGGACTTTTCTGATAATGAAACCCGAGAAAGAGGAACAGTAGAGATTAGTGCATCTATGGAACAATTTGTATGTCTAATTATGTGATTTGTAATGTGTTTGAACTTATGTGATTTGGATATTTTGCAATCCTGTATCAATTCGTGTTGAATATGGCCCTCATATTTGATTCCATCGGAGGTTTTCTATTCACTACATGTCTACATCCATATATACTTGCACCGGAATGCCAAAGTTGCTTCTTGGTTAGCGAATGTGTTGCTTTCCATTGATGCTCTGAAATTTTTTTCAACATCACTTCTACAACATTTTTTCATACAAAATAAAATAAGATTTCAATTGTTTTGTCTAATTTTTTTCTCTTGATATTACCAATCACTTGGGTTATTTTTTGTTGGTTTTTGTTGCTTTTAATAAATTGGACTTTAAACTGTGTTGCTTTATAATTTGTAGGGATTGACGAACGAGATTGATGTTTGTTGCCCCAACCATTCTTTTTAATCCCGATCCCGATGCTTAACTTCAACAAGGTAGAATATAATCTTCCATCTCAACTTTATAGCTATAAATTCATAAATTGAGATTCTTACATGACTTTTGACCCCTTTAAGTTTTTTAACCTACATATTTTTTATAATGCTTCCCGAGATCTTTCTTGTGAGAAATGTTTTAATTCTTGTACACACGCTGTCAAATTTTCAAGATGAGGTGGAATTATTGTGGATTTTATGATATTGCCAATTTCATTTCCGTGTTATTTATTGTAATGACAAACAACATAAGTATGACCCTTAATGATAGGAACAATGCCCAGTCTTACCAACTTTCCTTTGTATCATCTTCTGCTCTTTATTGATTAGCTCCATTCAACTCGAATAAGAGATAACACATGTTTGTGTGTATTTTTTGTTTTTCAATGATATTTTTCTCTATTGTATCCATGTGTAAATACTACATGAATTTACATACTTTGCATTTCTCTTTTGCTCATTATCAGACTATGCGTGCTTTCTTCAATTTTCATTCTTTATCTGCCACTGATGGTGATCATCAATTTTCATTTGGTGTTTACTTAAGGCATGACTTCTACTTCTTTATGTGATGCTTGTGATTTTATGTTTTCTATAGTTAAAAATATAATTAAAAAATAACTATTTATCAAATACCCGTGTAATACACGGGTCCATAACCTAGTATTAATTAAAACATGTTTATGTAAAAAAAAATTAAAAAAAAAAGTTTTTTAAAGGTGGTACCTTCTGGTGCGCTGCATAAGAAGTGGTACTCTCTCGAACCATATTATATATACATATATATATATATATATATATATATATATATATATATATATATATATATATATAAAATAAGAAAATTTATAAAGATATATGTGTAAGTTTGATGTTTTATAAGGACATGTATGAAATTCTTCATATTTTTGGATAACCTTTATGTGTAATAAATGATGCACCTAAATAAATGATACACCTAAATTTGACGTGTGATCTTCACGTGTCATCATAACACATATATACAATTGATTAGTTTTATAAACTATAGATATTAATAAATAATTAACTTTATGCATCATTTATCATTATCTTTTAATCGCTTGTTGATTTATTAGCTAATCAAAAATCAAATGAAATGTAAATCTAAATCAATATTGCCAATAATTATTAGTACAACCAAATTTGATTTTTAAGCATGGGAATCTGTGGAATTTTAAAGTTAAAACCTCAAACCATTTTCCGTTGCATAAAAAACTCCGAACTAACTAAAAAATTAGTAAATCTTATATATATATATATATATATATATATATATATATATATATATATATATATATATATATATATATATATATATATATATATATAGATTGGGATTCGATTGAGAACTTTTGTGCATCGATGCACCATTGAGAACTTTTGTGCATCGGACTATCTACCAAGGGTGCACAAAGGGCATTTAGGGGATATTAAATGTATGAAAATTATATTTAGCTAAATTTGATATGAAAATACCATTAACTTATTTCGTAAAATCACTCCCCCCCTTTTTCTCTATCTCTCTCTCTCTCTCCCCTCTCTCTTAGCCCCTCTTGATTTTGGAAAAGATGAACGGTATGCATAATTTATTTTGTATGAACGATTCATGTTTGTATTTTGATATATTTTGATTTTGGAAGAGATGAACAATATGCATTATTTATTTTTGGAAGAGATGAACGATATGCATGAAGAGATGGACGATATGCATGTATTTTGATGTATTTTGAAATTGTATTATGTTTCTTAATTTTGGAAGTGTAATAATTAAATAAGGATTGCATAATTCCTATTTTACCCATCCGTGAATTTCATTATGTGCACTTGATGCATAAAACTTTCTATTTAATTACCCTTTTGCCATTTGATCTAACCCACGCATTCTTTTCATCCAACGGATAGTGGAGGTTCTTTTGTGCCTCGATGCACAAAAGTTCTCAATGGAACCTCCCTCTATATATATATATATATATATGTATATATATATATATGTATATATATATATATGTATATATATATATATGTATGTATATATATATATGTATATATATATATATATATATATATATATATATATGTATATACATATATATCTATATACATATATACATATATGTATATATATATATATGTATATATATATCTATATGTATATATATATATATATATATATCTATATGTATATATATATATATGTATATATATATATATATATATATATATATATATATATATATATATATATATATTATATATATATATATATATATATATATATATATATATATATATATATATATATATATATATATATATATATATATATATATATATATATATATATATATATATATATATATATATATATATATATATATATATATATATATATAGATATATATATATATATATACATATATATATATATACATATATATATATATATATACATATATATATGGGTGAGTTCAATGGAAAACCTATGTGCATCGGAAAAGCGAGGAACCACTTTATAGTCATTGGATCAGGTGATGCATCACGCAGAATTTTAATGCAATCACGCGGAAATTTGATGCATCATGTGGAAATAATGATGCATCACGCAGGAATTGTGATGCACTTGTGATGGTGCATGGATATTTTCCAAAGTTTTCCGATGCATATTGGTTTTCCATTGAACCCCTATATATATATATATATATATATATATATATATATATATATATATATATATATATATATATGATGTTTTCCAAAGTTTTCCGATGCATATTGATATATATATATAAATATAATCAGGTTTATCAACGTACCTATGAGATTTCAGAGTACCCTATTGTGAATGATCATTCACATATATTTTTTTAATAGACATGTATAAGACAACTATAACATTTTTTTTTCAAAAGAAGTAACATCATATCTTGTGAATGGTAAAAAAAGATCATTCTCCATCTCTCACCGGTAGCCGCCGCTCGTCGCAACTTAGTGAGCTGCTCTGTCTCTACTGATCGGCTTGCTAACTCTACAGATCCACTAATCTAGCCTCTAGTTGGACCACTTAGACTCTCTCACAGGTAAATCGATTTCTATTTTCTAATTTGCTCATTACCTGTTCGGTACACATTGATTTAAATTCGATCATGTCCTCACTATGTATAAATAAATTTTTTAAGTTCGTTTAAATTCGATGGTGTATTGACCATGTCTTCTCGATTTTCTTACAAATCGACTGAGTATTGACCATGCACAAATCGTTTTTTTTCTTACAAATCGACTGAGTATTATTTGCTTGATGTATAAATCGATTTGGTTCTATGTATATATCAATTTCCTGTTGTTCTATGACGGGCCTGATTGCTGTGAAATATGTTAGTGTCACAAAATAATAGGAATTGATCTTATAAAGTTAGTATTACCTATTAAGAACCACATCACTTAGAATTTTTGAAGAATTTATCAATGGAAGATTATTGTAGGTGTTCAAAGGAGAAAAAAATTAAAAATTCACACACCATGCCTTGTTACTGTATTTGAGTTCATGATATCCCATCATGAGGTTAGTTTACGATTTCTTTAAAAGGATGTTATAGAAGAGTTGAATGCCAGAATATTTGCTATAACCCGTGTTTCGGATCTTCATTGTGAAATTTAGTAGTGACTGTGTGACTGAGTGAGAGATTAGAGTTTTTGTTAGAGGTAAAGCTTATGTTGGTTAGGACATGGTCCAAATCCTGAAAACTGAAGTCCACTATGCATGCATCTTGTGTATAGGGATGATTCTCCGAGTTCCAAAGTAATGTAACCAATCGATTGAACCAACTACTTAAGTTCTATGCTTATCGATCGTATTTAAATTTTTGCATCAACCAATCTTAAGGGCACATTCGGAACAAAACAATCAAGTGAATGGAATTATTTGGGTTTATAAGCTTTGTCAATAAATGATAACATTTTATATCTAATGACAAGTGATACTACGGGTTTTGAGACTCGGGTCATGGACTGAATATTAGCTTCTCTTGACACAACTTTCCTGCTTATCTAAGGCTTTTCTATTGTTGATGTTTGCTCTTATAATTGCTAGTTTGGGTCTGGGTAATAGCGTATCAATTAGCAGTACCATATTAGAAGCCACAAATAAAGTCTTCTTTATTTAGCCACACACAATTCTGCATACTCTAGCACGTCAATAGTCACAAGAAATAAGTAAACAATTAGAACAGAAAAAAAAACAGATTCGCATATGTGTGTGTGTGTCTATATATATATATAGATTGGGGTTCGATTGAGAACTTTTGTGCATCGAGGCACCATTGAGAACTTTTGTGCATCAGACAATCTACCATAGGTGCACAAAGGGCATTTAAGGGCTATTACATGTATGAAAATTATTTTTGAATTTAAATGTTTTTAAGATAATTAATAGCTAAATTTGGTATGAAAATCAACATTAACTTCTTTCCTAAAACCACTCCCTCTTTCTCTCTATCTCTTTCTCTCTCTCTCTCTCTCTCTCTCTCCTCTCTCTTAGCCCCTTCTTGATTTTGGAAGAGATGAACGATATGCATGATTTATGTTTGTATGAACGATTCATGTTTGTATTTTGATATATTTTGATTTTGGAAGAGATGAACGATATGCATGATTTATTTTTGGAAGAGATGAACGATATGCATGAAGAAAAGAACGATATGCATGTATTTTGATGTATTTTGAATTTGTATTACTTTTGTTAATTTTGGAAGTGTAATAATTAAATAAGGATTGCATAATTCCTGTTTTACCCCTCCGTGAATTTCATTATGTGCACTTGATGCATAAAACTTTCTATTTAATTACCCTTTTGCCATTTGATCAAAGCCACACATTCTTTTCATCCAAGGGCCAGTGGAGGTTCTTTTGTGCCTCGATGCACAAAAGTTCTCAATGGAACCTCCATATACATATATATATATATATATATATATATATATATATATATATATATATATATATATATATATATATATATATATATATATATATATATATATATATATATATATATATATATAGGGGTGGGTTCAATGGAAAACCACTATGCACGTGAAAACTATGGAAACCTACGTATACCGTCCGATTTGGTGCATTTCATGAAAAAAGCGGTGGCATGATCGTAAATAATGTGATGCATCACGTGGGATTTTGATGCATCACGCGGGAAATTTGATGCATCACGTGAGATTTTGATGCATCACGCGGGGAATTTGATGCATTTGTGGTGGTGCAGTGCGGTTTTCACAAGTTTTCGGGTGCATGATGGTTTTCCATTGAATCTCCCTCTATATATATATATATATATATATATATATATATATATATATATATATATATATATATATATATATATATATATATATATATATATATATATATATATATACACTAGCTGTGTACCCGCGCAAAGCGGCGGCGACAAATGTATTACATTTAGGTGACGTTTGTTTCATGGAATAAAATTAAAAGGAATTAGAATGTAGATTTTGGTTATTAATTTATTTTCAATGCTTAAATTTGCATACAAACATGTCATTAGTGGAAAAATATTGAGAAAATTTAATTAAATATATTGTTTACCATCATACCACATATTCTGTCTTATATATAGTCAAATGTTCAGCAAATAAATTACAAATGTTAGCCTACCTCATAAGATAAATATCATAAAAAGTCTGTAATTTATGTTTTCATCTAGTAAAATAACAAGTCTTGTTTATTCTCCTTTTTTCAAACAAATTTCATTCAAATAGTTGGGAATTTCCACCAGTGGAGCGATGAAAAAAACTTGGGCATTATTCGCTTTTTATGAAAATTTTCAATTTACTTCACAATAGTTTAGGTTTAAACCACATATTCTAATTGCGAATAAAAAAAAATGAACTCAAAAGGTATCATGATATTGATAACATATATTTTGTCTTATATAAAATAACGTTGTAATAACTGGAGATGAGCTCGGTTCTAGAATCGACCCAAATCTGAAAAAATCAAAAACCAAAAATGTCTAAAATTAAGATTAACCGCCTAAAAAATAAAACTGCTATCTATGGAATTCTGACAGAAAAAAACCTGCCATCCAATAAGGAAGTTGGTTACAAAAATGACAATGAGTACTACACTATCAACTGGCCAAATTTCAGGAACCTGTAAATGATGAAGACGATATAATCAAGTTTTGTGATGAAAGTGGTTTACCTGTGGCCCTGGATGAAACAATTGACAATCCTCAAGAAAATCCTCTTCAAAAGTTTGCTAGATTCACACATAACAGAATTGTTGCTATTGTAAGTAATGAACACCTTGAAACTTTCCTACCTATTGCTTACCATAACCTTTGTAGAACAGAATAAAATCCATTATGCTGTAAATAGTTGCATAGGTCACCCTTAGATAACAAATTTAACTTAGAAGAACTCTTTCTTCCAGGTTATCAAGCCAAGTTTTGTTGGTGGATTTGAAAAGGCTGCATTCATTGCAAGACGATCTCAGCATCAGGGAACAATGGCTGTCATTAGTGCTGCATTTGAAAGTGGATAAGCTTCATCAGCCTACATTCAGTTTCCTTGTTATCTTGAAATGCTACATGCATATATACACAAAATAATGAACAAGGAACCTGCGCCGGTTGTTGCCCATGGTCTTGGAACATACCAGTGGCTCAAAGAAGATGTAATCACGGAGTCATTGTCTATACATCGTAATGCATGCAGCGGCTTTATGTAAGCATCTGTTATCGAAACTGGTCAGAAATTGAACAAATTTATTATCAATCAGAACTCAATACATGTTAATTCATAAACTTAGCTTTGTTTTTTCCCTTCCACTTTAAAGGTTTCCTCTAACCATTTAATGTCATTGAACATGAAAAGCGTTGCAGTTTCTTTTAAGTCAATATATTTGCATAGCGAGAAATCTTCAAGTACAAATTAAAGCTTCTAAAAGCATAGAATGGTATATCATGTAATTCGCTTAAAACCAATTTAGTCATGGGCTAGAAACTAACAAAAAGAGATGTCTAGGCAAACCGTCACTCAAGACATTCATACCCATCCTAAAAAAACCATACATAAAAAATTCAGTTGTGTGGCATGTGGATTATCTTCAAATCTGAAATTTCGTCCATCCGAATTGTTTATCCAATCTTTCAATAGCATCTTTGCAATTGTTGATCCAATCTTTCCTAACCTATATAGCATCCTTGAAAAGTTGAAATCTACAATACGAACACCATTGACTCTGTAGCATCTGGATTGATGTGCTAACACATTATTTCATAACACTTTTTATTCCTATTCCAGGAAAAACAGTATTGAACATGAGCTTACCAACAGAAACAACAACTCAAGTAGAGAACATACTCAAATCAAAGAACATCTTAGAACCCATTATTAGTACATAAATTTTAAACAAACTCAATTAGTATGTAAACTATTACATAAACCCAATATATAGCATGCTGATAGAACCCATCATTCTTATATATTTTATAAAATTAGGTTTGCAATAGTTGAACAAAAGTTATGAAACAAATGGGTCTGATTATGTGTGTCAACACTTCGTAATGGACACTACAATTGTCGTCCCATGCTTGAACTAACAGACCTGATTATAGGCCACAGAATTAAACATGCAAATGCAGAAACTAAATATAAGTTTTGAGTTTTATACATATAATGGGATTCAATTCTCAAATGGCTAATACCTACAATTAATCACTAAATCACTACATGCATGAACTATATTTCAAGATTACAACACTAATTTCAAGATTTATTGCAGCAGAAAGAAGGAATAAATTGTGAATTTAGGAGTTAAATTGTTCAAGCAATTAACGGTTAAGGAGTTAAATTATTCATCACACAAACATATCTATGCTTTAGCTGTTGATTAAGTTTCTGTTTTGACAGCTTAGATGCCCTCACATACACATGTGTAGGTGCTGCTTCATTATTTTTAACATCAAGGACATCCCTAGCATACCTATATATTAATTGCTGGTGTTCTGATCATTCTATTTTAATTCCCTAGTAACAACACATAAGTACTCACTACACACACATACATATTGCTATTGTTACTACTGTTATTCACCTCACATACAAGCACACACACACACACCAACTAAAAAAATCTATTTCATATTTATTATATTTTCTTTTCAATTTCTGCACCCTGAGTAAAGGTTTTAAAAAAATCTCCTTTTTCTAAAGATCGTAGTGAGATTTGAAGTTCGGCTGCTCTCGTACCAAGATTGACCATTTCTATTTCAACACTTAGTCTTAATTATCACTTAATAGGCTTTTGCTACTAATCTTGATACACACCACACACAAATGCAACAGCAAGACAAAAAGGAAGATTAACATCCTGTCCAAGACTCAGCTTGAAACTGAGTTACGGACTGCACATTCACACACTCGCGCATGTTGTATTTAATAAAAACATTTAAAAATAAAAACAAAGAAAACTTCATATTAGTTTACCTAGGAAACAAAAGAGAAGCATTTCATCTTGGATTCACAAGTAACCAATAAAAACCCAAATCTATCATTTAAATCGTGCTTTTCACTCCTTTAAATCAAAAAAAGTTATAGAGTTAAATTACATAAATGAAGTTTTTAGCTCCTTTAAATAAAAAAATGCTAATAATACAAATCTACTTTGGTTTTACTTTTTTAACAACTTAACCCCTACAACATTCAGATATAACCCAAATAACCCCTTGAGCTCAAGAAACCTTCAAATTTCTGGTTTTTACAAACGACCTGTCCAGAATAGCAACCAACTTTGCTGAAATTGCATAATAAGACAACATACTTTCAAATAGAGTCGTTTTCCAGATGAAACTATCACAACACCTTAAAAATATTCTAAAAACACCAAATCTATAAAAAGGAAGAGTCATACTATGATGCTAAAATGTAGATAGAAGTATTAGAAAGCTACTTATTATATAGGCAAATTCAACCATAATGATTACCTATGTGCGTATGGAATTTGGAAAGCTGTATGTTTGACTTCAAAAATCAACATGTATCTAATTTATACGAGAAAATGAGGTGAAACTTTCGACGTCAAATTGTATCCTAGAGAATAGACACATGCATATTAATTACAACAAAATATTTGTATAGGTCCAAAAAGTTTATTCTTGTTATGTTACAATAGTTACAAATGCAAATGACATAAGTAACTTAATAGAAAAATCAATTTTAGTTTTAAATCAGAGTGGAAACCATATGCTCCACATAAAAGTTGAAATGTACCTCCTGACTTTGGAAAAATGATAATTGGTTAGGGTCAGTTGACAGCCGGTCACGATGAGAGATCTTGACGGCACTGAGATAGGAAGACATTCTTACTTTTGAGGTCTAGATCCACCATGAACAATAATGCCTAAATAGTGATCCATGCATGCCCCATAACATAAATCCCAACCTCAAACTGCATGTTATAAAACTATTGCAAAGAATAATGAAAACATGCATCTAGAAAGTGAAAAGTTAAAGTTAAAAATCACCAAAAGGTAAGAGTCACCTGACCGACTCATATAGTGTATACAGACTGCTTCTAGTCCGATGATAGATGTCTGGAACAAAACCATAGGGCAATGTTAACTCTGAAGTGCAGTAATGAGGACCCATTCATTTGGTCCAATAGATCGTTCATAACGTGTTTCTGGACCCAAATTAAGTTAGAACAGAAGATATAATGGAAGCAAAGAATCAGTAACAATTGAACTTCAATTTTAGCACACAAAAATAATGATATTTACTTTTTCGGAACAAAATTGAAGCTTCGTATCAGCACTTGAATATAACAAATCTACAATGAAGAGAACAATCTGTTAAAAAAAAAAGAGAATGGACAATCTGACTTTAAATTTTAACCTCAATTTTAATTACATTCAATGATAACTTTGCCACAAATAAAATCTGCAGGTGTTGAATTTGATCTCATAAAGTGACATGCATTACTTCATTTTAATCCCCAAACCATGAATGTTAATTAACCACAAAGACAGATTCACAACACATACAAAAAATCTGAAATTGTTTGTCGATTGGGAATCAAAAAATGAACCAGACATGGTAATACATTATAAAATACTCACACAACTCACCCTCTATTGACCGAAGCAACTCCATTCAGTGACTTGATTATTGCCTTTTCAATCACAGTCAACACTTAGATTTTTGGATTCGACTTATTCTGATCATATAACAACAAAAAAATCATACATTAACATAAATGCTTTAAAACTCAAGAGTAATAAAAGATCCAAACAAGAAAACTAAAAGAAACATCATTATACTTACGTGATACTCTAACAACACCATGTTTAAAGCATTTCAACAAAACAATCAAGTAAGTTACTCACCAATGCCAACTAATAGAATCATATTAAAACTAAATTACGATAAAAAAACAAAAGAAATCCACGGCTAAGTGGTCATCAAAATTACTTACCAGGATATACTTGTTTACTGGAATCTCTACAAAAATCATAAGAATAAAAGATCAAGCATAAAAAGATATAATTAATCACATATCTGTCAAAACTGACTGTAATGGATTAAAATTTGTAATTGAAGCAAGCTACTCTTACTATAAAGTGTGGTTTTGGATTAAAATTTAAATTCATCATATAGTTAAGATCAACTTGAAAGCCCCTAAAAAACCCAAAGCAATTAAACAGCATTCTTACATATAAGATGTAACAAACATGCATTACCTCTCCATCAAGTAAAGCAATGATTCCACCAGGTTTCTGCAAACATGATACAAACATTAATCTTATGCATAATCTCATAATAAAGCCAAGCTAGAACCCAGTTTTTAAGCTCAGTAAAAGTATACAAAATCTGTAAATATATAGCCAACTACAGAATACATGGCAAGAGTATAGAAGCAACAACAAACATGATACAAACAGTAAAAGTGACAAAGTGTGTATCAACAGAATATAGAAGCCTCAACAAATTCTTTTTGACTGTTAAGTAGATCTACTGATAGATTGCTGAGCAATAAATTTTCAAGCATTAAAAGAATGAGTTGAGGCCTTTGTCAATAAAATTTATATTAGAACTGTAGAAATCCCTCTGTTTGTGTTGAATTATTTGTATCGATTTGATTATTTGTAATTAGAGATTTTAATTGATTCTCTGCTATAGTTTAAGATGATTGAAACATACATGAATATGGATGAAACCTGACAAAGAAACATTGCAAAAAAGATCAATGAGTGAGTATGAGTAGCACAACCTGTAGAAACAAAGTATCCCTCCAGACATATCCATGGTTGAACACAAAAACAAGCCACGTTGATTAAACAATAGAATACAAATACCTAACACAAAAGACAAAATAGACGAACATTATAATTAGAGGAGCAATATCATGATACAAACACTAAAATAGAATATAAAACTTCTACAGGGGTAAACAAATTAACCAAGAAAATCACTATATCACATCAATTTATAGCAGACAATAAGTAACCGATCGTATGTAACTGTAACTTAAAAGAAAGTTTTACCCTACAAAATCCCAGAAAAGAGAAATAACAGAATCCATAAGTGGGCAAATGCATTTCTCAGATTCATTATATCAAGGAATTAGAAGGAGAAATGGTTGGTTATTACCTGAAATTCGTTGTTCGATCACACATCTTTTTATATCTTCTTTTTCTGATTCTCGCACAAGAAATTGTTTGATCACAACTGATGTTATCGATTGATCCTTCTTCTAATTTTTTCTGGTTTCTTTTCAAGAAAAGTAAAATAATGCCTATGGTGATTTGTAAAACAGCGAATGTGTAAGTAGGGGATGTGTTTGGATATGTGGATGGACTTGGAACGGAAACGTTGCTGCGATGGTGAAGTGAAGCCGTCTTCATGTCCTTGAGCGGCGGCTGTTGGAATCTAGGGTTCAGAAATGTGGAAACGCCGGTAGGAGGAACTCCGATTTGGGGAGTAATTTGAGTAACTTTAAAAGTCGGTCTTTGTCTTTTCAATTAGCTGCTGCACCTCTTCTTGAAAAGTGAAGATTCCTTGTGATTTCCAAGACTGCGCACAGCTTTTCAAAATTCAAAAGCTAACTTCAAATTTGAAATTGCATGCATAATAGAATTGTACCTCAAGCTTTGCAAAGGGTGTGTCTTAAAATTCAAGAAAACAATTCTAGGGAGTTGTACCTTATGCATCATAAATAGTAAAAAGCTAAATGCTTTATAAGTAGTAAAGATA
>JAANYP010003414.1:0-35827 GCA_020465985.1 Centrapalus pauciflorus
GGTACATATTAAGTTGGTCTACATGGTCTATAAGTATGTTAATACAATAAATTATAAATCAATCTCAGTCGATTGTAAAAGTTGGTCTTTATAAACTATGTTAGTCTTTTAAACACATCATTTAGAGATAGGATCACTCATTCTCACTTAATAAGAGTCACTACAAGAAAAGTGTCATTTAGTGACACACACTTTTAGTGACACAAAAAAAAGTATCACTATATCTTACCTTTAGTGACACTTATGAAAAAAGTGTAGGTATAGAGCAATCTTTTACCCACACTTTTTGTAAATTAGTGACACAAACACATACATTTTTAGTCACTATATATCTATACCCACTCCACTTTTACCCACACTTTTTGTTGTGTAGGTAAAAGATCATGATACCTATAGTGACACTTATTTTACAACAAAAAGAGTGGGTAAAAGTGGAGTGAGTATAGACATATAGTGACTAAAAATGTATGTGATTCTGTCACTAATTTAGAAAAAGTGTGGGTAAAAAATTGCTCTATACCTACACTTTTTCATAAGTGTCACTAAAAGTATGATATAGTGACACTTTTTTTTTGTGTCACTAAAAGTATGTGTCACTAAATGACACTTTTCTTGTAGTGAGTACAAGCAAATAGATATAGAGGTACAGAGAACAAACTATGTGAGTTGTTCCTAGAAACTATAAAAATAAAAACATAGAATATTTATCTAAACGATAAAAAATTGATATCGAACTGTTTAGCTCCTTGCTTTGGCCTAGATGATAGTTAAAACCCCATAGAGCCATATATAGAGGTTTCTCTTTACACATTGTCATTGTATGAAAGAATTAAAGTGTTTTTACATTTGTTGTATTGAAACGTATGAGATGATTATATTGTTCCTATGCAACCACACGAGCCTCGTAGAAAATACACATTTATTATGAAAAATCTACTTGCTGATAGTATATATATATGGCCAAACACGAAGCATAAAACGACGGTTTCCCATTAGTTGGCATGTCCACATGGCGTACATCAAGGAGCATACCATATGCTCATCTGATGATCTAATCAACCATGCATGTGTTAGGACTAACCTAAAATCCATAATGAGTGTCTACTCGATTAAAACAAGATGATGGTCTCCGAAATCAAAACCTGTTAATGAATCTATAACAATGCATCTGCCAAATCAACAAAACTTGCTACTACGGAGAGTTTGACTCGCGAAATGAAATTTGAATGATTTGAAATTTAATTTATAGTATATATTAGTTGATTAGTTGAGGTGTGTAATAGTATTTAGAGTTAATTACAAAAATGGTCCCTGTGGTTTGTCCTAAAATTTGGATTTGGTCCCTGAACTTTCAATTTTGCAGAAACGGTCCTTATTTTCATAGTTTGTTTGCAATTTTGGTCCCTCAACCTATTAACTTTTCTAATATCACCAAATTACCCTTATTTTGATGCAAACTTTAAGGACCATTTCTACAATTAATTTTTTAACTCTTTTTTATTCTTAGTTAAATAAATTATTTTTTAGTGTCACTTGAATTTACTAACTATAAAAAAAGAAAAGAATTATTTAATTATTTATGTTGGTTCATAAATGATTTAGATATTTCTAGTCTTAATTAATTTCAATTTACTATAATCAAATGTAAACCAATCAAAATTTATAATCGAAAAAACCATTTATGTTTAGAAACTATTTTCTAGAGGTTTCGTATATAAAATATTATAAAAAATATTTGACTCTATAATTATTTATGTCGGTTCATAAATTTATAATAAAAATATGTTTGTTGGTCAAATATATTTTACTTTCTTCTTAAATAAAATCGGCCCAAGATTCTACTTTATAATACGTTCACATTTGTATCAAAGCAAGGTGATAATGCTAAAGTAAAAAATCTAAATGGTTTAAAATTTTAAGGTGTCGATTTAATCGGATTAAAATGAAAAGACAAATTGAAAGACGAAAAAAGATTAAAAACCTATTTATATTTCTCGATTTTTATGTAAAGGTATGATAAACCAAAGTTTGATGATTAAAGCTGTTAATCATGAATCTCAAAGATGTTATATGGACCTACAAAATTTTAAATCGTTTTTGGTGTAATTAAAAATTAAAATGATAAAATAATTGATACGTTAAATAAAAAAATTTGAGTTGTCTTAGACCATTTGGAAGTTTTTTTTAACCGGTCAAATTAAACGTTAAATTTTTATTTATTTAAGTTCTTTAATATTTTTAACTTTAATTAAACTGTTGGCTCAAACTAATTTTTTTAAATTTATTAAAGTTAATTAACATTAAAAATAAAGTAGAGTTAATTACATAAATGGTCTTTGTGGTTTGATCAACATAAATATTTTTTATTATAAATGTATGAACCAGTATAAATAATTATAGAGAAAATTTTTTTTTATTTATGAAGCCTTTAAAAAATAATTTCTTAACATAAATGATTTTTTCGATTATAAATTTTGATTGGTTTACACTTTAATTATAGTAAATTAAAATTAATTAAGACTAAAAATATCTAAATCATTTATGAACCAACATAATTAATTAAAAAATTATTTTCTATTTTTTATTGTTTATTAAATTTAAGTAACACTTAAAAATAATTTATTTAATTAAGAATAAAGAAGAGTTAAAAAATTAATTGTAGAAATAGTCCCTATAGTTTGCATCAAAATAAGGGTAATTTGGTCATATTAGAAAAGTTAATAGGTTGAGGGACCAAAATTGCAAACAAACTATGAAAATAAGGACCGTTTCTGCAAAATTGAAAGTTCAGGGACCAAATCCAAATTTTAGGACAAACCACAGGGACTATTGTTGTAATTAACTCTAGTATTTAAGCTAGCTAAGGTATAGTTTGTGTGAAATGTTAGGAATCAAAAAATTCATTTACAAATAGCTAGTTTTTTATAGATTCAGTCAACCATAGATTTTGATGGAATTACATTTTTGTTAATCTATACTATATATAATAAGAAAACAACTTGGAGTTTCTGGACCATTGGATGAAAAAAAATCAATGGTCCAGATTAATGACAACTCATAATTATTTATGAAATGTCTCTTATACCCTTAATTAAAATCAATAATTATACCTATGTCATCTTTTTAATTAATTTTCCAAATTTACTACCTTAACTTAATTACATTAAATTTTGATTTTAATTTTTTCATTAATGAATCAATATTTACCTACAATAAACATGTGTCATTATTATCCTTAATGATCATAGTTAAATTCAAATGTAAAAATTTGGATTTAAATGTAGAAGTGTAGTAAATAAAGTTAAAAATATTTGTTAATTATTTTGCTAACAAGATTTAAAATTTAATTGATAAAACTTCAATTGTGAATATGATAAATTTTGATGGTTGATTTTCAGATATTCCTTTATTATATTTTATCATTTTCAAAATATATACACATTCACATAATTGAAGTTTTTTGTTTCTTACATTGATATTTCATATTTGAAGTTAATAAAAATTAAAAGAAACATTTTTTTGCAAACACATATTATCTATTTTTAATAATACAATATAATAATATTTTTTATTAAATATCAGACAACTAAGTATTTTTTTATCTTTGATTTAACTAGCTTTCAATTTTTTTATTTTAATTATATATAATATTTATAATAATTTATAATAATATAAAAAATATGTATTTTCTAAATCAACCCATGTAATACATGGGTTGATTAACCTATATATTATAATAAAACAAAGCAATTCATGTCACATGTCACTTCTATAATGCAAAATTTTTTTATTTTTCCACCTCTTTTTTCAAATTTAACACCTTAACTTAATTGCATTAAATTTTGACTATTTTTTTCATTAATTAATTAGTAATAAATTAGATTTTGTAACATTTAAAAATAATGTTTATCTAAAATAAATATCTATCATTATTATCCATAATAATCACAATTAGATCCAAATGTAATAATTTGAATTAGTTGTGGAAATTATTATTACTATGTATAATAAAGGAAGCATCAAATGTCACATGTTACCTCTACGTTCACCAAAAAGATAATTACAACTTATAAAAAATAAAAGATAAGTACAATTTAATATTTTTAAAAAAGATAAATATACTCTATTTTTTAATCTGTAAATAATAAAAAATAAACACAATTATTATTTTTGTATGTTTTTTATTTTTACTCATATACATTTTATATAAATAAATTTAATTAAAAATATCCACGTAATACGTGGGTTATAAACTAGTTGTTATTATAATCCAAATTTCAAAATCCATTCCGTGAGCCAACTTCCCTGGATGTTTCTTTTGGATTTATTCCATCACTCAATTTAAAATCTTGACTGTAACCAAATATTATGTAGATACATAGTTGCAATGATGCAATAAGCCAATAACTCTTGAATAAGACAAATCGATTTTGAACCCTAAGTATCCACGTACGCTACTAAACCAAACCAAACCAAACCAAACCAAACCTACATATTATTGTGTTATCATGGCCAACATTGTTATTTTTTAATTAGTTAGGAATATGTTTGAATCGATATTTTAAAATAATTATATATGTTATGATTTTATAAACTAATATCATGAATAATATCATAAATCTAGTTTAACGACCCGTGTGCTACACATGCTAATTTTATTAATTAGAATATGTAAACATATAAATAACTATGACAAATGAGATGAACAAAATATACAAAACGATGTCAATTTTAACCACATGGATGAACAAATTAGGATGAGAACTTTCATGGCAAACTCAATTTTGCAACAGATACAATGGACTCAACAAGATTCCTATAAATTTATAAACAATTTGAGTTATTAATATTAACCCTTGAAATGAATTTCTGATAATCCTCCAACAAAATCACTATGAAATAGACAAATGATTCTCTAAAACAATTTAATTTATTTATTTAACTAATTTCAACACGTGTCGAAAGATTGATACACCAATTGACGATCGAGTTAAGTGCCAAATGGAATATATTTAAAATTTTAATAGAATAGTTGAAAACATTGAAAAATACCAAGGTCATGCTTGATTGACGAAATGAATTTTTTAGAATTGAAATTTAACAAGGTATTAATTGCTCATGCGTTACGATGAGATAGAACCATTAAAAATTAATCTTCTTTTTGAGTTTTTAATTGTTTTTAACAATCTCAACAATTAACATCTTTCTGTGTTATATTAAAAAATAGTTGATACATGTGATCTTTGTTTACAATGAATTGTATAATGTCATATATATATTTGTTTTTTTTTCCCTGAAAAATATTAATTGTATATGATAAAAATTAGATTTCTAAAATCTCACAATCCGTATGACTACCCTTAACTAATTTTAAACATACTATTTACTATAAATTAAATTACATGGTTAAAAAAAACATTTTTGCAAGTCAAATGAAGCCTAAGGGGGTGTTTGATAGCCACTTAACAGGCTCTTATCAGAGGTAACCTCTTATTCGGTAAGAGGAAATACTGATAAGTGCGTTTGATATGCAGAAGACATAAGAGTCAAAATTCTCTTATCATGTCTTATCAGGATAAGACTTTGATATGCTACTTATCACCACTTATCATACCAAAAAAAAACACATCTCTCCCACCCCACCCCTACCTTTACCCCATACCTTACCTCACCCACCCTACCCCTACCCTACCCTATCCTAAACCCCTTACCCCCTACCCCTACCCCACCCCACCCCACCCCACCCTCAACATACCCTACCCTCAACCACCTTAGTTCACCCTACCCTAACTACCCTTAACTTACTTATATTACCTCATCCACATCCCCATCTCCACCCTTAACCCTACTCACTTCACTCCCATACTTACCCTATCCCACTCTACCCCACCCCTACACTAACCCATCAAACCTACCCACCCCACCTCACCCCTCCTTATCCCACCCCACCCTACCCTACCCCTATCTCTTCCCACCCCTACCCCTCAAACCTACCCAACTCACCCCTACCCTACCCCTCAAATCTACCCATCCACCCACCTTACCCCTCAACCTACCCACCCTACCCCTACACCATTACCCTACCCTATTTACCCCACCCCACCCTCAACCTACCCCACCCCTACCCTACCTCTTACCATATTTATTATAACGAAAAATATTACAACATTTTTTGATAAAATTTATTATTTTTCACTAACATATCTATATAACTTATAAACTTAAGTTATTTGGAAGTTAATAAACGTAACCTTATAAACTTGATTATAACTTATAAACTTTTTATTGTTATTTGATTCTTGAAAGCATGTTGGTTATATGTTTATTGAATGCATTTATGTTACTTGATTATAACTTATAAACTTGAATTGGTTTCTTACTTAAATCTTGTTAATGTTATTTGAATGATATTAAATGTTTACATAGATCACTTTGATTCAATGATATTATTCTTACTTGATATTTGACTTTAATCAATGATATTTGTTTGGTTTTGGGAATTAATATGTAAATTTAATAAAAATAACAGAATCAGAAAATTTATAAAACAAACAGACTTATTGAATTCTCTTATCAAACCTTAGGGGGCGTTTGGTTCGCTGGAATCTGATGGAATCTGGCGGAAAAGGAATGGATTTTCCATTCTGATGGGTTGTTTGGTAGTCCAAAGGAATGGAATGACCATTCCACATTTTTTAAAAAACCCCTCCTTTTGAAGGAATGATCATTCCATAGCAAAATGAGAGGAATTTAAATTCCATTCTCAATTCCTTTTGATAGGGGTGTTTATAGAAATCCGAATCCGAGCATCCGAAACAAAATCCAAAAATACGATCCGAAATTATCCGAAATTTTGGAATTCGAAATTTTGGATTCGGATAGTAAAATTCCAAAATTCCGGATATTCGGATAATCCGATATCCGAAAATCCAAAAAAAAAAAATTATTTTTTTATATCTTTGGTATTGATTATTTACATAATATTTGAGTGTTTATTATTATTCTAATGTATATTTTTGAGTTTTATCTTAATATTATAGATTTATTAACTAATATTTTATATTTTTAGTTTTTTAATATTTTTTTATTCGTTTTGGGTAAAATAATTCCGGATACATTTATTTTGTTATATATTTATCTTTAATATGTATTTGGATATATAATATTTGTGTTTTAGATATTTAAAAATTTGATTTATTTTTTAAAAAAATTAAAAATATGAATTTTCGGAAATTCCGATATCCGAATCCGGAATTTCGGATATCCAAAATTTCGGATTCGGATAGCACAATTCACTATCCTAAATTTCGGATATCCGGTTTTGAACACCCCTACCTTTTGACAACCATCCGCTCACTCTCAACCCTAGCAGCCACAAAAAAAACTTGTTCTTCCTCTCCGGTGCCGATCTGCTAGCCGCTGGACGTCTTACCGCCGACCTCCTCCATCTCCGGCGCCGATCAGCTCCATCTGCGGTGACTAGGGTTTTGCTCGTCTTCTCCTCCAGCTCACCCCCTGTTTTTGGTTCCACTACCACTTTTTCTTTTAAAAACTACCACTGACCGTGGGTAATTTTTGTTGGAAAAGTTGACAATCATTTAATAACTTTTATATATATATATATATATATATATATATATATATATATATATATATATAATCAATACTTAAATTATCTATCATAAATGACCAAATATATTACAATCATGTTTTCTGTTGTCTTTTGTACTATATCTATTTTGGTTATAACATTTTAAGGTATTTGTTTTGTGACTTTGCAATATAAAAAATTTATTTTATAAAGAAATTGATTAAATAAATCATAGTTTTAAAATATTTTTGTACTTCAAGAAAAAAATTCATTTTGACAGATTTATCAACCAAACGGAAAACAATTAAGGAATTATATCTGAAATCCATTCCTTTCCTGCCAACCAAACAAACTATAGTATTTGGATTCAGACAGATTCCATTCCTTCCAGAATTCCATTCCTTTGACAGATTCCATTCCATTCCGTCAGATTCCAGCAAACCAATCAGACATCAGACACTTAACCTCTTATGCAATCAAATAATACCTAAGATTTTTTTTATGGCATTGGTTAATGATAAAATTACTTATAAATTATTTCACTATAAAATAAGTAAGTTACCCTAATTAATTTATAAAATTTATTACAACGGGCTTTAGCCCATTTGATAAGAGGGATGTTAGATGAATATTTAACTATCAATTATAAAAATATGATTATATTTAAATTACCTAAATATTCAAAAGTAATTATTGTAATAATTAGTAGGATGTTTATATATGAAGACCACCGTATCTATCATACATGCGTTATCTGTCAACGCATACCGCCATTGCCGTCCACATCGATCCCTTTCTCTTGAACTCTACGCCTCCTTCTGCTGGTAAACTACTACTACTATACATTCGTCCTCACGTCACTTTCGTTTTTCTTCATATATAACTGCTGTGTTTTATCCAGATTGATATTGACGATCAACAATGGCCTCGGAAGAACCAGTCAAGGATTCTCCGGCGACGGCGGTGTTCGATACAGATGCTGCTGAATGTTTGGTCAAGGAGTTGAGAGGTACGGTTCTCGCTGGAAAAACTAAGAGCTACGAATGGAGAATATCACAATTGAAGAGCTTGTTGAAGATGGTGGAAGATCGCGATAAGGAGATTTGCGATGCTCTATTCTCTGACCTATCTAAGCCTGAGATGGAAGCTTTCATCCATGAGGTTAATGTTTGATTTTGTTTCGTTTTCAGTATATTTGATTGTGTACGGAATTATGATTTTGATAGATTGTGAGTACGACTGACAGAGTGACAGGTTTCAACAATTGTCTGATGAATGAATGTCTTTTAGATCTGTTTGTGTAATAAATTCGTTCATGACTCGTGTGTGTCTGTGTTGTTCCCCCTTGTTGTATGCTGACTTCGTGCTTCCAAGTCCTTTTCAAATCCAACTGACCTAAAAAATTTCATGTTTCTAAATTTACTTTTATCCGAGTAACAGTTTAGGAGTTGAGTTAGTTACTAATTTTTGGTTTTAACAATTCATTTTTAAGTCAAAATTCAAATATGAACTCTTTTTTCATGAGTATATGCTGTGATGTAACATGTATCAGATATGTTTTTGCTTTAGGAATTAATTGCTCAATTCTTTTGGTAGCTGGATTCATTAAATGCTTTATCTTGAGTTCCTTGTATTGATGAATTGTTTTGTTTTGTTTTGTTTTTTTTTTTTTAAAGTTGAGGTCCTTTTGTTATAGTATTTGGTTTGGTCATCCTTGGTGTGTTATTAAATGATGCTAAAAAGTTGCAGATGTGCAGTCTCTAGCCATCTGTTTTGTTCCAGATGAATTTATGATTCAATAAACAATCATATTAGGCATTAATAGAGGTGGCTCTCTCATATTTGCTTTGTGTATATGTCAAGTGTGAGCAGCGTGCAGTAAACACGCTAATTGCCACATGTTGTAAATTTGATAGGTTTGATGAAAACATGACACAACCTTTTGTATTTAACATTTTCTAGAAAACGTAAGAAATTTCTTGTTTTCTCCGTAGCTGGTGGGATTATTGTTGAACACATAAGCAGGAACATATTTAATATGGAGGCCACCTAACATAAATGGTAGTTGGAACAATCACACTACCAGTTGAATTGCGAATTATTTTAGCCCCAGAACTGTGATGGTACTTGCAGTTTTATTTCAGCCATATGTGCAATCCGCTTCAGCTATTCAACCTGCGGGCATCATTGGAATGCCTCTCCAGATTAATTTATTTTATTCAAATTTCTGGCCTCTGGACCTGGCAGAATCATATGATATGAAGTCCACTGCATCCAGTATATAGTTTAAGTTAAATTTGGTTTTAGCTTGACTCTAGCTAGAAACAATTGGCTGCCAAATTCACCTTGCTATCCAAATATAAGTACAATTTCTGATTGGAGGAACAACTCACTTGATGTTAAGAATTGAAGTGTGTACTTCCATAAAAATATGTAACTTTTTTCTTCATGAAGTTACTTTCTATTTATAAAACGGCAGAGAAAAATAGGCATTGTTCATACTTCAAAATTGAATTATGTTAGATATACAAGTTCATTTCACTTGTGGCCCTAAAATTCCCACAAGTGGGACATATCAGAAATGATTTCATCATCAGATGAATTACTCATATGTGTATAAAAGTGTGTGTGTTTTCTGGTAAATGTCTCAAACAAATCGTTATATTAATGTGAACTCAGAATTGATGATTTTTTAAAATTTTATTTATTTGGGGCCTTAATCTCGATTTTTCCAGGTCTTACTAATTACTTAGAAAATCAATCTCGGTTCTTCATTTTCATGTTACTTTTTTCCTTTTCACGTCACACAATTCAGTAATAAAATCAAATTTGGAATTCTTTGATTATTGCTAAAAGAAGTGTTGCATGTATTGTCTTTATAACATCTTGGTGCGGTACTTCTGCAAATAGAATATTATAATGCAAGTGATTCTATCATACGGAATTTGATCTGTTGCTTTATAATGCAGATTGCTCTGATAAAGACTTCATGCAAGGTTGCACTGAAGAAACTAAAAGTTTGGATGAAACCAGAAAAAGTAATTGTGTTTGGAATTTCAGTAGGACATAAAAGCTCACCATGTTTTTTTTTAAATGAAAGAGTTTATAATGCACATTTGTTGATTCTGTGCAGGTGAAAACCACTTTAAGCACTTTTCCTTCATCAGCAGAAATAGTGCCAGAACCCTTGGGCGTGGTATTGGTCATATCAGCATGGAACTACCCATTCTGTATGTTCATAACCTGGTTGTGTTTGTTTCATATCTATCACATTTCTTTGATATGTTGAAAATCACACTTACGAGAAACATGCTAAGTTGAAGTCCAATGAGTTATTGCTTACTGAATATACTTCTATTTAATCTTCCAAAATTTTAGGCAGTTTTGATGAGAAAACAAACCCTTTAAGCTGAAAGTTAACAGATTCATTCACACATAAATTACTTCAGGGAATCCATTTCGTCTCAATTTCACAAAAATTTGGTAATTGTGAATCTGCTTTTGATGCCCTTATTCATTCATCAATTGAGTTACGTGAACAGAGGGTCAGAGGCTCGTGTTACTTTGTGCCTTGTTTACTATTTCTCCTTGAACAAGCATTTTCTGAATAATTTTAAATAATTGGTCTGTGGCAGTCATAACTAGGGGACAAAACCGGATTGGAACTGCAAACTTAAAACTAATGTAACCAAGAACTGTACCAATTTAAACCGGCTTGAGAATGGATTCAATCCCGAACTGGACCATAAGCAACAGTGTTTTAAATGTTAAAATAAAAGATTCTATTATAAGACTGGTTCTATTCCTGTTTGGTTTGGTTCAGTCTGTATCAGTTCTTTGGTTTTTTCGGTCCCTGATATTGCACAACCTTAGTCATAAACACACATGTCATAAACAAGCTTTGCAGCACATCATCAATTATGCTTCATTTTCTTGTACATTTAATCGTGTTCTGAAATAACGGATGCTTGGTTTGTGTATCTCTTTCTATGGTTTGCTGATAATTTAATTCCCACTCCCCTCCACCAGTGTTATCTGTTGATCCAGTAATAGGTGCAATAGCAGCTGGGAATGCCGTTGTTCTTAAGCCCTCAGAAATTGCTCCAACCATGTCTACATTACTGGCAAAACTTCTAGGAGAATATCTGGATAACTCGGCAGTAAAAGTTGTTGAAGGTGGTGTTACTGAAACATCTGCGCTCCTGGAGCAAAAATGGGATAAAATATTCTATACAGGTCTTTCTCTGTTTTAATAGCTTTTCAGTTTTAACCTTAATGTTTGCCCTTGGTTAGGGGCAAACAGATATCTAACTTTATGATGCAGAGGAAACATCATTTATGTTGGCCTTTGTTTTGCCAAAATAAAATAATTATATGGAAGGGAGAAGACAAATCTTGATTTCAAATCTTACTGTCGTTTTTCATACATACCATGCCCCATCTACAGGCTTACAACCAGATTTCTCATCCACACATCATTTGACCCATGTTTTACCATGTATCCATAACTCATATATTAATAGCACCAAGTACGTAGCAACTCTATAACTCTGACTAACTGATTTTGAAGTTCCAATACATTCAATTTGTATTACAAAAGCATAGATTTTAACAATCTTTGGCCTTTGCTAATTTGTAAAGATATTGTTGACTGCTTATGTATCTCGTTTACAGATTGTGTATAGTTTATTGCCATGATAAAATCTCCTGAACATAGTTCTCTACCATTACGATGCTACACATTGGTTTTACGAAACTTTATATCTATTGAAATTGATGGCTTCTAAATCAAACATCCTTTCAAAACACTTTTGCCATGAGTTTCCATATTTGACGATTGCTAGTCTTGGCATTTTTCACTATATATGATGATATGTCACATACTCACATAGATTAAAAATTTTGTGGCGCTTTATATGCAAACAATCCTTTAGACTCGCAATAATTGTAAGAATTACTGTTCTAGGATGACCCCCTCTCTATCCCCCCCCCCCCCCCCCTCCCCCCCTCTTTTTAATTATAAATTTTGCAATAAGTTGCGTATTTGCATACTATAATCATTGCAATTATTGGTAAAGCTCTGACATATTTTCATTGTTGGAGTTTTTTTTTAAAAATTTTAACCAAGTCAAAGTCAACAATTTTACTCGAAAGTGTTTCTAGTCCAACCGTGCGACTTTAATGCGACGGACCACGATATAGTTATTCTTGTGGGTTGTCGTTAATTCAATGTTTCAAAATGGCTCCATAGTCATATTTAAATAATGAAGTTTTCAAACTTGTAGGGAATGGGAGAGTGGGACGAATCGTTATGGCTGCTGCTTCAAAGCATCTGACACCTGTTGTCTTGGAACTTGGAGGAAAATCCCCTGTTTTGGTTGACTCAAACATCGACTTGACGGTAGGGACCTTTCATTATACATTAGAAACTCATATGCTTTATCTACTTTGTTTTGTGATAAAAAAATCCTTTGTTTCATAGGTCACAGCGAGGCGTATAATATCAGGGAAGTGGGGATGCAACAATGGACAAGCTTGTGTAGCTCCTGATTACATAATAACAACAAAGCAATATGCTCCAGTGTTGGTACATACATTTTTTTTAAAGAACCAGAAGCCTTTAAGAAACCGGTGTTTAATCTGTCTGCTGATAGCCTAAACTCATTTGTGTAGATAGACTCTATAAAACATCAGTTGGTCAAGTTTTATGGGGAAAATGCTCTGAACTCGCCAGATATATCTCGAGTTGTGAGTTCCAATCATTTTGCTCGCTTGAAAAAACTATTGGATGATGAAAGGGTTGCTGGAAAGATAATTCACGGAGGTCAAACTGACAAAGACGGACTGTGAGTTTTGTAAAACGTTTTTTTCTTAATTAATTGATTAACTTCAATTTTTGTTTTGTAGTTTAATGGTATTTTTTTTTCTGTTTCAGAAAGATTGCTCCAACCATTGTGCTGGATCCGCCAGAAGACTCCCTGATTATGAATGAAGAGATATTTGGTCCTTTACTTCCTGTAGTAACGGTAAACGAAATGACGTTTGGTTCAAAAGTTTCATATAATTTAGGAAGGTTGAGAAACCTGAAGATCGTATTGAAAATGTTTGGTTCAAAAGTTTCAAATACGAAATTGACAAGCCGCAGTAGATTGACGTTTTGTAAAACATTTTTGTTGATCTTGCTGGTATTGTTTTTTTGGTTTATGAAGGTTGAAAAAATTGAAGATGGTATCGACTTTATCAACTCAAGATCAAAGCCACTTGCGGCATACATATTTACCAACAAGAAGCAGCTCTCAGAGGAGTTTGTGAACAACATATCAGCTGGTGGTGTAGTCATAAACGATATCTCCTTACATGTACTAATACCGAACTTTCACCAAACAACTATCATTATTTTACGATCTACACACACACACAAACTCTGTTTCACATATCACCTTCAAATGATCTTGATAAATATTTTATACCTAATTCTGGCTTAATTGTGTAGCTTATGGTTGACACATTACCATTTGGTGGAATCGGTGAAAGTGGGACGGGGGCGTACCATGGAAAATTCTCGTTTGATGCTTTTAGTCACAAAAAAGCCGTCCTACATCGAAGCTTTTTGGGAGATGCACCAGCAAGGTACCCACCATACACTCCAGGCAAGCTTCGGCTTCTCAAGGCTCTTTTAGATGGCAGTATACTTGGCATCATCCGTGCTCTTTTTGGTTTGTCCTAGATGTTTATCTGTAACTTGCATACCCAAAGAACCTGTTTGCTTTAATTTCTGTCGAGGAAGTAAATAAAAGTTTCCGTTTTCTCTACTTTTGTACATCGAGGTTACAACTTATTAACTAGAAGTATTTGCATGCATTATTATAGTACAACTTTCTTCGAAAATTCAGGATTTCTTCGTAGACCTATATTTTACTGATGTTTCTGGAAACTGAAATTAGCATGAATCTTGTAAGATATTGAAACATTCCGATCTTTGTTCTTCTGTTAATTGCTGTGGAAACTGAACTGAAAATTTGATGTTTAAGTTTCCTCTTTTTTCTTGTTCTTTTGGCAAAGTCATGCCTTGTCCTGGAATCGTCTTTCTGTAGCCAGGGGTGATAACGTCATCGATTATTAGACATGATTGCTGCCCGCCTAAAAAAGGTATGTTAAGCGTGCAACCGGTCAATGCATCTACTAACGGAAGTTCGACAGATACTTCCAAATCGTCCCCGTTTCTTTTGAACACGGGATGCCGTTTCTCGTCAACCACAAAGGTAATATCCGCAGCACAGGTGCCTGGCGTTTCATTTCCCATACCTTCAAACGTAATCTTCGTTCCTTTCCTCCATCCTGGTATCACTTTTATCGTTAGTACTTGATCTTCTTGTATCATTTGCCTGCAGAGTATAAACGAATAAACGATCATGAACAACTATGTTTCCTCTTAACGATCTAGAACACAACACAAGCAAACACGCATACGAATACATACCCGTCGTGTGTAAGCACATCACGTTTGATCTTGACGTTCTTAACGCACCCAAAGCACAACTCTTCAAGTGTGCACTCGAGCCGCTTCACCATATCAGGAGGTTTCCGGAGCCCGTTAGCATTAGAATACACGATGGTCGAATTGTTCTTTTTGGAAACAGAAGATGAAGCATCAGAATGATGACCAGCATGGAAGCAATTCGAATCCGTGCTCTTCTTGCTAAAGCTTCGTAGCAGACTATTCACAGGCCTTATACGACATGGTGTCTTGCTCCGTCTCTGACTCGTTGTTTTTGGTAGCGAGCTTGGCATAAATCCGGTACTCGCCGTTCTCTTTAGTCCTGGAGTCGTGACTCGAGGTAAATTAACATCTCGCATCCCATCACCTTCACCATGACCGTTTTCGTTGCCATTGCCGTTGACATCAATCTATAACGCAAAAAAGTTAACGTTGCTAACCGAAAAACGAAGAATCTCGTAGATGGAAACATGAATTCGATCAACAGAAAAAAGGGGTCGAACCTGGAGGTATTTGTGGCTTGATCTTTTGCCAAGATGGTGTTTAGAAATGAACGATTTGCATGCTTTTCGAACACCACCCATCCTCGTACATGCCAATCCCATGCACATTAATCGCAATACAGAATTAAAAGATGAAATCCAATTCTTGAAAATTAAGAAAATGGGGTCACCTTTTGTTTTTTACTTTTAACCCTAAATAACAGAAACAATCTCATGACCGTACATCTTTCACCAGATCACCCATTTCTAATTTTGGATCATTTTTATGATTTTCTCGTTTTGCAAGTAATTTCAATTTCATCATCATAGTTCTCATAACTTTTAATGGCAAAATGACTGTTGGTATATGTAAATACATAATTCTATATGCTACTTATAACTTTTGATTTTAAGTCACCATAATTACATAATTTCATGATCGACATCTTTCCACACATCCTCTTAATACTCACCGTCAGAAAATTTTGGTTAGAGCGTAAGTCACTTTTGCATAAGCTTGAGTTTGACTTGTTGGAGCTAGATACACAAGTTTTGTTAATAGATATATTTGAAAAAAAAATTGAAGTTGGAACTAGAAAATATATAAGGATATAGAAACATATATAAATAAATCAAACAAATTAGAATCATAGTTAAACAAGGTTACTTTGATAATTTTATTTTTTATAACTCAAGCTACTTAAAATGGCTTTTGGTCAAAAACTTATAAATTTAATAAGCTAAATTTTATATCAAACCGTAGGTTATGGATAAAAGAGACATGTGGATTTTAAAACCCATAAATTCTCTTAGAGGGTGTTCGGTTCGCAAATTTTTTCTTTGAGATTTGCATTTTGTCTTGCATTATGTAGCATTTGCATTTGTTAGAATTTTGTCAAAGAAGCTGCATTATCTTATAGAAAAAATGTATTAATCTAAAGAATGTAAGATAACTGGTATTAAAATTTTAGAGGGAGGCTAGGTTTTTAAATAACAAAAAAGAAGAGATTTATGAAATCCTGATATTTTAGATTGTTACTGAAATCTATGAACCAAACACAACATTTTAAATGCAAATCCCAATGAATATCAATAAATCTGCAAACCAAACGCCCCCTTATATACATGCAAAAACTTATCAATTCTGCGAACCATCCTTTCTATAATACTCGATCAATTATACATATGCGTGTAGGGTTTTTAACTATTGCTTGATACTTACTTTCTGACTTCGATTTTTTTTTTTTTAAAATCAATTTTGTAATTTGTTATTTGTATTACCTTCACCGCATATAAAACACTTTAATATGCGATCCGAAAGAGTTCATTCATGTTTATTAATAAGAAAAATAAAAAAAGAGAAAGAAAGAGAAAGAATTCATTCATGTTTATTAATAATAAAAAAATAAAGAAAGAGAGAGAGAGAAACCAACAAAGCTATGCGTCATGCGTGGCCACATCATCACATTATCCATCAAATACTTGGCTCCACCTAAACGAATGGTAACTCTTCATTTCCATGGATTTTCAGTAGACCCCTCAATCAGAAAAACAAAACACCCACCAATGAAATTTAAAAACAAAAAATCAATTTTTTTTTATTAGGGTTTCCAGATGATTTTGAATTCCCACATACCACACACACCTAAAATTCATTCGTCTCTGATTTACCAGTAAAAAGGAGGTGAGTGGCGATGAATTGGTTAAGGAAAAGATGAAGAAATTAGGTTTAAGAGATGAATAAAGAAAGTGGATTTTGATTGAATAGAAATGAGTTTGCATTGCAATGGTGTCTATAGCAAGCAGAAATCTTTGGTTTATATCTTCTTCTCGCACAAAAATTTCTTCTTGTTTCAGTTGCAGTCTCAATCCTTCAAGAAGACACTCATCTTCTCATTCTGTTTTTCTTCCTGAATCTGCACCTTCTTACAATCCCCTTGTTTTCCAGGTTCTTTACTCTCTCTCTCTCTCTCTCTCTCTCTCTTGACTTTTGTTGCAGAATGAATTCATATGCTTTGACTTTTTTTCAGTAATTGATGCATAATGTGGTAGAGTTGGTTGATAATACAAAAGGGTATTTAGGATTATGTTATTTGAGGTGAAATTTTAGTCAAATTTACTTACATATTGTGTCATTTGAGGTAGAATTAGCAGATGTAGAAAGATGGTAGTCATGGTATGCATATCTACATCGAACGTAAAGAAGATACTCGAAACAAATTGTCAAACACCGAAAGCCAAAAGCCACACAGCTCGTCGATGAAATGGATTCTTGAATGAATAATATGGTTAATGTTTTCAGGCATTATTAGAGGATGTTTGGTTTTGCTTATTAAGACCGCTTATTTGATTACTACGTTATAATACCACAAATAAGTTATTTGAAGTGTTTGGATAACAATGTATAATAGGGGTGAGTTTTGGAAAACCACTATGCACATGAAAACTATGGAAACCTATGCATACCGTCCGATTGGGTGCATTTCATGAAAAACGTGGTGGCATGATCGAAAGAAGATGATGCATCACGCAAGATTTTGATGCATCACGCAAGACTTTGATGCATCACGCGGGAAATTTGATGCATCACGCAGGGAATTTGATGCATTCGTGGTGGTGCAGTGCGGTTTTCACAAGTTTTCAGGTGCATGGTGGTTTTCCATTGAACCTCCCTCATGTAATAATTGCTTATTCGCGGTAGATGGTATGTTTACCATTGTTTTCCAAAAGCAGAAATATGTTGCTGTAACTATACAGCACTTAGAGGGTGTTTGGTTTTGCGTTATAAACAAAATTATTAGCTTATTACGTTACAATAACACAAATAATTGATTTAAAGTGTTTGAATTGCATACAATAATAAGTGATTATTTGCGTTTAGTGTTAGTCCTACCACACTTTTTCAAAAGTTAAAAAATGTAGCTTATTTGCTTAATAAGTGATTATTTGGACATTTTACAAGTTAAAACGCAAATCAAACACTTTAAAAAGTTTGATAATTATGATAGCAAACAACAGAAGCAAAACCAAATACTACATTTCCGGCAGCACTTTTGGTTACAACTATTATCTGATTATTAGTTTCCAAAACGCTACAACACTTTTTCAAACGCAAATCCAAACACCTTTTTAATTTTAATGGTAAATTGACAATTTTACCCCATTTTACAGTTTACCTAAACTTAATAACCAATTTCTTATTTTCTAGTCTTGTTGTTGCTTCGTTTCAACTACTTATTTGCATTTGAAATTTGAGTATTTTTGACTTTTAGTTATGTTATTGTATTTTTCTTATAATTTTTTGTTTTTAAAATTGAACTTTTATTAGCTTAGAATTCAATTTATAAATTATTATATTTAAAAAATTCTTTTTTTAATGTAAAACTTATTAAAATGTTTATTGATAAATAATTTATAAATAAAAATATAATTTTATAATCTATAATATATATTAAATTAAGGAATTTTATAATTATATACGAATGTTCTTTTTGGTAACTTTACAAGTTTAAAACGCAAATCCAAACACTTAAAAACTAATTATTTGATAATTGCGATAACCAACAACATAAGTTAATCCAAACAGTTAAACACATAACTTTCTGCAGCACTTTTTAATACAACACCAATCTGATTATTAGTTTTTTTCTGAACGGCAAACTAGCCTCCTCCTACTCCTAAACTACTTTTTTTCCCCAAATGGGGACTTAAAACTTACTTCCACCACCTAAATCCCGACTTGCCTCCGACGGGAATCGAACCGTGACCTCACACTTACATGTCACCTCTCATACCAAATGAGCTAAACCCCATTATCTGATTATTATTAGTTATCAAAAAGCTACAGTACTTTTCCAAACGCAAAACCAAACACCCTCTTAGTATTTTGCAGTAAACCAAAAGTATATTGAAGACACTGTTTACCTGTAGGGTAATTGCACCAAAATGTAATATTGTTTTGGTTAATTTTGTATTTTGGGGATCATATGTTCTAAATCTATGTTTAAGAGCTTAAAAAAGTCTACACACACATATTAGGTAATTGGTGCGTTGTTTAATTATGATCTGGTAACATGAATCCTTAAACATTGATTCTAATTTCTAAAGTATGATTCTTGAAATAGAAAATTTGATGCAATTAACCTCCCACGTTTTCTGGATATAAAAATCATTCCTTTGATGTTACATTCTTCAACAAAATTTCAAGACTACTTTATAAATGAAAACTGTCGGTGTAACCAAAATTCCTATTTTGACCACAATTTTGTACATTTCAAACGAAAGCTCTTGTTCATATGAATGTCACATATCTTGTGTGTTTTCGTTAGAAAGTCTTGTAAACATGTCATCTAGCAAGAATGTTGTGGCTGAGTTATGTTTGTTGGTACACGGACCATGATGTTTCTACATTCTTGAAAATTAGTTGCCAAGTTATGCATAACGCTAATATATCGTTGTGGTGGGAATTATTAATATAATACATAGGCGGCAAAACTTATAGGCCCTCCCGCAACCTTTGATGCCTCGAAACTACAAGTTGTTTTCAAGGGACAAGAAACCGAACAGGGCAAAAGAATTGTCCCAAGGACCTATAATCTTTCCCATTGTGACTTCACAGCTAATCTCACATTAACCATTTCAGACGTTATTGACCATGACCAGGTATTTTGGTTCTTTTTTTTTTTGCCTCCCTCCAAACACTTGAGACTATGCTTTGTTATACTCGTACTTGTGGTTTTTATGGCAGCTAAATCGGTGGTATAATAAGGACGATGTAGTGGCTCAGTGGGCGGAAGTAAAGGGTCATATGTGTCTTGATGTACATTGTTATGTTAGCGGACCAAATTCGTTGCTAGACCTTGCTGCAGAGTTCAGATACTACATTTTCTCTAAGGAATTGCCTTTGGTAAATTGAGTTTTTATTGTTCATGTTATTCTAGTTTATGAAAAAGGTGAATTGCACGTAAAAGGAACGTACTTTAAGTCAGTTTCTTTTTTAGGAAACATATTCTCAAATGCAATGTTTAAGAGCTTATCTAATAACTTATAAGTTATAAACTTATAATCAAATAACAAACCCTGTTACCAAATATAGAAATTGACTTTTGGTAACAGGTCCCTTGTTTAATTATATTGGTTTTTAAACCAGGATATAAATATAAAAATATGAGCGAAAATATGCTTCTCATGGTCGTTCCATGGATTTTAGAGGCCATGTGGAATAAACTTAAAATGGGACCCTAAATATGAATATTTTATAATATAAAAAGTATGAATAATACAAAAATTATTATGTTTAAGTATCTAAAAAATAATACAAATGTAACAAAATGTGTTTTTTTAGGATATCTCATACAAAATCAATTGGATTTTATGTTTTTGCACCGGAAAGAAACAAAGAAGTATCAGTGAGACCCTAACAAATTTGGGGCCTGTGCAGTCGCCGCTATTGTCCCCCTCAAGAACCGGCCATGATGCTTCTTTTATGTGCACTAAAATTTCTATATTGGGGATTGTTCAATCAAATTCAACTTTTAAGAAGCATTGTTACAAGTTCATAATCAAATAAGAGTTCTGACTAACAAAGAAGAAAACCATTTACCAAATGTAATTTTATATTTTAGGTAACATGATTCCTTATTTAGTTAAAGTTATAAGTTATAACATATCCATTTAAGTATTGATATTGAAAATATGATTCCATGATAGAAATTGACCAAAAGTATGTTTCTTTCTGGTGCAATCAACCCAAAGAAAAACTAACAATTTTGGACTAATAACACAGGTGCTTGAAGCAGTGCTACACGGGGATCGTGTTCTATTTAGCGAACATAAAGAGCTAATGGATGCATTTGTTCGAGTCTTTTTCCACTCTAGTTCAAAGAAATACAATCGTGTAGAGTGTTGGGGCCCTCTCAAGGATGCTGCTAAGGTACAATACACGATCTTGAACTTACGTTATGATGTAAATGTGAGCGTATGATTCTGATAATCATAAAGTTGAATGATCAGGGACGAATAGGGGATCAGATACAAGGTCTCTTGGGTGGAAACATGGAACGATCTGCGCCTCCGGAGAATTGGGGAATACCAAAATCTGTATTTCAACTTCTTTTTACATTCCTTCTGTAATTAACCACACCAAGGGGGATGACCATATATTATAAAGGAAAGTCAACCTTTGGGAGAGTTGAAAGTCAACCATTGAACAGCTGCTTCATAGAGGTTGAGATTGAATTCCATTTGATGTCTCATTGATTCTTTTATGTATCCTTTACAACAATTCATGAACCATGGAATCACAATTCTTGAGGAATGACATCATTTTGTTTCATATTTTCTTCTTGTGTTCTTCTAAGACATCCATCATTCTTACTGAAAGGTCTTTTTGTGTAAAAGTTAAGAGAGCAATTGAAAATCGGTCAACTTGGCTTGTATACTAGTTAGAATTTTTTTGGGTAATCTTGTTATCCGATCTTATGTTGACGAATCCACTAGACGTGATTTGAATCCATCGTCATACATATTTAAATCGGGTAAGGCTTTCCTAAAAAGAGACTAAAATATCTACATGCTTTTGCTTTGTCATGTCATCCTTGTTTGTTTTTTGTTAGAAGATCTTCGAACCTCACTCGAAGACGCGGAAAGATGTTTTATATAAAAGTGCGTTTGTTTTTCTCCGTCTTCCCGCGTCTGCCGCATCGTCTGCGGACGTCTTCCCGCGTCTGCGGACGTCTGTAGTCCTTTAGACCATCTCTTCTGGCCGTAGATTTCTACGGCTCAGTCCGCAGACCGCAGACATCAACCTTTTTAAAAAACAAACAACACCTTAACATTTAAATTCTAATTTTTTTAATTTTAACTTGTCGAGCTAAACACCTTAAGGGTGTTTGCCTCGCGGAATGAAATTTGAATGAATTAAAATTTAATTTATTGTATATAATAGTTGATTGGTTAATGTATGGAATGATATTAAATGCTAGCTAAGTGTATTGGTTATGTGAAATGCAAAGAACCTAAATTCATGTACAAATAACTAGGAATGATAAAAAATGAAATCATTTACAAAGTAAGTTTAAACGAGTTAAATGAGTTGAGTGTTTTTCTATAGGGTTAAATGGTTTGAGTATTAAAAGTTGGGTATTTACATTCTATATATAAACCATTCTAGTTATAATTATAAACAAATCAACAAAATGACAAATATATATTAAACGGGTTATTCGGGTCATCTGGGTACTCGAATAAATATAAATCCTATCCGTAAACAAATTACTTATTCGGGTACCATTTAAATCGAATAAGAAACCTGAAAACCAAATAACCCGATCCATTTAACCCTGTTAAGAGGTTTGGTTCAGGTGGTTGTTCGGGTTCGGTAATTTTGCACACCTATAAACAAGCTCCAATTCCTTCAAAATCTATATCGTGAGCCAAATGCATTTTAGTATTTGTATACTTCAAGATCTTTATTCAATATAAATAAAGTCAACAAACTAGCAAAACTCAGTTAACTCTTAAAAAATAACATGTAACATGCAGGTCTCAAATCAAAATCACAACAGGTACCTTGTCAAAAGGTAATCTATTGTCACTGTTTTTTCAATCTAGGTAACATACTATTTTTTTTTCTATTTAAGGTAACATACTTTCCAAATCAAGGTAATTAAGGCAACCTTATCGGATTGAAAGGTAAAAATGACATGACATTTTCTTTATCCAGTCATCAGTTTTTAATTTCTAATATTGCTTAATTATTTTAAAATTTGAATGTAATAAATTTTATATCGGAATGTAACTAAAAACAATGCGTTCATAATGATATAATTCAAATTTTTATAAAATATACAAACAAAAATGTTATATATTATTTATAAAATGATAAAAAAAATCAGCTGCTTACCAATTTAGTTGAACTGTCTGTTTGCGTACTTTACTGTTCATTTGAAAAATGAATATATTGATAATACTTGATTGTGTGCCTCAAAAACTCAATTTGTGGCCATCCATTCTTTACTAAAAAAATATCGAGCTTGTTTCCGTGAAGTTACATGCATCGACTCATTAGAACATCAAGGCGACACAACGCTTTGTGGTTAAGCAAAATTTTCGCATACGAATCATGTAATTCAAAACGAAATTTGAAGAAATATATTAATTGTAATTCAAATTTCAATTTTTGTGGTGTTTAGAACTTTGATTACAATAAAAACTAATTAGAATCTATTCAAATTTCATCAAAATCTATAGTTGATATAATTGTCTTTCCTAAACATTTCTAGACGTATATTAGATACAATACTTTACAACTACACTTCTATTCGATATTAAACACACCGAGGACCGAAATTTAATTTCAATTCCCTCAAATTAATTTCATTTGTGAGTTAAATTCACATTAACAATTTAGATTTCAAAGCTGATAGAACCTCTTAAATCAATTTATTGAGATGCACTCGACATGAATTTTCAAGATTCTGATAAGTGACTTAATCATAAAAACCGCAAAATTACACACAAATCTCCTTCCTGATTCTATTAAAGGTTGCTTATATTTAATTATTATTACAAACCCACAAATTTTCATAGAGATACATCTGTAGGGAAGTTTTCTGGATGTCTTTTTATTGTTTCTCTAAGCAACCTTTCTTGCTCAATTAAATTTGAAGGCAAATCCTCATATATATCTGTAAACATATCTTTAAGTGGTGGCTTTTCTTCTTTTTCAGCTTCTTCAATTGCATGTTTCATCTGTAAAAAGAAATATTAAGAATTAATAATGATAAGCATAAAAACATTAGAATCCCAACCACTACAAGAAAAATGACATTTAGACATACGCTTTTAGTAACACAAAAAAAATGTCACTATATTTTAGCTTTAGTATCACTTATAAAAAAGAGTAGGTATAGGAGCAATCTTTACCCACACTTTTCTAAAATAGTGACACAAACTTAAGACATATACCCACATGCATTTTAGTATATATATATATATACCTGTTTCTTAAGATCGATATGAAGCTCCGATTCTTCTTTATCGCTCCACCAACCTTTCCTCTCGATCCATTTTCTTAATCTTGTTATAGGAGATTGTATTGATTTCCAGTATTCGATTTCATCTTTACGCTGATACTTTGTGGAATCATCAGCTGTAGAATGAGGTCCTGCTCTATATGTCATGGCCTTGTATAAAAGAAAAAAAATTAAAAGATCCACAATATTTCACTTTAGAAAAACTTACTAGATAAATTTGAAGACTATTAGGGGGCGTTTGGTTCGCAAATATTTTTCTCTGAGATTTGCATTTTGTCAAAGTATTTGCATTTATCAGGATTTTGTCAAGGAAACAACATTATCTTATAGAAATTTGCTAATCTGAAGAATGCAAGGTAACTAGGAATTATAATCCTAGAGGGGAGGTTGGGTTTTTAAATAACAAAGAAGGAAGAGATTTATAAAATCCTGTGATTTTAAATCTTACTGAAATCTGTGAATCAAACACAAGATTTTAAATGCAAATCCCAGCGAAACCCAGGAATTAAATCTGCGAACCAAACGTCTCCTTAAAGATTATAATTAGATGAAAGTTTAAATACCTCGATAAGTATTGGTCGTTGCTCATTAATGGCCATCTCACGAGCGCTACGTACTGCAGTATAAATTGCAAGAGCGTCATTGCCATCTACTCTTATACTTCGAATTCCATAGGCTTGCCCTTTAACAACTACCCCATCACCTGTTAGCCATTTCAACGAAAATCATTTTTGAGGCTCGTGACAGAAACTTAAAAGTGCCAGAATGATATAAACGTAATCAAAATAAGCAAATTTCAGATATAGTAAAAATGGTAAATAACTATGTTCAATCGTTAATAGGCTTTAAGTATATAAAACTTTTTCTCGGAATATATAGGCCTTATAAATGAAATGTTTAAAAGTGAACACAAGTACTTCGAAACTGATCAGTGACTGGAGTGCTAATTGCCCATCCGTTATTGCGACATATGAACACAACTGGAACATCCATAACCGCTGCAAAGTTCATAGCAGCATGAAAATCTCCCTTCACAAGTTAATCGTTAATTCGTTAGTAGAGATAATAATTAATAAACACAAGATGCTTTGTCCAAAAGATAATCTGTTGTCACTGTTTTTTCAATTTGGGTAACATACTAATTTTTTTCTATTTAAGGTAACGTACTTTCCAAATCAAATCAATCAATGTAACATTATCAGATTGAAATTAAGGTTACAAAAACTGACATGACAGTTTCTTTATCCAGTCATCAGTTTTTTTAATTTCTAATATCGCTTAACTATTTTCAAATTTGCTCAAAATAGCAAGATATTATCAAAAAGTTCTTTTAAATTGCACAAAATAATGCACATTATATTATAATTAAATTGTCATTTCTGTAAAAAAATATTGACTGGACAAAGAAACTGTCAAATCAATAATTTTTACATTTCAATCTGATATGGTTGCATTGATTGACTTGATTTGGAAAGTATGTTAGCTTAAATAGAAAAAATTTAGTATGTTACCCAAATTGAAAAAAATATGACAATAGGTTACCTATTGACGCAATTAACCCTTTATTAATAACGAACGAAAAAAAGATCAAATCTACCTCACTAGTAGCACCATCTCCGAAATAGGCAACAACACATGCATCCTTTTGATCAATTTTTAGAGAATATGCAACACCAACTGCTTGAGGAAGTTGTGTACTGTGAAAAAAATCAACATCAATTCACCATTTTCGTATTACCGAAGTATCAAACTGAAAAACAAATTAACGAATTCAGAATTATATATATATTACGCTATCGGTGCTGAGATGGTGAAATAATTTTGTTTCTTTGATCCAAAAAAAATCGGCATATTTCTGCCTTTCTCATGGCCACTGTTGTTTCCAACGAGTTGATTTGCAAATTGTTGCAGCGTAAAACCACGCCATAACAAAACTCCTGCCTCTCGATACTGCAATATATGTTATATATTCCTTCAAATTATCGAAAAAAAATTCACAAATCTATCTATTCTATTATATGAGTAACTAAATGACACATGTCGGTTGAAGAGAGTGCCAATTGGCTTAACGAGAATTTGCCAAGTGTATATTACTATTTTTACTATCAATGAATCTAAATTTATATCAATTAAAATCTCAACAAACAACAATTAAAAGATATTTTAATAATAACAAAAAATTTAAAAGTTATTAATGAACATATTAGTTTTTTTTTTTAATTTTAAGATTATATAGTTTTAAGAAAAAAATATTTATTAAAATTTCCGTGTAATACACGGGTTAATAAACTAGTTGCAATTATATTAGTTAAACCACCTGAGCTAATATTATGTCCTCAGAGCTAAGTGCTGCAGCTGATGCAATGTGGATAGCTTCCTCACCGAATGAGGTCACGTATAGCGATAATCTACCTTGCCTTTGCGCCTCGGCGAAGAAATAATCCATAGTTTGAAGGGTGACCATGCCACTATACACTTTCAGTCCAACTTCTTTACTCATCTAATCATCATTTCATAAAACCAAGGAATTAAAAATTTAACGTAGATAGCGACAACTTTTTTCAAGGAGTCGTTATAGGTGGCAAAACTTTTAGTGACACGTCTTTTGATGTTAGTAAATCTACGACAAGTTACTAGTGACACCCTTTTTAACGTCATTAAAGACGTTGTTGGTATAAATAGTGTCACTAAAAGTGTAGCTGAATGCGTTGTACGAATGCAATTGATTGGAAAGGAAATTTGAGCGAATAACAAGTGAATTGAAAGAAGATAGATACATATTCTAGTATGCTAGACGAGACTGGATAACCATCTTCATCAAGAACTCGATAACATTGAACCCTCTTCTCGGATGAACCAGGAAGAAAGTTCATTGTAGATGTAAATGCAATCTTGCCACCAGGAAAATGCACACCCTGCTTCCAATAAATATACTTGTTATAATTTATTTAGTGAGAGTTTAGCGACGAATTCATGTTTAAAAAAAAAAAAAAACCAGATTTGTGACTGATTAGAGACGAAATCCACATGCTACTTTGACTTGCTATTAATCTAACTATTTTAGAGAGGGATCTATGACAGATTAGAGACGAAACATATTGTGTCTTTAATCGCACTGTAACATTTTGTAATTAACAATGGTTTAATTTGTGATCGCTACATATTAATTCCTTGGGCTAATTCGTTTTAATGCGTTAAAAAACCGCTCTTTTTTGTTCATCTCTAATCCATAAGATATTATGTTAGATTAAAGAGAATAGAAATGAGGGTAAATCAATGGCTAAAAGACTTGACTCATAATTCTCTCATTTAATTTTTTTAAAAAATAAATGAGAATTTAGTATAGATAAATTGATAAAAGAGAATTGAGACAATTACATGGTTATTATATTTCATTATTCAAGGTCTAAAAAACCATTAATTTTAAAACAAATTACATAAATAGATTTAGTCGTCGAAAGTAATTTATTGGACCAACGGTCTCTATTTTTTAAAATCTTACACAAATGTGGTCCTTTATTATCCATAGATTTAACCTTGGTATGTTAAATTATTAAAATTGACACTTTTAACCTTTAGAAAAATTGCAAGTTCGGTCTTTAAAACTATTAATTATTAAAATATCACAACTCGACGTTAGTTTGATCATTATTTTCGATCTTCCTCAATTACCATCGCTCACCTACACTTCTCGATCTCTTCACTAACCACACAAATGAAAGTCGGTAAAACAAACGCATCCGACACTTAATTAAAACACAATTGGAGACCTTATTTGGGTATTTCAACAGCACAATTAAGACACTAATAAAATCATTGTAAATCAAAGACCACACATACAAAATCCAAAGTTGAAGAAGAATTTGATGATGTAAAACTAGTTTAATTTTCAGTTGATAAACAAAAGTTCGATGATATGCTATAACTAACAAATAGAAAGAAAGATCGAAACCAATGAAGTTGTAATTGTAAATTGATAGGAAAAAAAAAAATCAAAGGGAAGAAGCTATATGCCAAAACAAAGTCAACTAACTTTATTTCCATGAGTTTATTTTTATTTTTTTTATATGTTTTGAATTTTATTTATTATTAAAATATTATAAGGATCAAAAATGTGATTTGAATAAGGGTATATGTCATTTTAGTGTTTTTAAATTCTAATAGACCTTCGTTAATTAAATATAACAGTAACAGGGACTGTTTTTTTGCAACGTTTTATAAGTTGGGGTTATTGGTACAATAAATATTTTTAAGAGATCAAATCCATATTTTCAAATAAATCACAGGGCTATTTATGTAATTTACTCTTGATTTTATTTTTATTTCATAAAAGGCATATAAACGTATAATATAAAGGAGTAGTTTAGGTGGTATAAGTAAGTCTTATGATAAATGAATATTTTAGGCATAGGAGTAGGATAGTTTGCTGTTAAACGTATAATAAAGACAATTTATATTATGCACGTGATTGATTTTCTTGATGCAGAATCCTAGATGTATGCATCCTAGCAAAGATTTTTAATTTTTTTTTCATATGGGTATTATAATAATAAAGGCTTCTATAAAATAGAATTATAATTTGAACAAGTGTTTGGAAAACAATAAATAATGCAGTGTTTAATGGTATGAGTTACGAATGCATCGATGTTAAAAGATGATATTCAAGCAAATCTCTTCGTATGGGTAAAATATAGAGGTTGTTGTAAGTTTCTTTTATGGTCCATTTGGTTCGTCTTCTTGCTTCTATGTATTGTAATCCATTCTAGCATCTTGCTAGAGTTTAATATTAATAATATTTCGTGGGTTCTCTAATCTTGGGTGATGACATTGTCGTAGCTCTTGGTAGTCTAACTTTTGTTGTCCAAATTAAAGTGTTAAAAGAAATTAAATTGTCCTAGCTAGACTAAAAGGCTCAATTAATGTTGTTTCTGTGACTTAATTACGAAGATAAAAGTCTCATCAACTAATGTATTATAATAAATAAGAATTAAATATATAACGTGACAACTAACTTTTATAAACTTCTAAATTTTGTTTCAATATTTGTGACAGTGAAAATCAAATGATTATAGGATCCCAGATTGCAAAATGTTTGGTCATCAACGCCGGCCCTAGAGAGGGGGCCTCACGGACTACGGTCCAAAATATCAAACAATCGAGAACCATTAAATTTTCACTCGAATTAGCAATACTAAAATTTATTTTGACGTTCCATATTCATATCTTCGTTCGTTTAACTTTAACCCAACAAATAAATGAACCCGAATATGAATAAACACGAGATTTTCTAATCATGTTCGTTCGTGTTCGTTTATGTTCATTCGTTTAACTCATAATTGAATATAAATGAACTGTAATTAATTGTTAAACGAATATAAACGAACAATTAAATGAACACAAACAAATGAACATATATGAACAATTAAACAAATACAAACAATAACTAAACAATTAAACGAACATAAACAGACACCAGAAATCATTTAACTAAACGAATATAAATTTGTGTTCATGTTCGTTTGTTTAATAAACGAACAAACATAAACAAACTTCCCGATGAACGGTTCATGAATGATTTGTTAAATGTTCGGTTCGTTTACAGCTCTATTTATATCTTCATTATCAATAACAAAAATTATAATATTAGAAGATGGAAACAATGAAATCAGAAAATGTAACGATTGATAAAAGAATATTTGTATAAAAATACACAAGATATGCTATAAGAATCAACGATGATGTGAGGCATAATGATGTAGATGCAATCAATTAATTAATTAACTTGAGTCCTTAAGGACTAATCACTAGTGGGTCATTCACTCATTCTTCAATTCACTTCATCTCTGTAATGTGTGTATGTGTGTGTCTATATTACTATATATACATAATATATATATATATATATTCAGCATATGTTATGTGTAGGTATAGTTATGAGAGGTTAGACTTACCTTGTCTTCTTCAAAAGTAATTTTGTCATCATCTTCAGAGGAAACGAGCGGTTTCTCCGGTTTTGTGGATTTGTAACGGCAAACCAAAAAGAAGGAAGCAGACGATGAGTCAAACGAAGACGAATATGTGCCACAATCCTTGGTTGTTACCATTGAATTGCTAAAATGAGAGTCAAATAAAGAAATAGAAGAAAAACTAGCAGTATCAAGTGCTTGATAAGAAGATAATGTTAACTTGTTCTTGCTTATGAGTTGCTTGACAAAGTTACCACCACTTCTTGTTGTTCTTGTCAACCATATTGACACGTTCATTTGTGAGAGATCTAGAGAGAGAAGAGAAGATGAAGGTGTTAGCTAAGATGAAAATGGATATATATATATATATATATATAGAGGGAGGTTCAATTGAGAACTTTTATGCACCGAGGTACAAAAGAACTCATATCATCCATTAGATCAAAAAATTGTATGGATTAGATTAATGGCAAAATGGTAAATAGTTGGACAATTTGATGCATCTTGTGCATTATAGAATAAAACAAAGAAGGGCATTTTGGGGAATGTGCACACCTCATTAAATTTAATATTTCAACAAATAATCAAATAATAAATGCTAAATAAATTCAATTGATACATTTCCAAATTTAACGAAAATTACACAAATTCAAAAAAAAGATGAAAGAGATCGATGCATTTCATCGTAATCGTGTTTATTTATGTATCGTGTTCAAAAAAGATGGATTTAACAAAAAAAAATACACAAATTCATTATGCATCGTGTTCAACTTGTTCATCATTCATCTATGCATCGTGTTCGTCGTTCATATTTTTTCATTCATGTATGCATCGTGTTCAACTTGTTCATCATTCATCTATGCATCGTCATTGTTCATCATCCATTTATGCATCATCATTTTTCGTTGTTCATCGTTCATCATCCATCTATGCATCGTCATTGTTCATCATCATTATTAATCGTTCATCATCCATCTATGCATCGTGTTCTTCATAATCATCATCGGTTGCATCTCTTGTTCATGTTCATCATCATCGTTGTTCATCGTTAATCTTCGTCTTCAAATCATCATCACCATCAAAATCATGAAGAACACGATTAGAGAGAAAATGAGAGGGGGAGAGAGAGAGAGAGAGAGAAATGGGGAGGAAAATGAGGAATTTAGTTACTATGAGATTTTAATTCAAAATGTAACTCCTAAGTATCTTTTAATGATTTTTAAAAATAAATTAATTACCATATCTTTAGTTTTCCCTAAATGCCCTTTGTGCACCTTTGTTAGATTATCTTATGCACAAAAGTGCCTCGAGGTGCCTCGATGCACAAAAGTTCTCAATTGAACCTCAATCTATATATATATATATATATATATATATATATATATATATATATATATATATATATATATATATATATATATATATATATATATATATATATATGTATATATATATATATATATATATATATATAGATGTATGTATGTATGTATGTATGTAGGTTGGTTCAGTGGACAACTTTTGTGCAACGAGGTACAAAAGAATATATACCATCCATTAGATGAAAAAATTTTATGGATTAGATTAATGACAAAAGAGTAGATAATCTGACAATTTTATGCATCTTGTGCATTGCAAGAACAAATAAGGAAGTGCATTTTGTAGAATGTGCATACCTAATTAAAATTAATATATTAACAAATAATTACATAATAAATGCTAAATAGTTTCTATTGATACCCTTCCAAATCTAACAAAATTTACAAAAATTCAAAAAAGATGACGGATATCAATATCGATGCATTTTATGTTAATTGTTCAATTCGTGATGCATCTCGGCTTAATCCATACAAGTTCGTGATGCATTACTGTTAATCGTTCAATTCGTGATGCATACGCCATGAACACACGTGTATGGTTAATTAATTTTTATATACATTCATTGATATATATACCAATTAGCGTGTGATTAGCTTTATGAGTATATAGACATGTTCAATATAGATTAAAAACCGACTAACATAGATGTAAGCATATGAACATATATTGTGGTACGAATTCGACCCAATTCGTAACATATATATGCTTTGACTTTATATTACATTCTTTGTGCGTAAATCATGTTTAAAAAAAATATACACATAATATTAATAAGTAAAAATTATAATATTCAAGGTTTTGCGATGAATTTGTGACAATCTGGAAATCTTTCGCAAATCCATCGCTAATACGTTGCAAATTGGAGATGGATATTTCCGTCGCAAATTTCCGTCACTGTTTGGGACGGAATTGCGACAGAATATAATTAAAATAAGGAAAAAATTATAATGTTCAAGGTTTTGCGATGAACTTGCGACAAACTAAAATTCATTCGCAAATCCATCACTAATGCATTGTAAATCTGTCGCAAATTGGAGATGGATGTTTCCGTCGCAAATTTTCATCACTGTTCGGGACAGAATTGCGATGGAATATAATTAAAATCAGAAAAAAAATTATAATGTTCAAGGTTTTGCGATAAACTTGCGACAAACTAAAAATCCTTCGCAAATCCATCACTAACACATTGCAAATCCGTTTCAAATTGGAGATAGATATTTCCGTCACTGTTTGGGACAGAATTGCGACGTAATATAACTAAAAACAAAAAAAAATAATGTTCAAGGGTTTGCGATGAACTTGTAACAAACTGAAAATCCGTCGCAAATTTATCACTAATACATTGCAAATCCTTCGCAAATTGGAGATGTATATTTCCGTCACAAATTTCCGTCACCGATAATTGTCTGTGTTGTAGTGATATATGCATCGTGTTTATCATGTTCATCCCATCATCATCGTTCAATTTCATCAATATGAAAATCGTTAATCTTCATCATTCAAACTAGAATGCATCGAACATCGTACATCACCATGAAAAGCGAAGGAGGCCGTAGATGAATATGGGTTTGAACAAAATAAGTACCATCACCATACCTTGTGACGTCCACCATTTGCTTACTGTCGTTAATCGCATCCACCATCAACGACAACATCATTTTGGGTGCTTTAGCATTTGGTGGTGGCAGCTGCGTTCTAGCAACTCTGGCCGAGAGGGAGAGGGGGAGAGGCGAGAAAGAGATGGAGAGAGAGAGAGAGGGGGGGAGGGAGAGTGAGGGAAAACTGGATAGATTTATGAAAATTTAGTTAATATTGATTTAAATTCTATATTTGTTATTTTCAATATATTTTGTATTCTTTAAATGCCCTTTGTGCACCGTTGCTAGATTAATAGATGCACAAAAGTTTCCTGAAGTTTCTTGGTGTATTAAAGTACTCAATTGAAGCTATATATATACATACATACATATACGTACATACATACATATATATATATATAGGGTGAGGATAAAATGAGGACCGTGCTTAAAATGAGGACGGTAAGAACCAATGAAATCGCTGGAATTTGTGAACCAACCAATAAGATTCAAGGTGGCAATTTTGTAATTAAGTAGACTTTTATACCCATTTTAAATCATGTAGAGGGTATTATGGTCATTTGTGCACCATTTTAATTTTGACAAGTATATATTACTAATTAAGATGTAAAGAGAAGCATTCACGGTTTATCAGTCACGGTTTTGGGGGGTTTGGCACCGGTGGTTCACGGCGGCTAGGGTATCGGCGATTCACGGCGGCTAGGGTATCGACGATTCACGGCGGCTAGGGTATCAGCGATTCACGGCGACCTTGTGCTTTTAGGGTTGAAGGCAGCACCGTAGGTTCACGGTGGCACCGGCTTTGGGCTTTTCACGGCTGAGGTGGTTCTTTTGGGGTTCAAGACAGCACCGGTGGTTCACGGTGGCACCGGGTTTCTGCTTTTCAAGGCGGCGCTGGTGGTTCACAACGGCAGCGGGTTTCTGCTTTTCACGGCGGACTAGTTCTTTTGGGGTTCAAGGCGGCGCTAGAGGTTCACGCCGGCACCCGGTTTCGGCTATTCACGGCACCGGTGGTTCACGTAGGCAAACCATTTGGTTCACGGTGCACGTCGGTATACGGTTAGAGAATGAATTGTAGAGTGGTTCACCGGGAGATTGGGGTCGAAGGTGTTGGTTCACAGCGGTGTTTTTTTGACAATTTCTAAGGTGGTTCACGGTGGTTCATTGTTTTTTTGACAATTTCTAAGGTGGTTCACGATGTTTTTTTGACAATTTCGAAGGTGACATACCATTTGGTTAAGGTAGATTTAATTTTTTTGTTTTACATATAATTAGTTGGTTGTTTTGCAATGAGATGATTTCATTTGGGTGTGAAACTGCCTTTGGATTCACATAGCATAGTAATGGTTGACTGAACAATTTGTTGTGAAACTTTAAATCATTGATGTCGTGGTTTACGTATATTCATATGATTCACACCGGCATTAATCACCATGATAACTGAGTTTAATGCAATGTTGTTTTTTGGGTGATAAATTGATGTTTTTTCTGTGATTAATGTGTTGTTGAGGTCAGCGGTTCACATAAAGTGTATAAATCCGTGAACCAAATGATTCACAATTTTTCTTGTGAATTCAGATTGTGTATAAATCCGTGAACCAAGAAAAACTGTGAATCATTCATGGGTAACGATATATTGGATGATGCAACAAAGCATCTCGTTTATTTCTTTAACAAATAAAATATTTGAAACGTGGAAAAAAATTACTTACGTTCATCTTCATCCATGATTGTTCAAGTTCTTTCTAATACTCGATTATCTTCAATTGCGGAATCTTGATAAACGAAACAACTTATGATATTTATAAAATGAAAACAACCAATTTAAAGAAAAATACGATTTTTTAATTTTTTTATTGACATTGTGTTAATATATATTGAAGATTAGGTTGGAGATTTGAGAATTGAAAATTTTTTAAAACATTGGAGATTTGAATATTTTCTCAGGTAGTGGACGATTTGCTTGAATGATTGATAAGATTATAAAAGATATACATTGACCGAGTATAATTAATAAATTGTTAAGTTTTGATTTTTTTTTAAATAATAAAATAAATCATGTTACCATATATAATAATCAATAAAATGTTCATAATGCCCTTAAAGGAGAGAGAAGAATATTGCTTATGTGGCGATTTTTCATTGGTTCTTACCGGCCTCATTTTAAGCACGGTCCTCATTTGATCTACTCTATATATATATATATATATATATATATATATATATATATATATATATATATATATATATATATATATATATATATATATATATATA
>JAANYP010003415.1:0-18272 GCA_020465985.1 Centrapalus pauciflorus
GAAAATGTACTTATTGGATCTTGACTGATCATCTCGAGGGTGTTTGGATTTGCGTTTGAAAATTTATTTTGTTTTGTCTCCTAATAAGTAGATGTAAATATTTCATTAAGTTTTTTATAATACATTGACCCGACGATCAACCCGACTACATTGGAAAATGAAAAAGTCAAACAATTAACACCTTAAAATTGCGCCACTTGAAAAACAAATCCTAGTTCCGTCAATGATTATAAACCATTAATACCAATCATATTTGGGGCCCCGGGCAAAAATTAAAAGGGCCCTGTAATTATTCCTGTAAATATATATGTATATTTAAAGTAGAAAAATTCAAGTAAAAATGATAAATTAAAAACTAAAAACTTATAATTATTATATAACATAAATTAAAAACATTTGCAGTTCAATAATTTTGTTTAGTCGTTAATAGACCTAAGTATATATAATATTTTTTTTGAGAATAAGCCCTACCTTATGAGCAGCTGCACGTGTTAACCTTGCTCAGGGTGGACCCTGAATACCAGGATCTTTTAATATCATCTAATACTAAAAGCTAACTATTTTTACCAAATTAATATATAAAAACTAAAAAATACAACTATTTCAAAAAACTTTAACTTCCAAAAGCTACAGTTATTAAAGGTTACGGTTTATAACTCAATCTTGAAGTTGTAGCTCCTTGTGCCAAACGTACCCTTAATGTTACCACTGATAAATACCGTTGTAACAATTTATTTTCTACAATTAATGATTGTTATAATATAATGCACAAAATGTGTTAAAATTTTATAAACTCTATTAAAATTATTCTCTTTATAGAAAAATAAATCAGATAAAATTTGGAAAGTTTCACACTACAAAAACAATAAGATAATAACCAATTCGAAGTGAATCCCAATGTTGATAAATAAAATAAAAATTTGAAGGTTTTAAGAAATTCTAACTTGCTATAAATTAATTTAAATATTTTCCAATTGATCGAGTACTGTATTGTGCAAAACTACAGGGTTGCGATGCATCAGTTCTGTTGGATGGGCCGAACACGGAAAAATCATCGCCGAAGAATCGAGGACTAGCAGCGTATGTTGTGATTGACATGGTTAAGAAAGTTATCGAAGATAGGTGCCCTGGAGCAGTCTCATGTGCAGACATTCTCAACATTGCAGTTAGAGATGCAGTTTACTTCGTAAAATCTCATAAACTTACATGTTTATGTTGTGATGTAGTAGAAACATTTTAAATGTACGTAACACTAATTTTTACCTGTTTTCGATGTGAAATTTACAGTCGGGTGGACCATCATACACAGTTTTATTGGGAAGAAGAGATGGAATGAGATCAGACGCTTCTTGGGTGGACTTACCCTCACCATCCATATCTCGTGGGAATCGGCTCTCGCCTACTTCACATCTAAAGGTTTAAATGTGCAAGACATGGGTACTCTCTTAGGTATGCTTGACAGATGAAGGGACACTTTTAACTTGTGAAAATTGAAATATATATATACATTTTGGTGACCATTTGACAGTAGTTTCGCAATCTTATGTCTTTTTATCTGTGTTCGGGTGATTTTAGGAGGACATACCATGGGCAGGACTCACTGCAGCAACATCCTAGACCGTCTGTACAACTTCAATAACACCAGGAAACCGGACCCATCCATGGAACCAGCAACCTTAACTTACTTGCAGAAGCAATGTCCCGAGAAGGTGAGGTTGGGACAGCCAAACCCACTCATAAATCTGAACCCGGATAACCCGACACACAAGTTCACCAACTCCTACTACAAAAGAGTTCTGGCACATAAATCCGTTCTAGGAGTCGACCAACAGCTGCTCTGTGGTGGTGACACCTATGATCTCACTGATGAATATGCTAAAGGCCTTGAAGACTTCATAGGCGAATTCGCTTACTCGATAACCAGGATGGGAGGGCTCAAGGTTCTCACAGGAACAAAAGGAGAGATACGAAGAAATTGCCACGTCATTAACAAGTAGCGATTTACTTCACAAAGTCAACAACGACAGACACGTACTATATATATTTACACCAACACATATACTTGTATATGAGATAAAAGTGAGATCAATATGATCATTTTGTATCATTCATAAGTAAACCAATGTTGTCGTATGAAGTTTGCATTAAATCGTTTGATTAATATAAATATTACTATATATTTTCAAACATATAAAGAACATCAAGGTACGTCTGGAAGTAATGATTCCATTTTAGAGTTCAATGGAAATTTCAGCAGAGAAAATGGAAGAGCAAAGACAGATATCTCCAAAATAAGATGTACTCAGGTTCAATCAAAGATCCAAAGGGGATATATACCCTATGCCCATCAACTCTACAAATGGCCATGGGCCATTGCAAAACTAAGTTTGATTATCGATCATACCAATCCAAATGAAGACAACCATCTTTAAAACTTTATGAAATTTTCAATAGCATATGTAAATAGTTCATGATCCCACAAGTTGATATATAAAAAAGAAAAAGAAAGGAAAATGTAACAACAATAAGTTCAAGAACAGATCCAACAAATTAATTAGTCCATATCCGACCGACGCTAATAATCCTGGAAAGTTGCATGAATCTAATGAGGACAAGCTTCACGTACGATTGCACGATCTCTTGCGGCGGCCCTGTAAAATTCATAATACTTGTTAAAGGTTTATTCTTACAAGCGGGAGCTACCAGGCTTTGTATCCAAATAATATGCTTTAAAAAGGGTATGCTTACAAAAAGAATTAATGCACAGAATGGATAAAATGAAGAAAAGGAATTCATGAAAACCATTTATGTTAACCCGATCAGTCTCAGATGTCGAATTTGATTGATTTGGTATATTACTTAATATTTAACAGGTCCAATGTGGGTAAAACTGAATTTTAGCTAAAATGGATACATTTGAATTGAAATGGGTTCAAAAGTTGACTAAAGTGCATAAACCTCCTAAAGCAGTTTATTCTACAGAATCAGTCGATGATTTTGCAGACTTCTTTGTCATTGTCGATGCAATTTGTTATGTGGAGATACAAAAGACAGGGTGGAGGAGTCTGACATTAAGCAAGTTAAAAAGCAACAACTTTAAAATTTTGGAGTACAAACTATGAATATGAAGATCGAGTCAGATACGGAATCAGAAACTTACAACTGCTTGTGATGCCAGAGGTAGTGTGCCGTCGTTGGTAACATCTCGGAATGTGGAGATAATCTCAGACACATCCTTTTCAAATGCCTCAATAAATTTTTCGTATTTATTCCCATTAACAAAACCAGCACAATCATGATTCAAAAGTTCTAGATACTCGTGAATGTAGCGTTGTTGAATCTCCTTGCTGACTTCCTTCGGCAAGTCCTTTAACAATTCGTTGATCAAATGATCCTTATGTACGATAGACATACAATGTGAATCTTCTTCCTCCATCAGATCCTGCAACTCTCTCACACAGGCCGTGATCCGTGACAAAAGTCCAGGCAGTACCTCGGTCTTGATATGTGCCTTTGCTTGATCAGTCAGCATCATTCTTTGACGAGTGGACAACTGCAGCTGTATTTTAAGCTTCTTGAGGGTGGCTATGGCCTTTTCTTTTGACTGTCTTTTCTCAGCAAAAAAAAGCTTTCCCTGCTCTACTGCTGGTTGTATTTCAGTTACAAGAGCATCCGCCTCCATGGCCATCCTGGCCTGCTTCCTCCTTTCCCTGGCCTGTTTTTGCCGCATTGCTCTCGTAAGTGGTCTCTACAATATTTAAAAGAATGTCACTCACACTCTATCCAAGATTTATCGTCATCATTCCTCACAAGACCACCTCAAATTAAATACCCTTCAAGAGGCACTACTATAAAATGTATAACATATAGAAGCAAAAAAAGGCACCAGTAATGGTAGTGGCAAGGGTGACTAGACCAATTTGGCACTTTGGCTTATACTTCCCGTGTGAATATATATTGAAAGGATGTATTTGTTTGGTGGGTTTTTAAGGTATGAAATTAGTTTAGGTTTCATAGATGTTTGTTTAAGAAATGATTACAAAAAATCAAACTCATTACTCATCGACATGAGTTTTCTCACTCCTCTTATTCTTTCTCCTATTTCTTTCAAACCTATACCCATACCCATTTCTAAACCCAATAACGAACCAAACGCACCAAAAAAACATGAGATTCCGTATCAAGTATGTTAATTAAGGGTGTCAACGGTTTTGCAGTTAATTAATAACAGGCTGTTGTGCCCTCCCCCCCCCCCACACACACAAATATAGTGTGAGGTTCACGTAAAACCATAACTATTTAAAAACTCCCGACAAAACAAATTTTTTGCATCTTTAGTTATAAATTTTGTATTTTTCATTTTTGCACCATGGTAATAAATTTTCAATCAAATGATGCGATAAATAATTTTGCATCATGGTAATAATTTTTGAGTACATGAAGCAATATTTTAACTAAGATTCAAACATTTTGTTTTGTGACATGGGTTTATACAGTTTTATGAAAATTTTAGTTTTTACATGATCAGTTGATCACCAATATATATGTTTGTGTGCGTGTCTCCACTCATAAGCTCCTTTTGAACTTACCAGCTACCAACTCCAAGTTCCTCACCAATTTTTCTCTCAGCTTATTTTCCATAAAAAAAAGTACATCCTAAGATGCAAAGGAATGCCTAATTAAAACAAATGTAGTTCCCAAAATAACGAAACAAGTCAATTGAAAGTCATAACACCCAAAGGCAATGCAAGAGGAAAGTTTTAATAACATAAATTGAAATATATATGCACCTCAGGTAAATCCATGATGACTTCGGCGCCTAAAGAGCTATCGACGAAAAAACTTTCAACTTCATTAGGCATCTCAAAGTCGTCGTACATATCCTTCCTCCGGCCGGAGTGTACATATACGCTTATTAAGTTGTCGAAAGGTGAAGGATAGTCCAAAAGTAAATCCGGAAATTCAGAAATACACTGCACAAAAACACGAGTTAGCTAGATCGAGATGCATTGTATATAGAGATTGTATACCTACCCTCTTATGAACTTGTTTCTATATTAATAAGATTTTGGGTCACGTAATAATAATCAGGAAATGAACAAGTTCTAGGAACTAGATGTAGGTAAAGAAACTGTTAAAGCCATGTTTATTCCACAAAAAACAATGGAAAATTGATAAGTGTTTCAAAGAAGTTGGTATTACAGACACTTAATTGTAGTGTGAGTAATAAACTAATCCCATGATCAAAGAAATTAATAAAATGATGATAAACATCAATAAAGGTTTTTTTCAAGCATCAAATTATATTTTCTTTGCTAATTGAAATCAACATTTAATAATAACCGGTGGAGATTATGTTCTATGATTAACATCTAAACAAGAACAATATACCATGTATTTATCAAATGCTTCATTAAAATGCATATGTTCAATTCCTAAAGGAGTATAAAACATAAGCCATATGTCTATCTATATATATATCCGTCTATCTCATTCACATACATACATACATACATGCATAATATGCATGTATGTGTGTGTGTGTGTGTGTGTGTGTGTGTGTGTGTGTGTGTGTGTGTGTATGGGCTGCCCTTTCTTCCATCTCAGAAATAGTTTCAAAGTTCAGATCAGGATGACAGGATGTACAAAATACCTCAACAATATCTATGTTAAGTGTCAGAAATTTGACACTTTGTAGTCCTTCAAGCATTTTAATCATCTCAAGAGCATTTTCCTCTGTATATGGAACCTCTGGATCATAAATACTCAAATAGATGTCCGCATCATTAAGAGAATCATGATAACTAACTTTGGACAACAGCCCAGGATTCTTGTTTCTGAAGAAGATAGATGAAATCCCAGGTGGTGGATTCATGTGATCCGTATCACAGTCAGTTATCGAAAGCTTCTTCAATTGCGGTGTCATCAGATTCATTTCAACGTCAGAACATCTACCATTAATCAGCGTCAGACTAGAAAGGCGAGGGGATTCGATGTTGAAAACCTCCACAGCATCACAATCGAAACTTTCGATAGTGAGTTGCTGTAAGTTGACACACTTAGAGAACAGATCAACAGGCTCATGTGAGTTATCCGCACACAACGAGATTCTACTCAGATGCATTGTTGTTAATGCTGGAAAATCCCATGGAGTTGTGGGTGTAAGGCATGGTGTATTATTATGGGTACTGAAGGTGAAATGCTTAAGGGACGCAGAGCTAAAGAGGCATTGAGGAAAAGCATACCGGCTGTGATACCGGGTTTTGGGCCGACTAATAACAGTCAGTTCTTGTACATTATGAGCAGATGCATAATTTGCTATCTTTCTTACAAAAACCTGACTAGCTGCTCCATTAAACCTTAGTTTTACTGAAGATACTTGTATTTGATGATTGCGACGAGTGAGAACATGGTTCACGAATCTGGCAAACTTGGGTAAAGAATCGAAATTTCGACTTGAAAAATCAAGATAAGGCATCGATGTCCACAGAAGCTTCCATCTTGGAGACAGCAAACATGTTTGAACAGCAAATTTGGTATCCATAGAAGAGAGGATTTGATGAATAATTTCATCTGGCAAGCTGCTCAACCTATCTTCAATTACCAATGATTCAGAATTATCTTGATTGAGTGCCATTTTCTCAGCTATACCTTGTCAAAGATATCACCGGTATAAAATAATCTGCACTTGATGATGTAATATGGAAATTAACTATATGTATACCAGAATATTAAAGAAAAGATTGTTTTATACATGTTAGTCATAATGCAAACAATATATGTCAATGAAATACGGAACAAAGGTTACGGAACATCAGTAATTAATCATGCATCAGGTAGTGCTGCTTAAAGCTTGGTCTTATAATCTACCTTAAGTCCATTAAATAACATCCTCGAGTTTCTTGCCACTGCTGTAAATTCAGTTACGTTTTACGGCTTTTTGCAATCCTGATTGCTATATATTCTAGCAGCTTATAAGCGTATCTTGACCAAGATAGATTTCGATCATAACTTAAGACCATGTTTTCTTCCCTATTCTGCTTATTTATTTAAGAACCCAAAGGCATCATATATAGTTCTACTTCCTATGCCAAGTTTTCTTTTTTCTATCCAGCTGGATCCATTTTTTTACTTACCATAACTGATAAGACCAACAAAATTGTGTATTTCGTATGAAAGATGAATCAAGTATTTCGATTCACTTACGCATATATATCACAGTATCATATATATTTATATATACAGACTAATTAACCTAGCTGGCTAAACAATGTCAGATTGGCTATTTATGCAACTTCGATTCTTTTGATTGCAAATTAAATGATGATTACATTAAACAACAAAGAAAGATACTCATATTATAAGAACACTTGGAAACTCAAAATCTGAACAGTTTCACCAGTAAAAGGGTATACCAGCTGATCTTTTATAAGATCAAATCTGTCTCGCTCTTACACATCTATCATTTGTTAATTACACCACAAGTAAGTCGGTGAAATTTACATAAACTAGACAAGTGAAAAAAAAAAAAAAACAAGAAGCCAGGTGAAATTGTTAGCTTGTTTGTTGCGCTATCAATATCAAATCGATCTACACAGAATAATGATTCATATATAAGCATTTCTTAAAGAAAAAAAAATCATCAAGAACAGCTACAGAAAATTTGATCCGCTGATTCTAAATTGTGAAGTTATCAAGTGGGAATTGGATTAATTTATGTTCTGATGATGGAAAATGGAAAAGTAGGGAGGGTGACGTACCTTTATTCGGTGAAGAAGAACTTACAAGCAGAATATATGTTTGCCTCAACTCTAACAATGAATTGCTGGAGGCCAATGTCTTTATATAGGCATTAAAGCGTGAAAGGTGTGAACCAAAGATAATATATATATGGATATTTTGTAAATTCGTAATTAAATTCATTAAATATTAAATATTAAAAAAGAAAAAAAAACAACTTAGTGGCGGGAAATTAATTACCTCCACAATGATTATTATTTTCTAAATTAACTTAATTATTTTATATAAAAAAACAGATAATTCAATGTATACATTGTTGTATTTAGATTAAACACGTTTAATGTTTAATTTAGAAATTTGAGTATGATTACACATCGACGGTGACAGGGATACGAAAATCAAACGAGCTAAAAAGATAAAATGATATTGTTAAAAAATCCAATAAAACTAAGCTAGAACGTCGTCATGGTAGAAAATCTAACAAAGTCGATCAAAAGCATAAAATAATCTTAACGTTTATAACACAATAAGTACATAATAAGATCATTGTAAAAGGAAAAAAAACACGTATGGTTGTTATGATTTATAAAAACAAGTCTTGAGAATTTAAACTAATTATATTGCCATTACACAAGCATATGAGATGGTAGCTATATAACATGCTGATTAAATGCAAGGACATGATATCACGAGGTCGAAACAACGATTTATGTGATATATGCTTGGAATTGGAAATAATGATAAATAATTAGACATTCTGAAAATCAATAACTAATAATGAATAGAAACAACAATTTGTAACTGTATAAAACAAATTTTTGTTTTAAAAGATGCATACAATATTATCAATTTAGGGTTTCATTGGTTTGTTTGTATCTACAGATACATCATATATAGATGCATGCGTAAAAGAGCCGATCGAGCTCAAGCTTCTTTCGTTCATTTCGAATTTTATGTGTAAAGCTTGCTACTGGGTATATAGGCCCATAATTATGTATTAATTATATTAATTTATCATTAAGATAATATATAATTTTGTAAAATTATATATAAGATCATTTGAGCACGTTTAGTCTAGTGAGCCTAATATTTTAAATCTTGAGTTTGATTTCATTATTAATTAATTTAGCGGTTAAAAGCTAATTAACCTTTGGCTTGGCTCCTACACATTTAACTTTTGTTAATTTCCATTTTTTTTAAACTAGTTATGCTCGAGTCGTTTCTACACACATACTCTCCTATTCATATATTAGTTCATTAATCTACTAAACGTCCCAAATAAAACAACTGAGTACATATGTATATATATGAAATGGAATAGAATTTTGATATACCAATCAAGATGCAAATTAAGTTTAAATCAAACAGATTATTTTAAATCATGGTGCTAACAATGAAATGTCTTTGTATCGTCAATACGTTTTTTTAATAGAAAGCATCAAAGCAAAATCTTGTGTTAGCCTCACTCATCCAATAGACGATTGTAGCATTTGTCTGAGGAAAAATTCATACAACTATTAGATAAATCCATTTTCGGGAGTTGGGGCTGCCAGCCAACACGTGCTCTACGTACGTACAGTAGCTACATCTATGATTTCACTTATGAGTATGCTAAAGGCCTCAAAGACTGCAGGGGCAAATTCACTTGCTCAAATAGCAGGATGGGATGGCTCAAGGATATCTCAGCAGATCGTACAAATTAAAAAAGAGATACAAAGGAATTGCCATGCCATATATATATATATATATATATATATATATATATATATATATATATATATATATATATATATATATATATATATATATATATATATATATATATATATATATATATATATATATATATATATACATATATATATATAGAGGTGGGTTCAATGGAGAACCTCCATGCATCGAAGAACCTTGAAGAACCTCCATGCACCACCACAAATGCATCACAATTCTCCCGTAATGCATCATTATTTCCGTGTGATGCATCAAATTCTCGCGTGATGCATCGATTTCTACATTATTTCCACGTGATGCATCAAATTCCCACATGATGCATCAATTTCTACGTGATGCATTTCAGTTTTTCTAGCGATGCATTGTGGTTCTCCAAGGTTCTTCGATGCATAAGGTTCTCCATTGAACCCACCCCTATATATATATATATATATATATATATATATATATATATATATATATATATATATATATATATATATATATAGTCCGGTTCTATGGGGCACCATATGCATCGGGAACCAAAAAAGAACCAACCATAACCCTTGGATTAAATGATCATTGGTGCATCCGCGATGCACATAATTGTTATGCATATGTGTATTTTGGGAAAAATAATATATCTAATTAAATAAAATTTAATTTTACATTAATTGAATATTCCATTAGATAATCAAACAATAAATGCTAAATTAAATTAATTGATACACTTCCAAAATTACAAAATATAAACAAATTCAAAAAATATGATTTGATGTGGATGCATCTAATATTAATCTTTCAATTCGTGATGCATATCGGATGATTTCATCCTCATCTTCGGCATATTCATCATCTTCTTAGTCCTACCATCATGCATCATCAAAATAGTGATGCAAATTCATCGGATTCATCTTTAACATGATGCATCTTCATCATATTCATCAAAAATCATAATGCATCTTCATCGAAAATCATCTAAAAACACGATTCATCTTCGGCCATATTTCATGTCAATGCATTTAATGTTCATCCTTCAATTCGTGATGCATCTCGAATCTTCATTCTCATTTTCGGCCATATTCATCATCTTCTTCGTCTCACCATCATGCATCATCAAAATGTGATGCATCTTCATCGAATTCATATTCAAAACACGATGCATCGGATTCGTCTTCCATTAATATCGGATAAACACCATGCATCATCATCTTTCTTGGTCATAAATTTATTGTAATCTTCGTTCATTATCATGCATCGTGTTCGTTATCAACGTGTTCATCATCATGGTCGGATGCATCGTGTTCATCTTCAATGGGTTTATGTTGGATTCATCATTCATATCTAATTCATATTCGTTCAACAAAATCACGGTGGTGGTGGTGGTTGTCGTGGCGGTAATGGTGCATTGTCGTGGTGGTGGTGATGGATTGCCAATGTCATGGAGGTTGTGGTGGTGGTTTCTCGGGGTGATGGTAAGGTGGTAGGTTGCCGCGATGGTGATGATGGTGGTGGAGGTGGGTGGTGGTGATGCGATGGTGGTGGTGGTTGTGCGGCCATTGATGGAGATGGGGAAAGAGATGGAGAAAGGGGTGACCATTGATGGGGAGGGGGAGAGAGAGAAAAAGAGAGGTGAGGGAGGGAGGGAAAGCTGGAATAAATAGGAAATATAATTAATTTTTAGATTTAACTTCCTAATATAGTTTTATTCTATTTTTAATAATTAATTAATTTAAATACAATAAATATTCCAATAATACCCCTAGTGCACCCTTAGTAATTTATTATGCATTTTTGGTTCTCAGTGGTTCCCAATACATTGTGGTGCCCCATAGAACCTCAATCTATATATATATATATATATATATATATATATATATATATATATATATATATATATATATATATATATATATATATATATATATATATATATATATATATATATATATATATGTTGGCACTTAATATATTGGCAGTGCGCATAAGATTTAATATAGAAACACCAACATCATCGTACCCAAGAAAGGAAAGAAGGAACAACAAAACACAATGATTTGTTGCAAACTTATTGCACTTTTTATATAAATCTATCAATAATGCATATATAGAGACAATTCTACCCGATGCATGCGCAACCCTTCATCCTACAGTTGCATCCTTTAAATTTGAGGGTTGAATAACTATCATATAACTATCATAAATGTTAGAAACCATGGATGAAACTAAAGGAACGAACTTGGAATCTTGGATGTTCTTCGTGATCTTGTTTGAATAATTTTCCTATAACAATTATTTGTCCTAGTTGGGTATCCAAGTATTGTACTTATGTGATATATCATAAGAAAATGTACTTATTGGATCTTGACTGATCATCTCGAGGGTGTTTGGATTTGCGTTTGAAAATTTATTTTGTTTTGTCTCCTAATAAGTAGATGTAAATATTTCATTAAGTTTTTTATAATACATTGACCCGACGATCAACCCGACTACATTGGAAAATGAAAAAGTCAAACAATTAACACCTTAAAATTGCGCCACTTGAAAAACAAATCCTAGTTCCGTCAATGATTATAAACCATTAATACCAATCATATTTGGGGCCCCGGGCAAAAATTAAAAGGGCCCTGTAATTATTCCTGTAAATATATATGTATATTTAAAGTAGAAAAATTCAAGTAAAAATGATAAATTAAAAACTAAAAACTTATAATTATTATATAACATAAATTAAAAACATTTGCAGTTCAATAATTTTGTTTAGTCGTTAATAGACCTAAGTATATATAATATTTTTTTTTGAGAATAAGCCCTACCTTATGAGCAGCTGCACGTGTTAACCTTGCTCAGGGTGGACCCTGAATACCAGGATCTTTTAATATCATCTAATACTAAAAGCTAACTATTTTTACCAAATTAATATATAAAAACTAAAAAATACAACTATTTCAAAAAACTTTAACTTCCAAAAGCTACAGTTATTAAAGGTTACGGTTTATAACTCAATCTTGAAGTTGTAGCTCCTTGTGCCAAACGTACCCTTAATGTTACCACTGATAAATACCGTTGTAACAATTTATTTTCTACAATTAATGATTGTTATAATATAATGCACAAAATGTGTTAAAATTTTATAAACTCTATTAAAATTATTCTCTTTATAGAAAAATAAATCAGATAAAATTTGGAAAGTTTCACACTACAAAAACAATAAGATAATAACCAATTCGAAGTGAATCCCAATGTTGATAAATAAAATAAAAATTTGAAGGTTTTAAGAAATTCTAACTTGCTATAAATTAATTTAAATATTTTCCAATTGATCGAGTACTGTATTGTGCAAAACTACAGGGTTGCGATGCATCAGTTCTGTTGGATGGGCCGAACACGGAAAAATCATCGCCGAAGAATCGAGGACTAGCAGCGTATGTTGTGATTGACATGGTTAAGAAAGTTATCGAAGATAGGTGCCCTGGAGCAGTCTCATGTGCAGACATTCTCAACATTGCAGTTAGAGATGCAGTTTACTTCGTAAAATCTCATAAACTTACATGTTTATGTTGTGATGTAGTAGAAACATTTTAAATGTACGTAACACTAATTTTTACCTGTTTTCGATGTGAAATTTACAGTCGGGTGGACCATCATACACAGTTTTATTGGGAAGAAGAGATGGAATGAGATCAGACGCTTCTTGGGTGGACTTACCCTCACCATCCATATCTCGTGGGAATCGGCTCTCGCCTACTTCACATCTAAAGGTTTAAATGTGCAAGACATGGGTACTCTCTTAGGTATGCTTGACAGATGAAGGGACACTTTTAACTTGTGAAAATTGAAATATATATATACATTTTGGTGACCATTTGACAGTAGTTTCGCAATCTTATGTCTTTTTATCTGTGTTCGGGTGATTTTAGGAGGACATACCATGGGCAGGACTCACTGCAGCAACATCCTAGACCGTCTGTACAACTTCAATAACACCAGGAAACCGGACCCATCCATGGAACCAGCAACCTTAACTTACTTGCAGAAGCAATGTCCCGAGAAGGTGAGGTTGGGACAGCCAAACCCACTCATAAATCTGAACCCGGATAACCCGACACACAAGTTCACCAACTCCTACTACAAAAGAGTTCTGGCACATAAATCCGTTCTAGGAGTCGACCAACAGCTGCTCTGTGGTGGTGACACCTATGATCTCACTGATGAATATGCTAAAGGCCTTGAAGACTTCATAGGCGAATTCGCTTACTCGATAACCAGGATGGGAGGGCTCAAGGTTCTCACAGGAACAAAAGGAGAGATACGAAGAAATTGCCACGTCATTAACAAGTAGCGATTTACTTCACAAAGTCAACAACGACAGACACGTACTATATATATTTACACCAACACATATACTTGTATATGAGATAAAAGTGAGATCAATATGATCATTTTGTATCATTCATAAGTAAACCAATGTTGTCGTATGAAGTTTGCATTAAATCGTTTGATTAATATAAATATTACTATATATTTTCAAACATATAAAGAACATCAAGGTACGTCTGGAAGTAATGATTCCATTTTAGAGTTCAATGGAAATTTCAGCAGAGAAAATGGAAGAGCAAAGACAGATATCTCCAAAATAAGATGTACTCAGGTTCAATCAAAGATCCAAAGGGGATATATACCCTATGCCCATCAACTCTACAAATGGCCATGGGCCATTGCAAAACTAAGTTTGATTATCGATCATACCAATCCAAATGAAGACAACCATCTTTAAAACTTTATGAAATTTTCAATAGCATATGTAAATAGTTCATGATCCCACAAGTTGATATATAAAAAAGAAAAAGAAAGGAAAATGTAACAACAATAAGTTCAAGAACAGATCCAACAAATTAATTAGTCCATATCCGACCGACGCTAATAATCCTGGAAAGTTGCATGAATCTAATGAGGACAAGCTTCACGTACGATTGCACGATCTCTTGCGGCGGCCCTGTAAAATTCATAATACTTGTTAAAGGTTTATTCTTACAAGCGGGAGCTACCAGGCTTTGTATCCAAATAATATGCTTTAAAAAGGGTATGCTTACAAAAAGAATTAATGCACAGAATGGATAAAATGAAGAAAAGGAATTCATGAAAACCATTTATGTTAACCCGATCAGTCTCAGATGTCGAATTTGATTGATTTGGTATATTACTTAATATTTAACAGGTCCAATGTGGGTAAAACTGAATTTTAGCTAAAATGGATACATTTGAATTGAAATGGGTTCAAAAGTTGACTAAAGTGCATAAACCTCCTAAAGCAGTTTATTCTACAGAATCAGTCGATGATTTTGCAGACTTCTTTGTCATTGTCGATGCAATTTGTTATGTGGAGATACAAAAGACAGGGTGGAGGAGTCTGACATTAAGCAAGTTAAAAAGCAACAACTTTAAAATTTTGGAGTACAAACTATGAATATGAAGATCGAGTCAGATACGGAATCAGAAACTTACAACTGCTTGTGATGCCAGAGGTAGTGTGCCGTCGTTGGTAACATCTCGGAATGTGGAGATAATCTCAGACACATCCTTTTCAAATGCCTCAATAAATTTTTCGTATTTATTCCCATTAACAAAACCAGCACAATCATGATTCAAAAGTTCTAGATACTCGTGAATGTAGCGTTGTTGAATCTCCTTGCTGACTTCCTTCGGCAAGTCCTTTAACAATTCGTTGATCAAATGATCCTTATGTACGATAGACATACAATGTGAATCTTCTTCCTCCATCAGATCCTGCAACTCTCTCACACAGGCCGTGATCCGTGACAAAAGTCCAGGCAGTACCTCGGTCTTGATATGTGCCTTTGCTTGATCAGTCAGCATCATTCTTTGACGAGTGGACAACTGCAGCTGTATTTTAAGCTTCTTGAGGGTGGCTATGGCCTTTTCTTTTGACTGTCTTTTCTCAGCAAAAAAAAGCTTTCCCTGCTCTACTGCTGGTTGTATTTCAGTTACAAGAGCATCCGCCTCCATGGCCATCCTGGCCTGCTTCCTCCTTTCCCTGGCCTGTTTTTGCCGCATTGCTCTCGTAAGTGGTCTCTACAATATTTAAAAGAATGTCACTCACACTCTATCCAAGATTTATCGTCATCATTCCTCACAAGACCACCTCAAATTAAATACCCTTCAAGAGGCACTACTATAAAATGTATAACATATAGAAGCAAAAAAAGGCACCAGTAATGGTAGTGGCAAGGGTGACTAGACCAATTTGGCACTTTGGCTTATACTTCCCGTGTGAATATATATTGAAAGGATGTATTTGTTTGGTGGGTTTTTAAGGTATGAAATTAGTTTAGGTTTCATAGATGTTTGTTTAAGAAATGATTACAAAAAATCAAACTCATTACTCATCGACATGAGTTTTCTCACTCCTCTTATTCTTTCTCCTATTTCTTTCAAACCTATACCCATACCCATTTCTAAACCCAATAACGAACCAAACGCACCAAAAAAACATGAGATTCCGTATCAAGTATGTTAATTAAGGGTGTCAACGGTTTTGCAGTTAATTAATAACAGGCTGTTGTGCCCTCCCCCCCACACACACAAATATAGTGTGAGGTTCACGTAAAACCATAACTATTTAAAAACTCCCGACAAAACAAATTTTTTGCATCTTTAGTTATAAATTTTGTATTTTTCATTTTTGCACCATGGTAATAAATTTTCAATCAAATGATGCGATAAATAATTTTGCATCATGGTAATAATTTTTGAGTACATGAAGCAATATTTTAACTAAGATTCAAACATTTTGTTTTGTGACATGGGTTTATACAGTTTTATGAAAATTTTAGTTTTTACATGATCAGTTGATCACCAATATATATGTTTGTGTGCGTGTCTCCACTCATAAGCTCCTTTTGAACTTACCAGCTACCAACTCCAAGTTCCTCACCAATTTTTCTCTCAGCTTATTTTCCATAAAAAAAAGTACATCCTAAGATGCAAAGGAATGCCTAATTAAAACAAATGTAGTTCCCAAAATAACGAAACAAGTCAATTGAAAGTCATAACACCCAAAGGCAATGCAAGAGGAAAGTTTTAATAACATAAATTGAAATATATATGCACCTCAGGTAAATCCATGATGACTTCGGCGCCTAAAGAGCTATCGACGAAAAAACTTTCAACTTCATTAGGCATCTCAAAGTCGTCGTACATATCCTTCCTCCGGCCGGAGTGTACATATACGCTTATTAAGTTGTCGAAAGGTGAAGGATAGTCCAAAAGTAAATCCGGAAATTCAGAAATACACTGCACAAAAACACGAGTTAGCTAGATCGAGATGCATTGTATATAGAGATTGTATACCTACCCTCTTATGAACTTGTTTCTATATTAATAAGATTTTGGGTCACGTAATAATAATCAGGAAATGAACAAGTTCTAGGAACTAGATGTAGGTAAAGAAACTGTTAAAGCCATGTTTATTCCACAAAAAACAATGGAAAAATGATAAGTGTTTCAAAGAAGTTGGTATTACAGACACTTAATTGTAGTGTGAGTAATAAACTAATCCCATGATAAAAGAAATTACTAAAATGATGATAAACATCAATAAAGGTTTTTTTCAAGCATCAAATTATATTTTCTTTGCTAATTGAAATCAACATTTAATAATAACCGGTGGAGATTATGTTCTATGATTAACATCTAAACAAGAACAATATACCATGTATTTATCAAATGCTTCATTAAAATGCATATGTTCAATTCCTAAAGGAGTATAAAACATAAGCCATATGTCTATCTATATATATATCCGTCTATCTCATTCACATACATACATACATACATGCATAATATGCATGTATGTGTGTGTGTGTGTGTGTGTGTGTGTGTGTGTGTGTATGGGCTGCCCTTTCTTCCATCTCAGAAATAGTTTCAAAGTTCAGATCAGGATGACAGGATGTACAAAATACCTCAACAATATCTATGTTAAGTGTCAGAAATTTGACACTTTGTAGTCCTTCAAGCATTTTAATCATCTCAAGAGCATTTTCCTCTGTATATGGAACCTCTGGATCATAAATACTCAAATAGATGTCCGCATCATTAAGAGAATCATGATAACTAACTTTGGACAACAGCCCAGGATTCTTGTTTCTGAAGAAGATAGATGAAATCCCAGGTGGTGGATTCATGTGATCCGTATCACAGTCAGTTATCGAAAGCTTCTTCAATTGCGGTGTCATCAGATTCATTTCAACGTCAGAACATCTACCATTAATCAGCGTCAGACTAGAAAGGCGAGGGGATTCGATGTTGAAAACCTCCACAGCATCACAATCGAAACTTTCGATAGTGAGTTGCTGTAAGTTGACACACTTAGAGAACAGATCAACAGGCTCATGTGAGTTATCCGCACACAACGAGATTCTACTCAGATGCATTGTTGTTAATGCTGGAAAATCCCATGGAGTTGTGGGTGTAAGGCATGGTGTATTATTATGGGTACTGAAGGTGAAATGCTTAAGGGACGCAGAGCTAAAGAGGCATTGAGGAAAAGCATACCGGCTGTGATACCGGGTTTTGGGCCGACTAATAACAGTCAGTTCTTGTACATTATGAGCAGATGCATAATTTGCTATCTTTCTTACAAAAACCTGACTAGCTGCTCCATTAAACCTTAGTTTTACTGAAGATACTTGTATTTGATGATTGCGACGAGTGAGAACATGGTTCACGAATCTGGCAAACTTGGGTAAAGAATCGAAATTTCGACTTGAAAAATCAAGATAAGGCATCGATGTCCACAGAAG